>OY740791.1:42938431-43280751 GCA_963514005.1 Raja brachyura | reverse complement strand
TATGCCTTAGGTCCAAAAGAGGATAGAAAGAAATTACATAATGGTCTTTGCAAGAAGATTTTAATAAGCTCTTCTATCTTTCCCATATAATAAACACAGCAATACATAACACACTGCAATACAAAGACATGAACTTGTGCGGCAATAGAATCAAGGTTAGAACTGTAGCAATCTTTGTGAGTATCCACATGCACTATGGACTTAAATTCAAGAATAGAAATAAGTAACAAATAACAGATATTGGTCCATTAATGTTCAGAGTTTTGTCCAAGCCAAGTTTAATAGCCTGATGGCTGTTGGGAAGTAGCTATTCCTGTACCTGGTCGTTGCAGTCTTCAGGCTCCTGTACCTTCTACCTGAAGGTAGCAGGGAGATGAGTGTGCGGCCAGGATGGTGTGGGTTCTTGATGATACTGCCAGCCTTTTTGAGGCAGCGACTGCGATAGATCCCGTCGATGGAAGGGAGGTCAGAGCCGATGATGGACTGGGCAGCGTTTACTACTTTTTGTAGTCTTTTCATCTCCTGGGCACTCAAGTTGCCGAACCAAGCCACGATGCAACCGGTCAGCATGCTCTCTACTGTGCACCTGTAGAGGTTAGAGTCCTCCTTGACAAACCGACTCTCCGTAATATTATCAGGAACTAGAGGCGCTGTTGAGCTTTCTTAATATTTGCATCCATGTTCTCGGACCAGGAAAGATCTTCAGAGATTTGCATGCCCACAAATTTGAAGCTCTTGACCCTTTCAACCGTTGAAATAAACTGGGCTTTTGCTTCAGCAGCAGCAGCCTCTACAGGAGGCTTTAAACATTTGAGTGAGTCTGTGTGTGTGTGAGAGTCAGTGCGTGCGAGTCTGTATATGTGTGTGTATATATGAGTGCTTATATAAATGCGGGCTTCGTTGAATGATGACTTTGAGATATATTATCAGATTATCCTGGTTAATATTTGACCGCGGAATCTCTCTATTTTTAAATTCACTTTTTTTTTATCAACAGCAAAGCGACATAAAGATGCAGTGGACAGCAACAAGAGACACAACAAGAAAGAACTTAATAATTCTCATCTTTGACATTTAAATTGTTCTTATATTTTAAGAGTTATTCGCATTTTAAACTTTAATAAATCCTTTTTCCACTTATCATGCCTGCGTGTTCTTCATCACAATGGGAAAGTAATGGGCAGGAATGGATACTCTGTGGGAGAGCCACTAAGAGCAAAGATCCTATAGCGGAGCAAGATGGACCACTCCTGTGCAAAACACGTAGTACGGTTTTTTCTCACCTCAGGCCTAAATGACCTCCCCCTTATTCTAACACTGTGGCCCCTGGTTCTGGACTCGCTGAATTGTACATCACTTTCACTGGTTAGCTGATATGCTGAACACTGCAACCCTGTATATCTCGCGCACAGAATAATGTGAATTATGTAAATCTTACCATGCATGTCAGAAATAAAGTGTTAACCATGTTAATAGATCTCTATTATGATTTATTTAAAATTAAGTGGGTGCAATATCGGTTCCAGCCGTCAGTGACTTCACTGCCAGCCCACCAGCCGTCAGTGACTGAACTGCCAACCCACGAGTCGTGACTAAGTGAACTGCCAGGCCAAGAATCCATTCAGTCCACCCTCTCCCCCTTCTCTCTCACACAGAGTCTGTCCCTGTTTTGGGCAGAATATCTGGCAGTTTCTCAACTGCCAGCCTGCCAGGTAAGAGTGACTGTACTGCCAGGCCTCAGTGACTGAGTTGCCTGGCCTCAGTGACTGAGCTGCCAGCCCTAGAATCCATTCGAACCATAATGTCCATGCTAGCCCTCTGGAAACCAGTTCCTTCGGCGCACAAGTCAACACCCATACAAGCGCAACAGAAAGCCCCCCCCCCCCACACCACTAGCCAGCACTATTGGAATAGGTGGAGAGGTGGAATATTGCATTGGGTGACCAACCCGTCCCGTGTGATGCTGGGACACAACGGGTCCCACTTAGTCTAGTTAATGTATAAGTTGGAAATGTTGTCCTTTGTTTGAAATATGTTGAATTTGACATCACTTTTATTGATTAGCTGATATGCAAAGCACTGCAACCCTGTATATTTTGCGCACAAAATGATGTAAATAAAAAGTGTTTTCCTTGTTTATGAAGTTCAATTTAGAATTATTTTAAATTGTGTGGGTTGGTGCAAAATACTGCTGACCCACAAATGTGCCATTATGAGACATTCACATTTTAAAAATCCATGTCTCTAAAAAAAGCAAGAAGGTACACGTTATTTGACCAAATTATCGGCTGAATTGAAATATGTAGGTATGTATGCACTAGTTTTGCTCCTATTTATCTCTTCAAAATCATTAATATATATGGTAAACAGTTGCGGCCCCAACACCGAGCCTTGTGGCAAAAAATTCCGGAAGATTAGTCAAACATGATTTTCCTTTCATAAATCCATGCTGACTTGGACTAATCCTTTTACTGCTATCCAAATGCCCCATTATTACATCTTTAATAATTGACTCCAGCATCTTTCCCACCACCGAAGCCAGGCTAACTGGTCTGTAATTCCCTGTTTTCTCTCTTGTTCCTTTCTTGAAAAGTGCGATAACATTAGATATCCAATCCACAGGAACTGATCCTAAATCTATTGAACGTTGCAAAATGATCATATGTATATATGTATGTGTATATATGCATGTATATGTATGTGTGTATGTGTGTTCATGTATGCTTATGTATGTATATGCATACGTATGTATGTATGTATGTATGTGCATATGTATGTATATGCATATGTATGTATGCATATATGGTTTATGTACATCATCTGACAAATAAGATAAAGAGTAATAGTGATGCTTTAAATCAAAGTTGCTTCTGATCCATGAGAAAGAAATGTATTTATCTCTCAAGGGCCTGTCCCACCATATATTTATAAGAAAGTGTGTTTGTGTGTGCCTGTAATTTTGTGCACAGTCTGTGTTAAAGCAATACAGGAGAAGCTGCACAATGCAATGCAAGGGAAACTACACAAAGGTGGGGGCTGGGGAGGAAAGATGGGAGGGAAATGGGGGAACAGGAGGAAAACATTACAATTAAATTAACTAAAATATGTGAGATGATAGATGCGCTATATCAAACACTGTTCCCACAACACTGATTACACCAAGGATGATAGAGCAGATCGAAGGATCTTTGGAGCTACTATTTTACATGTAAATGTATATGAATCAGTAAATATTTGACACTAACCCAACGGCAATTTACATAGCCTGCCATAGACAAACGCATGCAATAAAAGTCCACATCAAAATATCATTTATTCAAAAGGCAATGAAACATTCCTGTTTACAGGCATCTCACTTACAACTGCTCTGTAGCTTTGGAGTGGATTACACAGTGGGAGGCATCCCGCCAAAATGGCGGCCGTGACGTTCCATTACGTACTATACACCAGTCCATTGGATTTCGGAGGAGTGGCCTATCTTGCTCCTCTATATTCTTTGATCGCAACAACCTGGAGCTCAATGCTCTTAAGACAGTGGAATTGATTGTAGACTTTAGGAGAGCTCCACCTCCCCTTACCCAACTCACCATCAACAACACCACAGTCATATCTGTGGATCTTTTAAGTTCCTGGGAACCATCATCTCCAAGGACCTTAAGTGGGAGGGCTACCATCAACTCCACAGTCAAAAAGGCACAACAGAAGATGTATTTCCTGCAGCAGCTGAGGAAGCACAATCTGCCACAGGCAATGATGGTCCAATTCTATATGGCCATCGTAGAGTTGTCCTCACCTTCTCCATCATTGTCTTGTTTGACTCAGCCACCAAGCATGACACCCAGAGGCTGCAGCGAATCATCCAATCAGCTGAGCTGGGTTATTAGCTGCAACCTTCCCTCCATTGATGAACAGTACACTGCAAGGGCCAGGAAGCGAGCGGGTAAGATCACCCTCTCACCCTGGCCACAAACTCTTTGAATCACTTCCCTCTGGAAGGCGACTCCGGACAGTCAAAGCTGCCACAGCCAGGCATAAAAATAGCTTTTTTCCACAAGTAGTAGCTCTATTCAATGACCAAAAATCTGTAGCCTCCTTTTGCTCTGGTATTTTATTTATTTCACATGTTTAATCAATAATGTTTTATTATTAATGTTTAATGTTTTATGTATCATTCTTAACTGAATGTTAGAGGAACCGAAGCACCTGTAAGAAACCCATGTGGTCGCAGTGAGAACACACAAACTCCACACAGACACCGCCCAAGGTCAGGATTAATCCCGGGTCTCTGGTGCCGTGAGGGGGCGGCTCTACCCACTGCGCACTGTGCTGTCTAAACAATATCCTACTAGCTCTAAACACTAGAGTTAAGACCATATAACCACCAGGGGCGCCGGGGAGATGCCCAGCCCTGCCGGCAGCATGTTCGTTTTTTCACCTTTTTGTTATTTTTAGCGTCTAAAGTTTGTTTTTATGTCTTCGGTTTATGTTAGGGGAGAGGGGGAATCGGGGAAGAAACTTTTTTTTTCCAAGTCCTTACCTTCGTATCACATGGAGGTCCATCGCTGGAGCTGGGAGCTGTCTCGGACTGTCGTGAGCCCCACCGCGTGGTGCGGACTTAACATCGGAGCGGATCCCTTGCCTGGGATCACTCCCACCGCGGACTGCGGACTTACCATCAAGGGCTCGCAGTCTTCGGAGAGGCGGAGTCGGGAGCTCCAACGCCGCAGAAGGTTCGTCCAGCCCCGACGTGAGGTTCGATCGCCTGGCGTGGGGGAGCTGACAACCCCCATTGCGGGAGCTGACAACCCCCATTGCAGGAGCTCAACGCCTCGACGCGGAGGGCCCGAACGCCACCAGCTACGGGAGTTAAGACCATCCCGTCAACGGATGACTCGAGGCCCTCAACCGAGGAAGAACAAAGGAAGAGCCATGAACTTTAATTCGCCTTCCATCACAGTGAGGAATGTGTAGGAGTCACTGTGGTGGATGTTCATGTTAAAATGTGTTTTTGAGTCGCTTGCTTTTAATTGTATTGTATGACTGACCTGGCCGGTGAAATTCCTCGTATATGTTGCAAAACATACTTGGCAAATAAAATCTGATTCTGATATTACAGTGCTGTATAGACCATAAGACACATGTTTAATTCACATGTTCTGTTTAATTCACATGTTTTATTATTAATGTTTAATGTGTCATTCTTATGTCATGTCACTGTATGTCATGTTGTCACTTGTGGGCAGCGCACCAAGGCAAATACAAATTCCTTGTATGTGAATACTTGGCCAATAGCACCCGCTGAGTTTCTCCAGCTTTTTGTGTAACCCTCGATTCTCCAGCATCTGCAGTTCCTTCTTTAACACAAACCTATTCATTTATTCATTCAGCAAGTCTACCGCTGCACCATTGTGCCACCCCTTCGTTCCTTAAGCAATTTGTGTTTTTCCTCAAGATTTTAGAATCTGCAGTTCCTTGTGTTTCTAGCCTTTGTGAATTAGGGGAAAAAAATCAAATATATATTCGTCCCCCCTGCACCACTCAGCCTTGTGCCCCACCAGCATTTACACCCATTTCACCACTTGCCACATATTCATTCCTCAGGTTTCACAAAACAGACCACTTCTATCCTAATCTCACACTTTTAATCTCTGTCCAAACATGTGCCTTTCAAAGAAACACATCTGTATCAACCTATCACTTGCCAAGCTTTGTCCCACTCACACCTCTCTTTTCCAAATTTCTACTCCCTCACTCCATCGGTCTGAAGGGTTCTGACCCAAAACGTCATCTGTCCATTTCCCTCCACAGCTGCTGTCCACAAACCCACTGTCTTTCTCCAGCATTTAGCGTCTTGATTTATTTGCATAGGCTTGCAAAATGTATGTATAATTGATGTTTTTGTGTTTGTTGTCTGAGTCAATGTGCCTGTGATGGTGCTGTAAGCAAAATTTTTATTGTACCGGTAGCTCAGCAAATTTGTGAGTCTGACATTAAACTGAAATGATAACTCAAATTTCACTGTACATGAATTGGTACATGTGACAATAAACTGACCTCGAAACCTTGAAACTTGACACTTTAAGGTAGGTACTTGGAAAGATCACAGGAATTGAGGCCAATGTTGACCTTCTTAAGATGGCGGCGCGGCCTACAGAGGGCCAGTGGCCCGCTGTTCCTGACTAGTCTGTTTGTTGATGCACATACAATGAAGATTATGAAGTGTTAACTCGGCACTTCTCCCGCTGGAGGCTGTCTGACCTGCGGGACATTTCCAATATTCGTTGTTCTTGTTTGAACGAGGTTCTCACATCCGTCGCCATGACCACCGTGGGACCTGCCTGACTCGACCACCCGTATGGCGCATGCGCGCAGCCCCCTCCTTTCCGCCCTTACATAAGAACAGCACATGCGCAACCACGACTCAGTAGCGGGGACATGAACACCGCATGCGTGTACACGGCTCAGTATCGGAGATTATGAACAACGTATGCGTGTACACGCCTCAGTGCCGGGGTCATGATTAGCGCATGCGTGTACACGGCTCCGTCACCCGGGGCATGAACGGAGGAAGCATTACGTCACACCCTGAGCAACAGCCTCGCACATTCCCACGTGATCCACTTTCGCGTCGAAGCGAATTCGCCCCGCCCCCTGCCACGCGCACCCGCATGGACCACGACCCCTCCTACGAGCCCGGTTATACTTCACCCTATTCGTTGAGGCGCATGTCAATTACCTGTCAGTCTCATCTGTCCAGAACCCGCCCACTAGACCAAGCCCCGCCCCCCGATGCCAAGGACCACAGAGAAGAAGATGAAGGAGATGAGGATGAAGAAAGGCCCTGACATAAAATCTCACCGCCCCATATTCTCCAGAGAAGTTGCGTGACCGCTGTTTCTCCTTCACTCTGTGTATTTTTTTTGGTGGAGCACTTCGAGTCCCTGAATGAAAATTTCACCAACAAATTGTCCTGGATCAACTATATTGACGCTACAGTAAAGAAAGCACACCAACGCTTGCACCTCCTCAGCAGGACCTTCTGGCTCACAGCTTACAATCAGTGTGGATAGATGTATAACCTTCTCCTTAGTTAATCTCAACACTGGTGCCCCGCAAGCATGGGGGGAAATCCTGGGGGGAATGGGAGCCTGTCACCCTCCATGTAGCGCCCAGGTAGGCTGGCAGGTCTGGCTGTAGCGCCCAGGTCGCCTGCGTGCCCCGGGACTGGCTGCAGTTCCCAGGTTGCGAAAACGAATTGAAAAAAAAACAACTTGCGGGCCGGATGATTTCGGTTTACGGACTGGATCCGGGACCCCTGTACTAGATGTCAGGCCTCAATGCTTCCCCCCCCCATGTTTTAAAAGCGATTTCCGCCCATGCCCCACAGGGATCCGTTCTCAGTCCTCTTCTGTACTTGCTATACACTCAGACAAATTCAGTTCTAACTCCATCTACAAGTTTGCATGAGACTGAGGAAATTTGCCATGTCTCCAATGACTTACAGACCTCTATGAAAACATCAAAGTCAAGTCAAAGTCAAAAGAGTTTATTGTCATGTGTCCCTGACAGGACAATGAAAATCTTTCTTTGCATAGCACAACAGGACATAGAAGGCATTGACTACAATTCTATACATAAATACACCCATGACTTAATAAATCATAGAAACCATGCTGTTGGATGTGCATCATAGCTTGGTTTAGGTGGCAGGGGAGAGACCGTGATCACCAAGACGGTTCTCCCAGGATGAGTGTTTGAGTAAAAGTGACTATCTGTTCTTATTAGAACAGTTCTGGTGGTCCCTTGGGGACAAGGGCCGTGGATTGCGGAGTGAAATCGGTGACGAGGAGTCAGTTGGCTGCGGGCTCAGAGAGGTGGATCCATGCTGGTTGGGAAACCAACCTAACACCTCTTTCAGCCACAATGGCAGCAGCAACTGGAGCTGGAGTACAGGGTATCCGCAATACCCTGAGAATCAGCGTTGAGGACCTCAGCAAGGGGACCCCCTACTCACGAGACCTGTTTGTGAAGAAGGTCTTGCTATAGGTATGTTACAATACCTACCTTTAGCAGTGCTGCAGTTCTGCCGCTCCCCGTGTGCTCGACTTTGCCGCCTTTCAGAGGGTGGCGGGTTTAAAATGCCGATTTTCTCTAGGCAGTCCAAATCGATCCATGTCGGGCGATTTCGTCGCTAAAGAGAAATCGCTCCGACATTTCATTCATAAAGGTATTTTTAAACTACGCTAGATTATTTATTAACTAGAGTAGTTTAAAAATCATCTTCTAAAGCTCTGAATGGTGACAGCAGAACGGACCTAAGGTAGGCGATAAAAGAAGCTACACAGTTTATTTTTACATAAAAACTTGGTTTTTAGGGAGGCTTTAATCATATTTTCATGTTGCGAAAAGGGGACAAAAAAAATGTATGAACCGGCTGTATTTTTCATACCGACTTCACTGCAAACCACAACGTTCTAATCCACCGCATTCCACTAAATCCCACTCGCTAGTTGATTTAAATGGCCATTAATTTACAGGCATTAAACACTAAATTCCTTTCATCTGGCCTATAAATTCATGAAAATTAGATTTAAAAATTTTTATATTGTGGATTATTGTGTGAATGTTATTTGGACACTTAGGCAATTAAAAAAAAGTTTATCTTTTCTTAAGAAATGGATAGATGTTTAGATCTACTCATTGAATTTTGTAATTAGCTACAATTAGATAACTAACTAATTATATGCTTTAATTTCAGGTCATCCAAGTAAGATTGTTTCATATTTGTTTCAGAATGCTTCAATCTATAATAACTGAAAATTTCATTGAAAGTTATGGGCTTTTAACTATACCAGATCACAGCTTTTGAGTTAAATCAATTGAAAGGCAATGGGGAACAAGATACTAATTTCCGAGTATGAAAATGGTCATAACTTTGTTAATACTGAAGATATGAAAGTGAATTAGGTGTCAAATTAAACTTCTTTTTATGCTTTATCTGATGGGATAAATTGCAGACTTGATTTATAAAATCTCAAAATTTTGTAACATTGCTACTTGCTAGAGGCCTGCAAATTTGAGGCCAAGGACATCTACTGCCTCCAGGACTTCCCGGGTAATGGATATTTTGTTGTTACCTTCAAGTATCCGACGGGATGGCAGAATTTGATGGATCACTTCCGGGAGAAGGGGAATGAAGCTCCGCTGTCGCTGCTGAAAGTGCAGCCGCTCTTCACCCTCCCCACCCAGAAGGTAAGGTTGATCACAGTGCACATGTTCAACCCACGTGTGCCCATAGTGGATGTCCTCACCTTCCTTGCTTGCTGCGTCGAGGGAACAGGGAACTTCGTGGACGTGAAGGACCTGCATGGGATTTGGATGAGCAAGCGGCAAGTCAAAGTAAAGCTGAGGGTGGACAAGGACGGAGCAATCCTCCACCCTCCCTCGGTTTTCGCGATCGGAGGAAACCAAGGATACATGAGCTATGTGGGGCAACCCAGGCTGTGCAGGAAGTGATGGCCCAATGCACTGCAGATGTCTGCCAAAACTGCAAGACGGAGGTCCATGAGACAAAGGACTGGCAGGCCAACAAGAACTGCAACCTGTGCGGGGAGGCAAGCCACCTTTACAGGGCTTGCCCTAAATGAGCCAGCACCCCCAAGGTGGGCGAGACACCCCCACCACTGCCAAGACCCCAGCAGAAAGATGGAACAGGGATGAGGACAGCCCAACCACTTTGAGCCCCCAAGTGCCAGTAGGAGACCCCCAGCACCAGAGGGAGAGTCGATGGAGGAGGGGGAACAGCAGGAGAAATGGATGATGATGACGTACAAGAAGCACCAGAGGGTTCAGCCCAAAGAGCGGAGGCCGGAAAGGACTGGTAAGTCCAAATGCAAATCCCCAAAAAGATCTCTCTCCCTGACAGAAGGCAGCAACCTCTCCTCGTCGGAGGATGAGGCGACCGGGAAGTCCCAGCGATGGAGGCAGAGGAAGAAAACAGGGAAGGAAAAGAGAGAGGCCACGACGATCATCCCCCAGCCGCAGGAGACCGAGAGCAGAGCAGCGGCCGAGGGACTCCAGCCCCTGGAGACCGGGATCTTCGCAGCGGCCAATGGGCCCCAGCTCCGGGCAACCGGGAGCAGCGCAGAGGCCGTTAGGCCCCAGCTCCGGGTTTCTGGGAGCAGTGAATCAGCCACCGTGACTCAGCTACAGGAGACGGAGGTAGTGGCGCACCCAAAAGAGGGTGGAACGAGTAGGTCCCCCCCAAAGACACCTTGGGTTACGCCACCTGAAACCCACCTCACCGAGGATGCCGGCGCTGGGTTCCTGAGCCCAGGAAAGCTGAGACAATTCACCAAAGTGGTGGGCATGAGGGGACACGAGACTGGTCAGTGACTCTAAAGACAATGGAGCTTAAACTGGCATCTTTAAACGTGTGCAGTATAAAGAGCACTGCGCGATGTGTTAATGCCTTACAGTACCTGGCCAAGGTCAAGGCAGATGTGACTTTTCTTCAGGAGTGCAGGCTGCCACACCTCCGCTGCTATCGGAGGTGGTCGCGATGGTGGCCCCACGGACTGTCGGTGTGGTCGGGGGGCAATGACTGTCGTGTTTCCGGTCTGGGGATCTTGCTGCGGGGAGGGAACTTCGCCATCACTGAGGTCAGGTAGGTGGTTGGGGGGCGTCTCCTCGTGGTGGATGTTATGTACCGTGGCTCTCCGCTCCGGCTGATTAATATGTATGCCTCACCCGCGCAGAGCGAGTGGCTGGCTGTTCTACAGCAGCTCCCAGTGCTGCTGGCCACGTCCCGGCAGCTCGTTCTGGCCGGTGACTTTAACTGCATTATTGATGTGGCTGGACGATCCGGCAGTGCCGACAGCAGACTGGACAGCACGTCCAAGTTCCTGATGGAGATGGTAAAAGACGCAAAGCTGCGCGATGCCTTCAGCGACCCTGCAGGCGGGTCCCAGCCACGGTTCACCTGGTCGAGATCGGATGGTTTACCCTGATCTCGGATAGACTTTGTATCCACGACGAAGGCCATCACGGTGAGACACACCGACCTCACGCCAGTGTACTTCTCTGACCACTGCCTCATTCAGGCTTCCTGTCACCTACAAGAGGGCCGGAAGGCAGGCAGAGGGACGTGGAAGTTAAACATGAAGCTGTTGACCCCAGAGAACATCGAGGAGCTAAAGAGGGACTATGCATGTTGGAGAACGGTGAAGCCCCTCTTTGACTCCCCGACACTCTGGTGGGAAGCAACCAAGGAGAACATTAAGAGGTTCTTCATAGTTAAAGGGGTTCAGAGAGCAAGACAGAGTCAGAGGGAATTGTGCCAACTCCAGAAAGATTTGCAACAACTGCTCCTTCTGCAGTCGAGAGGGGTGGATGTGATGGAGGAACTTAGAGAGGTGAAGGACCTGCAAGCTCGGCTCTTTACCTCTGAATCCTCCAAGATCATCTTCCGATCCAGGGTCCGCCATGTGGAGCAGGATGAGACGTGCTCACGTTTCTTCTTCCATTGGTTCACAGCGGGAGCTCTGTGATGAACAGCCTTAGGGAGGAGGACGGTAGCATCCTCGCAGACGGACATGCTGAGGATCTGCAAATCCTTTTACACAGATTTGTATGACCAAAAGACCACAGACAGTACCGCCTCCCAGAACTTCCTGTCCTCGATCAGGTCTTGGAGGACAGCCACTGGGAGAGTCTGGACCAACCACTGACCCTAGAGGAGCTGACTGGCTCCATCCGTTCCTTTGACTCGAGTAAAACTCCCGGAAGCTATGGCTTACCGGCCAAGTTGTATTCGGCTCTGTGGGACTGGATGGGCCCGGACATGCTAGAAGTGTACAACGACATGCTTCTAGCCGGCAGCATGTCAGACTCCATGAGGAAGGGCAGCATCACCCTAATCTGCAAGCAGAAGGGGGAGATGAAGGATATAAAGAATTGGAGACCCATAACATTGTTGAATGTAGACTACAAGATCCTGTCTAAGGCCATCGCCAACCGGGTCAAGTCTGCTCTGGGACAGGTGATCCACCCGGACCAAACCTGTGCTGTACCTGGCAGGAAAATCTCAGACAGCCTAGCGCTGCTGAGAGATACCATCGCCTACGTGCAGGACAGACGGGTGGATGCCTGCCTAGTCAGCTTGGGCCAGGAGAAGGCCTTCGACAGGATATCGCACACGTACATGAGAGACGTGCTCTCCAAAATGGGTTTTGCGGAGGGAATCCAAAATTGGATCAAACTGCTCTACCAATATCCGTAGTGCAGTCCAAATCAATGGGTGTGAATCAGACAGCTTCCCTGTAAGGTCTGGAGTTAGGCAGGGTTGCCCTCTCTCTCCTGTCTTGTTTGTCTGCTGTATTGAACCCTTTGCCGAATCCATCAGGAATGATGCGAGCATAAGAGGAGTGACATTGCCAGGTAGTGGGGGCATTCAAGTAAAAACCTCCCTGTACATGGACAATGTCGCTGTCTTCTGCTCGGATACAGGGTCGGTCCGCAGACTGATTAGTATCTGCAACCAGTTTGAGTCGGCCACGAGAGCCAGGGTGAACCGCAGGAAGAGCGAGGCCATGCTCTTGGCAACTAGCCTGACAGATCTTCCGTCCCCTTCACCATCAAGCCTGACTTCTTGAAGGTGCTGGGGATCTGGTTCGGGGGGGCTGAGGCGTGTAACAAGAATTGGCTGGAGCGGATAGCTAGGGTGGGGAAGAAGCTGGAGCTGTGGAGGCAACGCTCCCTCTCCATAACGGGTAAAAATGTGGTCATCAGGTGTGAGGTGCTCTTGTGGCTGCGAAGGATGGGCCTGGCGCAGATGCCACGTAATGTGCCAGTCAGCTGAACATTGCCGTCCCATCTGTCATTTGTGGAAAGATTCTTCCGGACCAACACCTTTGACCACATGTCCATTGGGCAATGGTCAGCACGGAATGTCCTGCAGGCACTGCAGGGAAAGGACTCGATGGATCCGGTGACGTGGTTCCCTGAGCAAACTGCCCAGCTTGTCTGGCAAAATGCCTCTTCGCCAGAACTCACGAACAAGCACCAAGACCTGGCTTGGCTGGCGGTGAGGGGAGCCCTCCCAGTCAGATCCTTCCTGCACCGTCGGAACCTCATTGCCTGCACACGCTACCCTCAGGATGGCAGCTATGGAGAGGAGAGCTATGGGGATCCAAATCCAAATTTGGATTTGCAAAAAGAGTCTAGAGAAGTATGCAAGGGTCCCTGGCACGCTTTATCCCGAACAGCTCCGTCACAGAGGACTGTATGATTTACGGACTGTTCCCAGGGACACATTCAGAGACTGACATCGAATGCTGCTGGAGGGTCACCAACTCGGTGAAAGACGCCCTTTGGTCTGCCCGAGCGTTGTTCACCACCCAGCAGAGCGAGATGTCCGTCAGGGAATGTTGCCGACTGGCCCACTGCAGACTGCAGGAGTACGTGCTGAGGGACACACTGAAGCTCAGTGCAGCTAACGCTAAGGCTTGGTGGGGGAGGGCCGCTGCTGGACATGGGGGGCACGGTATGGTGGAGACGCTCCTCAAAATAAGGGAAGGTATCCCACGCCAGGGGGCCACATGAGTGGCACGGGTGAGGGACAGATTTGAGAAATGTAGAGACTATTGAACTATTTGTATAGCCTCCGAAAATGTCGGATTAATTTTTCGCATGGTTCACGTATTGTATATATTTATTACTTGAATAAAGTCTATTTTGAAATATTAAACAATAAAAAAATCACAGCTTGGTTTAGGAACAGCTCTGGCCAAGGCTACAGCAAATTGCACAGAGTTGTGGGACATGGCCCAGTCCATCACACAGAACAGACTTCCCACCATTGACTCTGTCTTCACGCTACCCCAGGAAAGCAGCTAACATCATGAAGGACCACGAACAGTTCAGTCATTATCTCTTCTCCCAACTGTTAGACAAAAGATACAACAGCTTGAAAGTACGTATCACCAACAACAGCTTCTTCTCCACTGTTACCTTGAACGGACTCTCAACAGTTAAGCATGTATTCCTGATCTTCCAATCTACTTTGATGCGGCCCTTGCACTTTGTTTATCTGTACTTTCTCTGTAGCTGTTACACCATATTATACACTATGTTTCCATGCAACATTTTCTCTCCCTGATATACTCTTAGAAAACAGAACAGTGGAGCATAGGAACAGGCTATGGTATGGTATATGTGATCTGTTTGGATATTATGTAAAACAAAGCTTTTCATTGCACCTCGATACACGTGACAATAATAAGTCTAAATAATGTCTTGTGCTGAACCTGGTGCCAAGACCATTGCCCCATTCCTGCATATCAAGTCAAGTCAAAAGTCAAACAAACTTTATTGTCATTTAGAAATACATCGATATATGCAGTTCCAAACGAAATTACGTTGCAGTTGGCTCCCTGTGCAACACGATAATTAACAGAAGGATAGACATGGATAAAATGGATAAAAAGGATAAAAGGATAAATAGACAATGGTGGCAGCCCATTACATGGCATTCAGGAGTCTGATGGCTCGTGGGAAGAAGCTGTTGCAGAACCTTGATGTTCTGCTCCTTATGCTGCGATATCTTTTGCCCGAGGGCAGCAGAGTGAACAGTCCGTGATGGAGATGTGTGGGGTCTTTTATAATACTGCTGGCCTTAGACACGCAACGTTTGGTCGCAATATCCCCGATTGAGGGGAGAGAGGTCCCGATGATTTTTTCCGCTGTCCTCACCACTCTCTGCACAGACTTCCAGTCAGAGGCTTTACAGTCCCCAAACCAGACAGAGATACAGCTGGTCAAAATACTCTCTATGGTGCCCCTGTAGAAAGTAGTGAGGATGGGATGGGGGAGGTGAGCTCTTCTCATCCGGCGCAGAAAGTGCAACCGCTGCTGCGCTCTCTTAACTGTTGATGAGATGTTATTCGACCAGGTCAGACTGTTAGTGATCTGCACCCCCAGGAACTTTGTGCTACTGACCACCTCCATATCGCTATCATTGATGTGAAGTGGTGTGGGACTGTGCCGGTTTTTCCTGAAGTCGACGATGACCTCCTTTGTTTTTTCGACATTCAGGATCAGGTTGTTCGTATTGCACCAGTCCACCAGTTGTTTCACCTCCTCCCTGTAAGCCAGCTCATTGTCGTCCCTGATGAGGCCCACCACTGTTGTGTCATCTGCGTACTTCATGATGTGGTTTGTACTAAACCTGGCACAACAGTCGTGGGTCATCAGGGTAAACAGCAGTGGACTATCCATGTGCCTATCCAAAAGTCTCAAGTCCGAAGAAGGGCCCCGAACAGAAACGTTACCCATCCTCTCTCTCTCCAGAGATGCTGCCTAACCCGATTAGTTACTCCAGCACTTTGTGTCTATCTTTAATTATCATATGTACTGAAATGGAACAATGAAATTTTTACTTGCACCACCACAACAGATTTATAAACACAGTACCCCATAGACCATAATAAACAAACAAAAACTGTTCAATAATATAAAACAATATTGTGTAAAAACGAAAGTCCCTAGTGCAACCCGTAATTCAGAATTTACATATAGGGTAATTGGGTGCCTGGACCGCAGTGCCAGCGGTGGTGATGGATGCAGATACGATAGTGGCATTCAAAAGGCGTTTAGATAGAAACATAGAAACATAGAAAATAGGTGCAGGAGGAGGCCATTCGGCCCTTCGTGCCAGCACCGCCATTCATTGTGATCATGGTTGATCGTCCGCTATCAATAACCCGTGCCTGCCTTCTCCCCATATCCCTTTACTCCACTAGCCCCTAGAGCTCTATCCAACTCTCTCTTGAATCCATCCAGTGATTTGGCCTCCACTGACCTCTGTGGCAGGGAATTCCATAAATTCACAACTCAGATAGGCACATGGATATGCAGGAATGGAAGGATATGGATACATGCAGGCAGAGATTTGTGTTCAGCACGGACATTGTGGGCCGAAGGGCCTGTTCCTGTGCTGTACTGTTCTATGTTTTATCTGATTGAGATATTAGGAAAAGAGGAAAGAAGAAGGGTCTTGACCTGAATCGTCACCTATCCATGTTCTCCAGAGATGCTGCCTGACCTGCTGAGTTACTCCAGTACTTTGTGTCCTTTTGTGTATTAAGCATGATCTGCAGTTCTTTAATTCTACTGAGTTCGGTTTTGGTCAGCCTATTTGCAGGCCTGCCAACTCTCACGCATTGAGCGTGAGACTCACGCATTTCACGAAATTCTCACACTCTCACGCTGATCACAAATTTCTCACACTCAAAAAACTGCAGCTGCTGGAAGTTCAAAATGAAGCAAAAATTGTTTTAGAGGTGAGTAAAAACTACGAGGGGAATATATAAGGTGAATTATTTTTCCCGGCATATGTGATTCAAGAACTAGAGGGCATTCGTTCAAAGCAGGGATGACAAGCTACTGGCCTGCAGGATGATTTGAGGGGGGAAAAAAGTAGTTTAGTTTCTCCCGTGCAGATGGTGTGGTAGGTGAGACATGGCGGTGGTCCCAGTGGAGCCAGGAGCGGACTGGGTGAGTGGGGGCGTCAGTGCCGCCTCCGGAGCCGCGGGGATAAATCTCGGGCTAAGGCTCCGTTCCGATGCCCGACCCCCACGTCACTGACCCTCACCTCCCCTGGACCCCAGCTGGACACAGAGCACATGGGCCGGCCTGCATTCCCAGCGGGGGGGTGGGGGGGGAGGGGGAAACGCTCCCCGGGCATCGCCAAGTCTCCGCCTACTCCGGATGTTGTCGCCGCTTCACTGACACACACACAACAGGCACACACAAGGTTTAAAGGGATATGGGCACAAATGCGGATAAATGGGACTGGTTTAGATGAGGCGTCTTGATCTGCATGAACAAATCATAAGTGTCATAAGATTATGATACAATTGCTCTGGAGAGGATCCAGGGGCGATTTATGAAGATGTTGGCAGTGCTGCAATTTTATTTTCACTTTGAAGAAAGATTTAATAACTGGAATTGTATTCTCTGCAGCAACCGAGGTGAAGAAAAAACTTAGTTGAGGTGAATAATATTATGAGAATAGGACCTGTTTCGCTTAACAAAGACTGTAGGAAGGAACTGCAGATGCTGGTTTAAACTGAAGATAGAAACTAAAAACTAGAAATACTTAGCAAGACAGGCAGCATCTCTGGAGAGAAAGAATGGGCGATGTTTCGAGTCGAGACCTTCAGACTGAAGAGGTTGAAAACCAGCCATAAAACACAATGACTGGAGATGTGTGTTATCCAACTAAGGGCAGAAATCAGAATCATGTGTTCATCTTTATGGACGTGACACCATAATAAATATATTACAGAAAAAATAATTTAATGGAATGCCACAGTGGTGCAGCGGGAGAGTTGCTGCCTTACTACCACATGGGTTTTCTCTGGATATTCCGGTTTCTCCCACATCCGAAAGAAGTGCAGGTTTGTAGGTTAATTGGCTTCTGTAAATTGTCCGTGGCGTGTAGGATACAACTGGTGTAAGGTAGATTGCTGGTCGGTGGGGACTTGGTGGGCCGAAGGGCCTGTTTCCGTATATTTTTTACATATATATCTTAATTTCATTGAACCATATATGATTGAATATGTGGCATTATTTTCATCTTGTTTCTATAGTCAAAGGGTAAGGTTGATTGATTTATTTGTGCAGAACAGTGATGGAAGTCCGTCTCTTGCTTTGTTTCTCTGTTTTTTTCTCTATATATACATGCATAACAGCATGAATTATAATCTGATTTCCATACATGAATCTAGTCATTCATGTGCTGCACCTGTTGATCAGAGCCTGGCTCTACTGTGGAATGTATTTAAGAATGTAATTTAGCCTAACCTTATTCATACCTAATTAAATTTAAAGCATAAATGTTGCATTCAAGTGTAAGTTAAAATAATCGCTACTGTATGCACCAGATTGCACAATCTCAAGCTGAAAAGTGCGAAAACTCCCGACACCCTCATCCTCCCTCGGTTGCTACGCTCCCTCGCAATTTCTCACACTCAACTCCCACCCAATGTTGGCAGCCATGCTATTTGTGTCCTTGTGGGATAACAGAACGACTGTGAATTAGTGATCGATGGACAGTGTGCATGCGATGGGCCGATGGGTCTGTTTCCTTGATGCATCTTTCACTCAAATCAATCAGTCAAATTTAATTTGTATTTGTTACAGAAACAGCATGTAAATGTATCCCTATTTTTCTTGAACAGTAAAACCATTAGTTTCAAACCAAGGCTTTACACCTTGATGACAAAGAGTTTGTCGAGGTGGAAAGTCTTTTGGGGTTGAATGTGTGATCGGAATCCAAGGTGTTAATTGTCTCCATTGCTGATACAATCACAGGCTCCTGTATCACCTTCAAAGACAGCCCATCTGTTCTATATTTCTATCTCTGTAACCTCTTACAGTTTACAATTCTTTCCGAAATTTCTCCAATTCTTCCCGCCAGTGTCTGATGGCTGTGCATTAATTTTCATGAATCTAACTTGGGAAATTTCTGTCCTGAATGTCGCCGCATTATCTATCTATCTATCTATCTATCTATCTATCTATCTATCTATCTATCTATCTATCTATCTATCTATCTATCTATCTATCTATCTATCTATCTATCTATCTATCTATCTATCTATCTATCTATCTATCTATCTATCTATCTATCTATCTATCTATCTATCTGTCTATCTATCTATCTGTCTATCTGTCTATCTGTCTATCTGTCTGTCTGTCTGTCTGTCTGTCTGTCTGTCTGTCTGTCTGTCTGTCTGTCTGTCTGTCTGTCTGTCTGTCCGTCCGTCCGTCCATCCGTCCGTCCGTCCGTCCGTCCTCCGTCCGTCCGTCCGTCCTATCTTTCTATACTCTATACTATTACTAAAGCTCTCATCTTGACCACTTCCGGTCTGCGTTGTTTTTACATTTGTGCAAAAACGTTACCCTATATCGTTAAGGATTACTCGCCACCTTACTCACCGTTTTCCTCTGCTCCAAGCGCACCATGTTTTGTTCCGATCGGTGGAAGATTACAAAAGTTATGAAGGTTTAAAAAATCATGAGATAAGCAGATTGGTCTTCTCGCCAGTCAGTCACCATGAAGGTAACCTTCCGGCACCTGCTGGAGACTAAATCTCCGGAGACGGGGCTGAGTCCGTGAGTACGTCCAGTAGCTGCCTGTCCACAAGCCGCCAAGAATAAAGCTGAAGCAGCGGAGTGTGGGCTTTGTTCCGCGGGCGGGGACAGGCTGTGTTCACGGGTGGGGTGGACTGTGTTCACAGGCAGGGGCCGTGCGCACGATAGGCACTGGGGACGGGAGCAGCTGAGTGAGTCCGGAGCCGGGTCCTGGAACCATGAGTGCGGTCGGAGCCGGTGCCGGGTACTGGTGAGCCCACACCTCCCCTCCACTACACCCCCCCACTCCCCTAAACCCCCCCTCGCCTACACACCCCCTCCCCCACAACACCCTCCCCCACACCCCCCCCCAACATACACCCCCTCCCCTACACACACACACCCTCCCCCCCACACACACCCCCTCCCCCACACACACACACCCTCCCCCACACACACCCCCTCCCCCCACACACACCCCCTCCCTCCCACACACACCCCCTCCCCCACACACACACCCCTCCCCCACACACACCCTCCCTCCCCCATCATGTATCACATCTTCCCACCTACATTCCTTTCCATGTTCCACAGAGGCCGCTCCTTCGGTTGCTAACCATTTCCCTTCCTTGGTTCACATCCCTTCTCATCCATAGCACCCCCATCCCAGGTACTTTCCTCTGCAACCGCAGGAGATGCAACACTTGTCCCTATACCACCTCCCTCGACCCCGTCCAGGGACACCGACAGTCCTTCGAGGTGAGACAGTGGTTCACGTGCACCTCCTCTAACCTCATCTACTGCATCTGGTGTTCCCATCACGGGCTCCTGTATATCAGCGAGACGAAGCATAGACATTAGAAGCATAGACTGGCCAACAGTTTTTCTGGACACTTAGACGTGGTTCGACAAGGTCTACTGGTACTCCCAGTTGTTAACCATTTGAACTCCCCTTTCCATTCCCTCGGAAGGTAGAAGGGACGGCACTTCACCGCCAGATGTTCCAGGTGCGGAGAGCAGGAGTTGGACAGTACTCTCACATCTGAGCACCACGCAGAGTTGACCATGAGGCAGACGCCCCCTCCTCTCCCTTTCCCAGATGTCAATGTACGGTCCATACGGTGGATGAAGAACCCTTCAGGCTGGACCGCTGAGTCTGGGGAGCTGGGGGTGAGCCATGTCTCTGTGAAACAGGACACAGAGCATTCCCTCAGCTCCCTTTGATAGAGTAATCTTGCCCTTAAGTCCTCCACTTTATATTGAAGGGACTGTACATTGGCCAGTAGGCCAGTCTATGCCAGTAGGATAGTAGGGAGAGGGGGCTTAAGGCCCCTGCGCTTCAGTCTGACCTGAAGTCCTGCCCGTCGGCCACGTTTCCGGACACAATGGAGGCTTCCCCTTTGTTTCCAGGTACTGAGTTTACTGTACCTGCTGTTTCTGCAGACCTGCTCTGGAACGGGAATTCCTTCACAGACGGCAGCTCCAGCTCCTTCAAAGTCGGCAGCTGCAGCCTCATCCTGGGCGTCATCCATTGCCAGAGTGAGGTCACATGCAAATTGGAGGAACAGCACCTCTTTATTTCACTTGGGTAACTTACAACCCAGCGGTATGAACATTGAATATTCTAAGGATGGCACAAAATGCTGGAGTAACTCAGTGGGAGAGGTAGCATCTCTGGAGAGAAGGAACGGGTGACGTTCCGGGTCAAGACCCTTCTTCAGACTAGTCAGAGGAAAGGAAAACGAGAGATATAGACAGTGATGTAATGAGATAGAGAACAAATGAGCTTGAGATATGCAAATAAATAATGATGATAAAGGAAACAGGCCATTGTTAGCTGTTTGCTAGGTGAGAATGAGAACCTGGTGTGACTTGGGATGGGGAGGGATAGAGAGAGAGGGAGTGCAGGGGTTACTTTAAATTAGAGAAATCAATATTCATACCACTGGGGTGTAAGCTGCCCAAGCGAAATATGAGATGCTGTTCCTCCAATTTGCGATTAGCCTCACTCCGACAATGGAGGAGGCCTAGGACAGAAAGGTCAGTGTGGGAATGGGAAGGGGAATTAAAGTGTTTGGCAACCGGAAGATCAGGTAGTTCCAGGCGGACTGAGCGAAGGTGTTCAGCGAAAACGATCGCCCAGTCTACGTTCAACAAAACGATCACCCCGAATTCTCTAATTTTAGGTAAATTATACAAACAGTCCTCTTCCTCCCCCCTCCACGATTTTGCCCCATTGACCCTCTTCCTCCTTTAAAAGTCCGTTAACCAATTCTGCAGTTTGCAACGATGTATTCCTCTTGAGATCACACCGCCCCTAGCCATTGGCCTATCAGGGAACCTCCCGGTATGATGCCATCTGTTTCAGGCCCTGATTTGTTCTGGTCTTTTCTTGCTTCCTGTTCCTTCCTCCACAATCAGTCTGAAGAAGGGTCGCGACCTGGGTAAAAGACTATGTACATGTATGCCCCTCATGATTTTACACATCTCATTCAGATCACCCTCCTGCGCTCCAAGGAATAAAATCCCAGCCTGCCCAACCTCTTCCTGCAGCTCACGCCTTCGAGCCCTGGCAACGTCCTCAGGAACTTTCTGTAACAAGTGATTTTTGTCTGGTTCAACTCAAGGAGTAATTTCTTGGGTCTTTTCCCCAAAGCAAGTAATGGCGTGTTGGCAGATTAGGTCAGTCATACCAAGGACCACATTTAGTAACAGACAGCTTCCCACAAACCAGTTCCTCAAGCCCATTGAAGAGGGATTTCTGTAGTTTATATATAACTATATCAAAGCACCTACCCAAATTGCGGGATGAACTTCACGAAAATTGTTGCTGAGTTGCAGACAAGACAGACAAAATTTCAAAAGATTAAATTTGCCTGCGTTTGGCCCATATCCCTCTAAACCTTTCTAATTCATATACCTATCCAGTGTCTTTTAAATTGAGTTATTTTGCCTGATTCAACTCCTTCCTCTGGCTGTTAGTTCATTTCATACACTCGCCACTCTTGGAATTAATAAGTTGCCCCTCAGGTTCCTATTAAATCTTTCCCTTCTCTCCTTAAACCTACAGTCTCTGATTTTGGTGAATGGGGCAACACGGTGGCGCAGTGGTAGAGCTGCTGCGTTACAGTGCCATAGACCCAGTTTCGACCCTGACTATGGGTGCTGTTTGTACAGAGATTGTACGTTCTCCCTGTGGCAACGTAGGTTTTCCTCAGGCGCTCCAGATTCCTCCCACATCCCAAAGACGTCCAGGCTTGTAGATTAATTGGCTTTGGTAAAATTGTTAATCATCCCTAGTGTGTAGGATAATGCTAGTGTACGGGTGATTGCTGGTCGGTGCGGACTCAGTGGGCCGAAGGGCCTGTTTCTGCATTGTATTTCTAAAGTCTAAAGTCTAAACCACCGCTTGTGTTCAGAGTTGGAGATCCTAACCAGACTTCTCACTCAAAGTTTATTCACTTTCTCAATTTGGGCCATCGTATTTTCGGAGTCCTTTTTATTAAATGTCATTACATGATCGATTGTAATCTTTTCATATTCATATCTATGCATGTCTTCAAAGAGAGGCATGGTTTAAATATGCTCCATGTGATGAGATCTTGATTTTGGAATGTCACAAGGGAACTATTATCAGTGATCATAATGGTTACATTTAGTTGGTAAAAAAGGTTGATCTAAATTTGCTAAGATTCAGTTTGAATGTCTATGTATGTATTATGGGTATGGACATGATAGAGCATGATCTGCTGTGAAATGATTAAAGTCACAGAGTCATACAGCACAGAAATAGGGCCCTTTGGCCCAACTCGTCCATGCCCACAAAGTTTCCTCATCTAACTGAGTCCCATCTGCCCGCATTTGTCCCATTTATTTAAGGCAGAGATAGATAGATTCTTAATTAGTATGGTGTCAGAGGTTATGGGGAGAAAGCAGGAGAATGGGGTTAGGAGAGAGAGATAGATCAGCCATGATTCAATGGCAGAGTAGACTTGATGGGCCAAATAGCCTAATTTTACCCCTATCATCTATGACCTTATGACCTTATGATCATAAACCCTTCCTATCCATCTACCTGTTCATTGCATTTTCCTCTAAAAACCCCTACAACACTGACCCAGTACTGACGCCAGAACAATGGGCCTTTATGGCCAAGTTAAAACTATTTATCTTTAATAACTTTGAAATTTGAAGGATACAAGTTAGAACCAGAAATGTGTCAAAATAAATGAGTCCCATTTGCCCGCATTTGGCACATATCCCTCTAAACTTTTCCTATCCATGTACCTGTCCAAATGTCTTTTAAATGTTATTGTATCTGCTCAACTACCTCCTCTGGCAGCACTTTCCGTATTCCATTGATTTCCTGTTAAATCTTTCTCCTCTCATCTTAAACCTATCCCCACTATTTCTCGATGTCCCTGACCTGGGTAAAAGACTATGTACATGTATGCCCCTCATGATTTTACACATCTCATTCAGATCACCCTCCTGCGCTCCAAGGAATAAAATTCCAGCCTGCCCAACCTCTTCCTGCAGCTCACGCCTTCGAGCCCTGGCAACGTCCTCAGGAACTTTCTGTAACAAGTGATTGGTGTCTGATTCAACTCAAGGAGTAACTTCTTGGGTCTTTTCCCCAAAGCGAGTAATGGAGTATTGGCAGATTAGGTCAGTCAAACCAAGGACCACATTTAGTAACAGACAGCTTCCCACAAATCAGTTCCTCAAGCCCATTGAAGAGGGATTTCTGTAGTTTATATATAACTATATCAAAGCACCTACCCAAATTGCGGGATGAACTGCACGAAAATTGTTGCTGAGTTGCAGACAAGACAGACAAAATTGCAAAAGATTAAATTTGCTTCCTCATAAGTGTGGTGATTTACAAAAGGATGCTACAGTAAACATTGGCTACAAGAATCAAGAGTGTTTAATTGTATTCTGTACCAACAACACGACAATGAAATATAACTTGTTGCAGCATGGAAATATGCCTTTGAGCCCAACTTGCCCACGCCGACCATAGTTGTCTCATCTATGCTGGTCCTGCATTTGGCCCATATCCCTCTAAACCTTTCTAATTCATATACCTATCCAGTGTCTTTTAAATTCAGTTATTTTGCCTGATTCAACTCCTTCCTCTGGCTGTTAGTTCATTTCATACACTCACCACTCTTGGAAAGAATAAGTTGCCCCTCAGGTTCCTGTTAAATCTTTCCCTTCTCTCCTTAAACCTACAGTCTCTGACTTTTTATTCCCCCACCCTGGGTAAAAGACTATGTGCATTCACCATATCTATGCTTTTATACACCTCTGTGGGGCTTCGGTCTATAAATGCAATACACACAGATAAATATATAATAATCAATAATACAATAAATTGATAACCATAATACTAGGTAACCATAATAATGCAGTCCGTAGTGCAAACAAAGACACAGTCCATTGAAGATGTTGGTTGCTGAGGTTAATGTTGTGCAGTGTTCAAGAGCATTACAGTTGTTGGGAAGAAGCTGTTCTTGAACCTGGTGGTCACGGTTCTCAGGCTCCCGTGGAAGAACCACCTCCATTGAAAGAACACAAAATGCTGGAGTATCTCAACGTGTCAGGCAGTATCTCTGGAAGTTATAGATAGGCAATGTTTCGGGCCAGGGCTCTTCATCAGAAAGCCTAAAGAATTATCAGTCCGAAGAAGGGTCCCGACCTGAAACATCACCTATCCATGTTCCCCAGAGATTCTGCCTGACCCACTGAGTTACTCTAGCACTTTGTGTTCTCCTGACCCTGCTGAGTTACTCCAGCACTTTGTGTTCTCCTGACCCACTGAGTTACTCCAGCACTTTGTGTTCTCCTGACCCACTGAGTTACTCCAGCACTTTGTGTTCTCCTGACCCACTGAGTTACTCCAGCACTTTGTGTTCTCCTGACCCACTGAGTTACTCCAGCACTTTGTGTTCTCCTGACCCACTGAGTTACTCCAGCACTTTGTGTTCTCCTGACCCTGCTGAGTTACTCCAGCACTTTGTGTTCTCCTGACCCACTGAGTTACTCCAGCACTTTGTGTTCTCCTGACCCTGCTGAGTTACTCCAGCACTTTGTGTTCTCCTGACCCACTGAGTTACTCCAGCACTTTGTGTTCTCCTGACCCACTGAGTTACTCCAGCACTTTGTGTTCTCCTGACCCACTGAGTTACTCCAGCACTTTGTGTTCTCCTGACCCACTGAGTTACTCCAGCACTTTGTGTTCTCCTGACCCACTGAGTTACTCCAGCACTTTGTGTTCTCCTGACCCACTGAGTTACTCCAGCACTTTGTGTTCTCCTGACCCACTGAGTTACTCCAGCACTTTGTGTTCTCCTGACCCACTGAGTTACTCCAGCACTTTGTGTTCTGCCTGACCCACTGAGTTACTCCAGCACTTTGTGTTCTGCCTGACCCACTGAGTTACTCCAGCACTTTGTGTTCTCCTGACCCTGCTGAGTTACTCCAGCATCTGTAGTTTCTTGTGTCTCCCTATGTTGAAATATTATTAATAGAATTTAGTTAAATCAATAGGGTGAGAATTTTAGTCTATGGTAGAGATGTGTTTCCATCTATTTTAAAACCTCTCCAATTTTTCTCTGTTGGGGTCCAAGTTCACAGCTCCCTCAAAGTAGAAACATAGAAAATATAGAAACATAGAAAATAGGTGCAGGAGTAGGCCATTCGGCCCTTCGAGCCTGCACCGCCATTCAATGTGATCATGGCTGATCATCCAACTCAGTATCCCGTACCTGCCTTCTCTCCATACCCCCTGATCCCTTTAGCCACAAGTGCCACATCTAACGCCCTCTTAAATATAGCCAATGAACTGGCCTCAACTACCTTCTGTGGCAGAGAATTCCAGAGACTCACCACTCTCTGTGTAAAGAATGTTTTCCTCATTTCGGTCCTAAAGGAATTCCCCCTTATCCTTAGACTGTGACCCCTTGTTCTGGACTCCCCCAACATCGGGAACAATCTTCCAGCATCTAGCTTGTCCAACCCCTTAAGAATTTTGTAGGTTTCTATAAGATCCCCCCTCAATCTTCTAAATTCCATCGAGTACAAACCGAGTCTATCCAATCTTTCCTCATATGAAAGTCCTGACATCCCAGGAATCAGTCTGGTGAATCTTCTCTGTACCCCCTCTATGGCAAGGATGTCTTTCCTCAGATTTGGAGACCAAAACTGTACGCAGTACTCCAGGTGTGGCCTCACCAAAACCCTGTACAACTGCAGTAGAACCTCCCTGCTCCTATACTCAAATCCTTTCGCTATGAATGCTAACATACCATTTGCCCTCTTCACTGCCTGCTGCACCTGCATGCCCACTTTCAATGACTGGTGCACCATGACACCCAGGTCTCGTTGCATCTCCCCCTCACCCAATCTGCCACCATTCAGATAATAGTCTACCCTCATGTTTTTGCCACCAAAGTGGATAACCTCACATTTATCCACATTGTACTGCATCTGCCATGCATCTGCCCATTCACTCAGCCTATCCAAATCACCCTGCAGCCTCCAAGCATCCTCCTCACACCTAACTATACCCCCCAGCTTGGTATCATCTGCAAATTTGGAGATGTTGCATTGAATTCCCTCGTCCAAATCATTAATATATATTGTAAATAGCTGGGGTCCCAGCACTGAGCCTTGCGGCACCCCACTAGTCACTGCCTGCCATTCTGAAAAGGACCCGTTTACTCCTACCCTTTGCCTCCTGTCTGCTAGCCAGTTCTCTATCCACATCAATACTGAACCCCCAATACCGTGTGCTTTAAGTTTGTATGCTAATCTCTTATGCGGGACCTTGTCGAAAGCCTTCTGAAAGTCTAGATATAACACATCCACTGGTTCTCCCTTATCCACTCTACTAGTTACATCCTCGAAAAATTCTATCAGATTTGTCAGACATGATTTACCTTTCGTAAATCCATGCTGACTTTGTCCAATGATTTCACCACTTTCCAAATGCGCTGCTATCCCATCTTTAATAACTGACTCTAGCAGTTCCCCCACTACCGATGTTAGACTAACTGGTCTGTAATTCCCCGCTTTCTCTCTCCCTCCTTTTTTAAAAAGTGGGGTTACATTAGCTACCCTCCAATCCTCAGGAACTACTCCAGAATCTAAGGAATTTTGAAAAATTATCACTAATGCATCCACTATTTCTGTGGCTACCTCCTTGAGTACTCTGGGATGCAGACTATCTGGCCCTGGGGATTTATCGGCCTTCAATCCGTTCAATTTACCCAACACCACCTCCCGGCTAACCTGGATTTCACTCAGTTCCTCCATCTTATTTGACCCCCGTTCCACTGCTATTTCCGGCAGATTATTTATGTCTTCCTTAGTGAAGACAGAACCAAAGTAGTTATTCAATTGGTCTGCCATGTCCTTGTTCCCCATGATCAATTCACCTGTTTCTGACTGCAAGGGACCAACATTTGTTTTAACTAGTCTCTTTCTCTTTACATATCTATAAAAACTTTTGCAGTCAGTTTTTATGTTCCCTGCCAGTTTCCTTTCATAATCTATTTTCCCTTTCCTAATTAAGCCCTTTGTCCTCCTCTGCTGGATTCTGAATTTCTCCCAGTCCTCCGGTAGGCTGCTTTTTCTGGCAAATTTGTATGCCTCATCTTTTGTTTTTATACTATCCCTGATTTCCCTTGTTATCCATGGATGCACCACCTTCCCCGATTTATTCTTTTGCCAAACTGGTATGAACAACTTTTGTACTTCATCCATGCAGTCTTTAAATACCTTCCATTGCACATCCACTGTCAACCCTTTAAGAATCACCTGCCAGTCTATCTTGGCCAATTCACATCTCATACCTTCAAAGTTACCTTTGTTCAAGTTCAGAACCCTTGTTTCTGACTTAATTTTGTCACTCTCCATCCTAATGAAGAACTCAACCATATTATGGTCACTCTTGCCCAACGGGCCACGCACAACAAGACTGCTAACTAACCCTTCCTCATTACTCAATACCCAGTCTAGAATAGCCTGCTCTCTCGTTGGTTCCTCCACATGTTGGTTGAGAAAACTATCCCGCATACATTCCAGGAAATCCTCTTCCTCAGCACCCCTGCCAAAGTAGATACATAGATAGAATGATAAAGAAGGCTTATGGTATGCTTGCCTTCATAAGGTGGGGCATTGAGCATAAGAGTCAGGAAGGCATGATGCAGCTTTATCGGACCTTGGTTAGACCGTGTTTGGAGTATTTAGTGCTGTTCTGGTCGCCCCATTACAAGAAGGATGTGGAGACTTTGGAAAGGGTGCAGAGTAGTTTACCAGCATGGTGCCTAGATTAGGGGGTATTAGCTATAGGGATAGGTTGGACAGACTTGGATTGCTTTTTCTGGAATACCAGAGGTGGTGGGGAGACCTAATAAAAGTATAAAAATTATGCGAGGTATAGGGGCGGCGCAGTGGCATAATAGTAGAGCTGCTGCCTTGCAGCACCAGAGGCCCAGGTTCAATCCTGACTACAGGTACTGTCTGGACGAAGATTGTACGTTCTCCTTGTGACCACGTGGGATTTCTCCAGGTGCTCTGGTTTCCTCCCACACTCTGAAAACGTACAGGTTTGTAGGTTAATTGGCGTAGTTAAAAATTGTGAATTGTCCCTAGTGTGTAAGGATAGTGCTAGGTGATCGCTGGTCGGTGTGGACTCTGTGGGCCAAAGCACCTGTTTCCATGCTGTATCTAAAGTTTAAAGTCATAGATAGGGTAGACAGAACCTTTTTCACAGGATGAAAAAATCAAATATTAGAGGGCATAGCTTTAAGGTGAGAGGGGCAAGGTTTACAGGAGATGTGTGGGCCAAGTTTTTTACACAGAGAGTGTTGGGTGCCTGGAACACGCTGCTGGGAGTGGTGGTGTAGGCAGATATGATAGTGGCATTAAGAGGTTTTTAGATAGGCCGTGCATATGCAGCAAATGGAGGGGTAGATAGGAGATGGTCTTGGCATCATGTCCAGAACAGACATTGTGGGCTGAAAGGCACGTTCTTGTGCTGCACTTTTCTATGTTCTAAGGGTGACAATGAAAATTGTCCAGTGTGCGAGACAGTCAGCCAGTCCAGAATTATCTCCAATCAAACGGAAGAAGGGTCCTAACCCGTACCATCACCAGTCCATCCTTTCCACAGATGCTGCCTGACTCACTGAGTTCCTCCAGCACTGCGTTTTCCACAATTATCTGTTTTTCATAAAAGGCTTCAAAGAAAGGCTTAGAGGGATATGGGCTAAAGGCGTTCAGGTGGGATATGTGTAGATGGGGTATATTAGACAGCATTGGCAATTGGGCCGAAGGGCCTGTTTCCCTGCTGTATGACTCTATGTGAATGAACCAAACTGTTTTCTAACAAAAAATTCTCTTGTGTTAATTAATAATCAGGATGTTTAAAAGAAAAGCCAATTGTTTGGAAGTCTAATGCAGTGAGCTGTTTGGTGATGAAAAGGTTAAACTCGTGGCCTCTGTCATGTCTGCGAGATGCCCTCTAGTGTGTGTTGCATTTCTGCTGTCTGCTTTTCCCTTTGTGCAGAAAGCAAGGCCTCCTCGTTTCTTTGCTCAGCGATGGCTTGAGGGAGCCTCACGAAAGAGGCAGAAAGAGGATAACTGGAGAACAGATGACTCCCGGAGTCGAATTTTCTGGTGGTAAGTGAAGACCTTGTTGCATTAAGACGATGTGTTGAATAGCTAGACTGTGTGTGTGTGTACGTGTATGTGCCGGTGTGTATGTGTTTCCTCTGTGTGTGCTGGTGTCCGTTTTAATCGTTCTGTGTGTGTATACGTGTATGTGTGTCACTGTGTGTATGTTTCCTCTGTGTATGCTTGTGTGCTTTTATGGGGTGTGTGTGTCTCTCTTATACGTGTATGGTGTTTGTATACGCATATGTGTGTGCGTGTGTTTCCTCTGCGTGTGCCTGTGTGTTTTTTATAGCGTGTGTGAGAGAGAGAGAGAGAAAGAGAAAGATAACGTGTTGCTTGCATCCTGGAGCCTGAACATTATTTAATAATTGATTTAAAAGAGAATAGCAGTAAATCAAACACGAGGCAACATGGAAGCAATCCCCCCCCCCCCCCCCACCGCCTGCGAGCAAGAAGGGTGGGTTCAGAAATGCAACCACAAACGTAGGTAGTGAAGGGACTGAAGTTGCAGTGTAAATGGTGAGGTGGTATTGGGCAGCTGGGGGAAGTGGGGTACCGGAGAAGTACACAGCCAGGTGCATTCTGTGTAGACTTTTTACTTTTACACTTTTTAGAGAGACAGCGTGGAAACAGGCCCTTCGGCCCACTGAATATGCGCTGACCAGAGATCACCCTAGCACTATCCTACACGCTAGGCACAATTTACAATTCACAAAACCAACTAGCTTACAAATCTGTACGTCTTTGAAATGTGGGAGGAAACCGGACTACCCGGAGAACACCCACCCGGTCACGGGGAAGAATGTGCAAAGTCCGTACAGACAGCACCTTTAGTCAGGATTGAACCTGCGTCCATGGCGCTGTGAGGCAGCAACTCTACCACCTTACCACCGTGCCACCCCTACTGCTGCGCCACTGTGCCCCCCCTGCTGCTGCACCACTGTGCCCCCCCTACTGCTGCACCACTGTGCCCCCCCTACTGCTGCACCACTGTGCCCCCCTACTGCTGCACCACTGTGCCCCCCCTACTGCTGCACCACTGTGCCCCCCTACTGCTGCACCATTGTGCCCCCCTACTGCTGCACCACTGTGCCCCCTACTGCTGCACCACTGTGCCCCCCTACTGCTGCACCACTGTGCCCCCCTACTGCTGCACCACTGTGCTCCTCTACTGCTGCACCACTGTGCCCCCCTACTGCTGCACCACTGTGCCCCCTTACTGCTGCACCACTGTGCCCCCCTACTGCTGCACCACTGTGCCCCCTACTGCTGCACCACTGTGCCCCCTACTGCTGCACCACTGTGCCCCCCTACTGCTGCACCACTGTGCCCCCCTACTGCTGCACCACTGTGCCCCCCTACTGCTGCACCACTGTGCTCCTCTACTGCTGCACCACTGTGCCCCCCTACTGCTGCACCACTGTGCCCCCCTACTGCTGCACCACTGTGCCCCCCTACTGCTGCACCACTGTGCCCCCCTACTGCTGCACCACTGTGCCCCCCTACTGCTGCACCACTGTGCCCCCCTACTGCTGCAGCACTGTGCCCCCTACTGCTGCAGCACTGTGCCCCCTACTGCTGTGCCACTGTGCCCCCTACTGCTGCGCTACTGTGTCACGCTACTGCTGCACCACTGTGCCCCCCTACTGCTGCACCACTGTGCCCCCTACTGCTGCACCACTGTGCCCCCTACTGCTGCGCCACTGTGCACCCCTACTGCTGCGCCACTGTGCCCCCTACTGCTGCGCCACTGTGCCCCCTCCTGCTGCGCCACTGTGCCCCCTCCTGCTGCGCCACTGTGCCCCCTCCTGCTGCGCCACTGTGCCCCCTACTGCTGCGCCACTGTGCCCCCTACTGCTGCGCCACTGTGCCCCCTACTGCTGCGCCACTGTGCCCCCTACTGCTGCGCCACTGTGCCCCATACTGCTGCGCCACTGTGCCCCCTACTGCTGCGCCACTGTGCCCCCTACTGCTGCGCCACTGTGCCCCCTACTGCTGCGCCACTGTGCCCCCTACTGCTGCGCCACTGTGCCCCCTACTGCTGCGCCACTGTGCCCCCCTACTGCTGCACCACTGTGCCCCCTACTGCTGCACCACTGTGCCCCCTACTGCTGCACCACTGTGCCCCCCTACTGCTGCACCACTGTGCCCCCCTACTGCTGCACCACTGTGCCCCCTACTGCTGCACCACTGTGCCCCCTACTGCTGCACCACTGTGCCCCCTACTGCTGCACCACTGTGCCCCCTACTGCTGCACCACTGTGCCCCCCTACTGCTGCACCACTGTGCCCCCCTACTGCTGCACCACTGTGCCCCCCTACTGCTGCAGCACTGTGCCCCCCTACTGCTGCAGCACTGTGCCCCCCTACTGCTGCACCACTGTGCCCCCCTACTGCTGCACCACTGTGCCCCCCTACTGCTGCACCACTGTGCCCCCTACTGCTGCACCACTGTGCCCCCTACTGCTGCACCACTGTGCCCCCTACTGCTGCACCACTGTGCCCCCTACTGCTGCACCACTGTGCTACCCCACCCCTGCACCACTGTGCTCCCTACTGCTGCACCACTGTGCCACCCCTACTGCTGCACCACTGTGCTGCCCCTGATACTCAGTTGAGCTGAGTGCGATTCATGAGACTGTAAATGTGGAGTAAGCTTTAAAAAAAAATGCAGTTAGCAATTTGCATAGAGAAGGCAATGCAACCTCTTTGGATCAGATATGTAATTTTTGAATTGGAGATTGCTTTCGAGTGACTCAAAAACAATTTTGTCCCCTGATTAACTGTGAACATAATTGTGCTGAAAATAAATAACACTACAAACAAGGGCTGCACAGGGACCTGGGTTTGATTCTGATCTTGGAGTTTGCTTTTCTCCCTGCGACCGCATGGGTTTCCCCCGGGTGCTCCGGTTTCCTCCCGCATTCTAAAGACGTGAGTTTGAAGGTTAAGTGCCTTCTGTAAATTGCCCCTCGTGTGCAGGATAGGACGAGAGTGAACGGATGATCAATGGTCGACGTGGACTGGGTAGACCGAAAGACTGATTTCCAAAGCTGTATCTCTGAGCTAAATTAAACAAGGAACTGCATATGCTGGTTTACAAAAATAAAAGACACAGGAGTAACTCAGCAGGTCAGGCGGCATCTCTGGAGAAAAAGAATGGATGATGTATCGAGTCAGAACCCTTCTTCAGACTGAAAGTGGAGATGGGGAGGGGAGGAGGTGGGGGTATAAATTGGAAGTGAGAAAAGGCAAGAACGAAATGAGGCTGGTAACAGATGACCTCAGAAAGGATGGAGCCCATAATGGTCCATTGTTGGCAGGGCAGGCGTGATAACAGAAGGCATACAAGGATGTGACCAGTGGAACAGGTGGGAAGATTGCTGCAGCACATGGAACATCCCTGGAGACCTCACAATTAAAATTTATAACAATAAATTAAAAGCCCGGAACTGTTCTACAATTATCTTCACAAGGTTTTGCTACTAGGAGAGGTTGTACCAACGTGGATTGTAGTCTCTAGAGTTCTGGAAGTTAAAGGGAGACCTGAACAAAGTATTTAAAATTATGATGGCGTAAACAGTCAAAGTCTTTTTCCCAGGGTGGAAATGTCAAAGACTAGAAGGTGCAGCTTTATAGCAGCATCATTGGAGAACATGGATAGTGTTTCTCCAATGATGCTGGCTGACCTGCTGAATTTCTCCGGCACTTTGTGTCCTGGGCGGAAAGATCAGTATGGAGATGGGAAGGGAAGTTAAACTGATTGCGACCTTACCTCTCTTGGTTCATTTGCTGCTATTGAATTAAGCTTCTCTTGCATTTAAATGGGTGATGGTCAGTATGGGTGTGTTGGACCGCAGGGCCTGTTTCCGCGCTGTGTAACATCTTGCCGCTACACAATGTCGAAAGGTTTAAAGGATCATTTGTAGGTTACGAGCCGCTGCCTGCTGAAACTGCCCTGTTCGGTGATGCTTCAGCACTGAAACAGGCCTTTTGGCCCACCGAGTCCACGCCGACCAGCGATCACCCCGAAGACAATTTTTCCTGAAGCCAATTAACCTACAAACCTGTGCGTATTTGGAGTGAGGGAGGAAACCGGAGCACCCGGAGAAAACCCACGCGGTCACAACGTACAAACTCCGTACAGACAGCACCCGTAGTCAGGATCGTACCCGGGTTTCTGGCACTGTAAGGCAGCAACTCTGCTGCTGTGCCACTGTGCCAGGTGCAGACATTGGACTTTGTCTCTGGAAGTGGTGCATTACAATGCGGAGAATTATACCATACATTTAAGTTTATTGTCACATGTACAGTGAAAAGTTGTAGATTTTCATGCTATCCAAACTGATCAGATACACCAAACGTCAGACACAATCAGTTCAAACTCAGATACAATAGGTAGAGCAAAGGAGAAGTTACAGAATGTGGAATATAGTTTCAGCATTGTAGCACATCAGTTAGATAGACAAAGTCCAATGTCCGCAATGGGGTAGAGGCAAAAAGGATAGTACCCTAGCTTATTGAAGGGCCATTCAGAAGCCTGATAACAGAGGGGAAGAAGCATTTCCTGAGTCTGGTGGTGTGCGCTTTCATGCTTCTGTACCTTCTGCCGGACGGGAGCAGGGAGAAGAAGGATTGACTGCGGTGGGACAGGGACAAGTCTTTGATTATGTTAGCTGCTTTTGCAAGGCTGTGTGAAGTATAGATGGAGTTGATGGTGGGGGTTCTGGTTGGTGTGATGGACTGGGCTACATCCACAACTCTCTACAATTTCTTGTGGGATATTGTATGATTTATTTGGCTAGCATGCAAATGAAACTGTATCCCTGTATCTTTATGTATTTTTCTGAATCGGGGTACATGTTTAGACTAGAGATACCGCATGCAACTAGGCCCTTCGGCCCACCAAGTTCGTGCCGACCACAGATCACCCATTCACACTAGTTCCTATCGTACACACCAGGGACTCTTTCAAAAGCCAACTAATGTACAAACCATGCCTTCAAGCTTTTGTATCTTAGGCCATCCACAGTGTTGAGATGAGTTGACATTTTCTCTGCCTCTTGACGTACTAAGATGAACAGTGCATGTGTTAAATGTTCACACTATGATCAATTGAATTGTGAAAGATTGCCAGGTAGCAGTGTAATATTATTATGGATGTAGCCTTCCAAACCAGAATCATAGCTGAAGGAAACATTTGAGCTTGGGTGAAATATCCAGGTTAAAGTCTGCCTCCAAATTGAGCATTCTGAGATGATGAATGAAGGCTGGCCTGAAAGTACTGTTTTGGCTTGCAGGCTTTGTAATATTAACGCCTTATTACAGTCTCAGCGGTGGACTAGCTTGTGTTTTCGTAAACTGTGCGGTAACTGTTATCTGAGATAGGGTGTGTTGCCATTGGAGAGGGTCCAGAGAGACATAGACTTTCAGTCTGAATATATCTTTCGTTTCCCTTTCCCATGACTTTCAGCCTGAAGAAGGGTCTCGACCAGAAATGTCACCTGTTCCTTCTCTCCAGAGATGCTGCCTATCCCGCTGAGTTACTCCGGCTATTTGTGTCTGTCTTTGGTTTAAACCAGCATCCGCAGTTCCTTTCTAAACTAAACTAGATGCTGGTTTATACCAAAGTTAGACGCAAAGAGCTGGCGTAGCTCAGCGGGTCAGGCAGCATCTATGGAGTACATGGATAGGTGATGTTGGGGTCTGATGAATGATCCTGACCCAGAAACATCACATATCCATTTTCTCCAGAGATGCTGCCTGACCCACTGAATTACTCCAGCATTTTATGTCTATCTTCACCATTGAACCATTGATTTTGTGTTAAGACAGACGCGAACATTACTGAGTTTGAAACTATTTAATGTATGGATACTAAGAATGTATGAAGAGTTATATGTATGGGTTTTGCATAGATACTGAGAACATCTTTTTTTTGTTCTGTATTTATTTTTTATAATGTATAAAGTTTATATTTGGAAAAAAAATTCCAGGCAATGGAGGCAGGAACCCTCCAGTCGTGACATGCCCCTGGGCTCAGAACGAAAATAAATGACCTTGGTTGCTCTCTAATCAATATCCGTCAGTTTTTCCTGGAAGTTCGAGAGTGTGTAGGCGTCTGGGGGATTGTATGTGCTGGGGCTGTCAAGGAGACATCTATGAATAATGACCATGTGGGTGAGGTGGTAAGGCATGTAGAAATGCCTCGGGGGAGTGGGTTGCCTAAGCGAGAGAACATTAATTTGACCAGTAACATGTATGAATCAAGGTTAACTCGGCCTATGCTTCTTAAAGCCCCTCCCCTGCTCTGCAAACTTTCCACTCCAGAAGGGAACGTCATACGGATAAATAGTTTAGTCTATTTATTGTCACATGTACCGAGGTACAGTGAAAAGCTTTTATGTTGCATGCTATCCAGTCAGCGGAAAGAATATACATGATTATAAACAAGCTGCTCCCAGAGGACAGATACAGAATAAAGGGAATAATGTTTAGCGCAAGATAAAGTCCAGTAAAGTCCGATTAAAGATAGTCCGAAGGTCTTCAATGACGTAGATGGGAGGTCAGGACTGCTCTCTAGCTGGTGATAGGATGGGTCAGTTGCCTGATAACAGCTGGGAAGAAACTGCCCCTGAATCTGAAGGTGTGCGTTTTCACACTTCTGTACCTCTTGCCTGATGGAAGAGGGAATGACCAGCATGAGACTTGCCCTTGATTATGCTGGTGGCCTTGCTGAGGCAACAGGAGGTGTAGATGGAGTCAATGGAAAGGAGGTTGGTTCGTGTGATGATCTGGACAACGTTCACAACTCTGCAATTTCTTGTGGCCTTGGATGGAGCTGTTCCCAAACCATGCTGTGATGCATTCTGATGAAATGCTTTCAACGGCGCATCTGTAGACATTGGTGAGAGTTGTTGGGGACATGGCAAACTTCCTCAGCTTTCTCAGGAAGTAGAGCCGTTGGTGTGCTTTCTTGGCCTTTACTTCGATATGGCCTGTCCTGGACAGGTTGCTGGTGATATTTACTCCTAGGAACTTGACGCGTCCCTACTTCGCCACCGTCAACGTATGTGTACCACTTCGCTTCCTGAAGTTGAAATAAATGGGCAGTGGAACCATGCCAGAACAGGCAGTAGGTTGACGTGGGTGCCATGTAATGTCAGGTTTCTGTACAAAAACCTCTCACAAGTCAGTTGTAGAGCCATGCCGCCAAGTCCAGCTGCTTTACTGCAGAATCCTGGACTCGTAAAACATTCAGGTCATAACAATCACAACCTAACTGAAAGGAGATGCTCAGAGCAAGATTCTGATCAGACCTTCAAGCCATCTCCAGCTCTCTAATTTCATGTAAGCTTATCCTGCTCTCAACCTGTACACTCGCACTATCTTACACAGTAGGGATAATTTACTATTGTACCAAAGCCAATTAATCTACAAACCCATACGTTGTCTGAGTGTGGGAGGAAATTGGAGCATCTGGAGAAAACCCGCAGGTTCACAGGTAGAATGTACAAACTCTGTACGGGCAGCACCCGTAGTCAGGATCGAACCCGGGTCTCTGGCGCTGTGAGGCAGCAACCCCACCACTGCGCCACCGTGCCCCGCTCATCAACTCCCCAATCACCCAGCTGCTTCCCCTCCTCCATACACTCACCTGCCATCCCCAATTGCCAAATTTCACTTTTATCCACCTATTTCCCCTGCACTCCAGTCCCCTTCCACCCACATCCCTCCCTCAAGCTTTACATTTCGCTCATCCTCTTCTCTCCTTGTCTGACACCCTTTTGTCTTCTTTTCTCCTCTGGCCTTTGTCACTTAAGGGCCTGCCCCACTAGGCCGACATTTGCGCACCATCTACGCAACTTGGTAGCGCGGGACGGGCGCATGGAGTGGCGTGGAGGAGTGTGGTGTTGCGTGCGGTATCGCGCAGCGAGCCTGGATTTTGCGCTGCACGAAATCTTCGCGTGCAACTGGCCTATCGTGTAAATGACGGCCAAGTGGGACAGGGTGACGTTTCGGGTCGAATGGGTGACGTTTCGGGTCGAGACCCTTCTTCAGACTGAAACATCATCCATTCCTTCTCTCCAATTTAAACCAGCTTCTGCAGTTCCTTCCCACAGATTAATTTGGTCTGTTCCCACCTCTCCTTTCCAGCTTTATGACCCTTGTTACAATCAGTATGAAGGTAGGTCCCAACCCAAAACGTCGTCTGTCCATTCCTTCCTTAGGTGATGCCTGACCAGTTGAATTCCTCCAACACTATGAGTTTTGCTCACGATTCCAGCATCTGCAGTTCCTTGTGTCAACAAAGGTCTTTTAGAAGGAAACTTACTCAAACAGATTGTTTCCCATCTCCAGCTCTCCTCGACTGAGCGGTGATTCTCACAGCTGTGTGATTTTCATGGAAGTGTTGTCTGACGGCCGGAGGGTGAAAGTTAAAAGGGAATTCGACATATCTCCAACCTCTCTTCCCAACTTCTATAGATGCACAGTAGAAAGCATCCTAATCGGATACATCACAGTTTGGTTTAGCAAATCCTCTGCCCAAGATCATAAGTAATTGCAGATAGTTGTGGATGTAGCCAAGTCCGTCACGCAGACCGGACTCCCCACCATCGACTCCGTCTGCAATCCACACTGCATCGGGAAAGCAGCCAACATAATCAAAGACTTGTCCCTGTCCCACCCCGGTCATTCCTTCTTCTCCCCGCTCCTGTCGGGCAGAAGGTACAGAAGCTTGAAAACACAGACCACTCAGGAACAGCTTCTTCCCCTCTGTTATCAGGCTTCTCAATGGTCCTTCCACAAGCTCAGGTACTGTCCGATTCACCTCTGCCCCATTATGGACATTGAAGATACAAAACCTTGAAAGTACATATCTGTTTGAAGAAAGAGTCTTGACCAGAAACGGCAACCATCCATGTCCTCCAGAGATGCTGTCTGGCATTCTCAGTCGTTTTTCCTTTTGTTCTTGATTCCACTCGTCCAGGGAAAAAAGACACTCTACATTCACCTCGGCTTAATTTTTAGTTTTTTGTCATATTTACCAAGGCACATATTTTGCATGAGATCCAGTCACCAGAAAGATTACATGATTATAATCAAGCCGGCCACAGTGTACAGATACATGATAAAGGGAATAACATTTAGTGCAAGATAAAGTCCAGTAAAGTCTGATGAAAGATAGTCCAAGGTCTCCAATAAGGTAGACCGCTCTCTAGTTAGTGATAGGATGGTTCAGTTGCCTGATAACAGCTGGGAAGAAACTGTCCCTAAATCTAGAGGTGTGCGTTTTCACACTTCTGTACCTCTTGCCTGGTGGGAGAGGGGAGAAGAGGATGGTGATCGGGGTGAGATTGTGCTGGTGGCCTTGCCGAGGCAGTGTGAAGTGTAGATGGAGGCAATGGAAGGGAGGTTGGTTTGTGTGATGGCTTGGCTGCATCCGCAACTCTGTACTTTCTTGTGATCTTGGAAGGAGTGACCAAAACAAAGTGTTAATAACTAGCTAACTGCAATTATAACATCGTGTTCATTAGTCCATCTCCACAACAAAGTGGCCACAAGAACTGTTATTCCCTTGCAGGAGGTTAATTTAACACGCGGAGAGTCGCAACTTGCATATTAAAACATTTGCCTGTCTCGTGTACAGTGAAGGCCCTTTTACAAGAACATGCTAACCTGCCAGCTGATCAATATTTCTGATTGAGTATTGGAGGAATGCTTGTTGTCTGTTCCCAGAGCTAGTCAAAAGGTCTTGGCACAAACCCAAGGCGAGCAACCTCAGCTGCGTATTCCTTCCTGTGTCTCTGATTCTTGTAGATAGACACAAAATGCTGGAGTAACACAGCAGGTCAGGCCGCATCTCTGGAGAAAATAAATAGGTGAGACCCTTCTTCAGACCTTTTCTCCAGAATTGCAGCCTGACCCGTTGAGGTACTTCAGCATTTTGAGTCCTTGGCCTTGATTATGCTCATTACAGGAACAGAAGGGCAGCACAGTGGTGAGGTGGTAGAGTTGCTGCCTCACAGCAGGGGACCCGGGATTGATAATGGCTAGAGGTGCTCACTGTAGAGAGTTTGCACGTTCTCCCTGTGACCGCGTGGGTTTTCTCCAGGTGCTCCGGTTTCCTCCTACATTCCAAAGACATAAAGGGTTGTAGGCTAATTGGCTTCTGTAAATTGTCGTTGGTGTGCAGGATAGTTCAAGTGTATGGGGTGATCGTTGTGAACTCGGTAGGCCGAAGGGCATATTTCCGGGCTGAATCTTTAAGGTCTAAAGAATAAATTGCCTAGTGTAGACACATCTCTACTTACTGTAATTGGATAGTAAGGGGTGGGGTTGAATGGAGGATTCCATGAGGTTCAACTGTTGGGTATAAATGCAGGAATAGCAAGATGGATTCAACAGTGGCTGAATGGGAGAAGCCAGAGGGTAATGGTGGATGGCTGTTTGTCGGGTTGGAGGCAGGTGACTAGTGGGGTGCCTCAGGGATCTGTGTTGGGTCCTTTGTTGTTTGTCATGTACATCAATGATCTGGATGAAGGGGTGGTAAATTGGATCAGTAAGTATGCAGATGATACCAAGATAGGGGGTGTTGTGGATAATGAAGAGGATTTCCAAAGTCTACAGAGTGATTTAGGCCAGTTGGAAAAATGGGCTGAAAGATGGCAGATGGAGTTTAATGCTGATAAATGTGAGGTGCTACACCTTGGCAGGACAAATCAAAATAGGACGTACATGGTAAATGGTAGGGAATTGAAGAATACAGTTGAACAGAGGGATCTGGGAATAACTGTGCACAGTTCCTTGAAGGTGGAATCTCATATAGATAGGGTGGTAAAGAAAGCTTTTGGTATGCTAGCCTTTATAAATCAGAGCATTGAGTATAGAAGCTGGGATGTAATGTTAAAATTGTACAAGGCATTGGTGAGACCAAATCTGAAGTATGGTGTACAATTTTGGTCGCCCAATTATAGGAAACATAGAAAATAGGTGCAGGAGTAGGCCATTCAGCCCTTCGAGCCAGCACCGCCATTCAATATAATCATTACTGATCATCCAAAATCAGTACCCCGTTCCTGCTTTTTCCCCATATTCCTTGATATGGGGTAAGGGTCAAGACCCTTCCAGGTAACAGTGGGAGAACACTTTGGTGAAATCGACCAAAACTCCACAAAAGCATTCCCTTCCCCAGTAGGACTATCCATGCATTGGCCCAGACTTAAACACCCATCTCCTTGAAGGCTTGCATTCGGTGGAGGGGACAGGCCTATTTCAATATAACCATATAACAATTACAGCACGAAAACAGGCCATCTCGGCCCTTCAAGTCCGTGCCGAACAACTTTTTTCCCTTAGTCCCACCTGCCTGCACTCATACCATAACCCTCCATACCCTTATCATCCATATGCCTATCCAATTTATTTTTAAATGATACCAACGAACCTGCCGCCACCACTTCCACTGGAAGCTCATTCCACACCACTACCACTCTCTGAGTAAAGAAGTTCCCCCTCATGTTACCCCTAAACCTCTGTCCCTTAATTCTAAAGTCTTAATTCTAAAGGAAGGATGTCAACAAAATAGAGAGGGTACAGAGGAGATTTACTAGAATGTTGCCTGGGTTTCAACAGCTAAGTTACAGAGATAGGTTGAATAAGTTAGGTCTTTATTCTCTGGAGCGCAGAAGGTTAAGGGGGGACTTGATAGAGGTCTTTAAAATGATGAGAGGGATAGACAGAGTTGATGTGGACAAGCTTTTCCCTTTGAGAATAGGGAAGATTCAAACAAGAGGACATGACTTCAGAATTAAGGGACAGAGGTTTAGGGGTAACATGAGGGAGAACTTCTTTACTCAGAGCGTGGTAGCGGTGTGGAATGAGCTTCCAGTGGAAGTGGTGGCGGCAGGTTCGTTGGTATCATTTAAAAATAAATTGGATAGGCATATGGATGAGAAGGGTATGGAGGGTTATGGTATGAGTGCAGGCAGGTGGGACTAAGGGAAAGAAGTTGTTCGGCATGGACTTGAAGGGCCGAGATGGCCTGTTTCCGTGCTGTAATTGTTATATGGTTATATGGGATGGGATGGGGAATGTGGTGTGGGGTAGGGAGGAGAAATCTCATTGAAACCTATCAAATAGGGAAAGGCCTGGATGGAGTGGATGTGGAGAGGATGTTTCCACTAGTGGGAGAGTCTAGGACCTGAGGGCACAGCCTCAGAATAAAAGCATGCTCCTTGAGAATGGAGATGAAGAGGAATTTATTTAGCCAGAGGGTGGTGTATCTGTGGAATTCATTGTCACAGAGATCAGTGGAGGCTAAGCCATTGGGCGTATTTTTAAAGTGGAGATTGATACGTTTAGTAAGAAAAGTCAAAGATTTGATAGGTTATGTGTTGGGTCAGGATCTTTTTTGAGTCGGAAGAAGGATCCCGACCTGAAACATCGCCTCTTAATGTTTTCCAGAGATGCTACCTGACCCGCTGGGTTATTCCACCACTTTGTGTCTTTTTTCTAAAAGGCAGTTTCCGTAGTTCCTTGTGTTCTTATATCTACAAGTAACATAAGATGTTGGGAGTCTTAAAAAAAACCTAATCAAAGAGGTTAATCAGTCTGTCTGAAGAAGAGTCCCGACCTGAAACGTTGCCTATCCATGTCCTACAGAGGTGTGTATGAAAGAACTGCTGATCTGGTTTACATCGAAGATGGACACAAATGCTGGAGTAACTCAGCTGGACAGGCAGTACCTGGAGAGAAGGAATGAGTGACCTTTTGGGTCGAGACCTTTCAGCAACGACGCTGCCTGACCCGCTGAGCAACTCCAGCATTTTGTATCCTTTCAATGAAAATTAATTGGTGAGTTAGTTAGTTTATTTATTGTCACATGAAAAGCTTGCTCTGCATACTATCCTGTCAAATGATATAAAAAATGAGCACAATAGAACCTGTTCTGGAACAGCGCGTAGCGAGTTGCCATGCTCTGGTGCCATCAAATTCCAAAGAACCTTAAGAAGAGCCAGAAAGGCTTGCAATTAAATGTGTCCTTTGCAATCTCAGCTTCCCCTCCAAGGCTAATTAAGAACTATTGAAAAATCACTGTTATTGCAGAAAATATGACTCCAATGAGCAAACCAATGCGTCACAAATTACTGTGCTAATTATCGGATGAGATTTTAAGGCAAAACTTCCCAACCTTTGATGTTTGACAACTGAAGGGTTGCTGCCAATTAAAATTCGGAATCCTCAAGACTTGTGAGGGAAATTGCATGGATGAGGATGAGCAAAGGATTTTATAATCGGGGATGAGAATTCTGAAAGTAATGTGCTCTTTCAACAGGAACCATGTTAGGACAGCAAGCACGGGAATGATAGGGTGAATGTGAGTTAGAGGACAGGGCAAAGGCTCAATTCTTAGGATTTGAAAAGTGTATTAAATATATGTGGACTTTCCCCAGTCATAGAGTTGTACAGCATGTAGACAGGCCCAGGCCCAACGTCCATGCTGTCCAGAATGCCCCATCTACGCTCGTGCCTCCTGCCTGCATTTGGCCCATAATCCCTCTAAACCTTCCTGTCCATGTACCTTGTTAATACCGTTATTGAACTTGCCTCAACTACCTCCTCTGGCAGCTTCATCACTGCACTTTTTCCAGAAGAAAGGTCCTGACCTGAAGAGTCACCCATCCTTTTTTCTCCATAGATGCTGTCTGACCCGCTGTGTTACTCCAGCACTTTGTGTCTATCTTTGGTATAAACCAGCACCTGCAGTTTTTTGTTCTTACTTTTGCTATAGTCTGGCAATTAAGGCAATATTTTTATAGCCACAGAGACCCATACAGCACGGAAACACACCCTCCAGCCCACTCGACAATGCCAACCTAGATGCCCCATCTAGAAACACAATTCAGTCCAGAACAATTCCACTATATAGCCACTTACTGAGATCCACGAACAGCGTCTTTAGAAATGTTTATAATTCACGAGACTTTGTTTAGGTTAAGTTTAGAGAAACAGCGCGGATTCGGCCCACTGAATCCACGCCGACCAGCGGTTCCCGCACACTAATGTTATCCTGTATACATTAGGGACAATTTACAATTATGCCAAGCCAATTAGTCTGCGAACCTGTACGTCTTTGGAGTGTGGAGGAGACGAGATCTTTGAGAAAACCCACGCAGTTCACAGGGAGAACGTACGAACTCCATACAGACAGCACCCGTAATCAGGATCAAACCCGGGTCTCTGGTGCTGTGATGCAGCAACTCTACCGCTACATCACCATGCCGAGACTTCTTAAGGAGATGTTTTAAAATATTTTTTTCTTTTATATGAGTATTAGTAAGTAGGTCATAACCTTTTCCCCCCATCCCTATTGGCTCTTGTGATCATGTTACTGAGATGTCTTCTAGAAGTTGTAAAAAACTTTTAATATGTTTTTGCTAGAGTTGCATAAAACGTTATTAGGAACATTACCATGGACCATCAGATTTATGTGACGACTACTTGGAGGTTTTTATACCAAGAATGAATTTTAGCAGACAAGTGGCAATTCTTTTGTAATGTATCTCCTCATTGTAGTTGCTCTAATTGCAAGAAAGCGAGAGAATGGAGTTAAAATTATAGATATTATCTGTCCAGCAAGCTTTTCAATAATGCATTCTATCTGAATCTTTTCTTGTGCTCTTGCTGTAATGAGGGAGTAGACGTTGATGATTTTGTTAAATGGCCTATAGTTAATGAGTTTTAGTCAAGTTTAATGAATTTCCGTGAATAATCCCAGTGGAAGTAAGGTTTTCAATTTTACCAATGACCACGGATGCAATTATACTCAATTTCCCATCTTGCTCACTCAATGAAGTTTTCTAAATGCAAACCAGGAGTTTAAGATTTTAGATTACTGTTTAACTTTAACTGCATTTACTCTGTCATGTATCCAATGCAAGTAACAAAATGAGAATGTTGTTTAACATGCTGATCTTATCTTTCCTTTGAAGACTCTTTGATTTAATGTGATTAAAATACATTTAGGTTAGGCAGGGCTGCCGACATTGGGTGAGAGTTGGGAGTGAGAAATTGTGAGAGACCAAGTCCGAGGAAGCGCTCAATTGGTACGGAGCTTTTGCATTTTTCAGCTTGAAATTGTGCAATCTGGTGCATACTGTAGCGAGTCTTTTAACTTGCACTTGAATGCAATATTTATGCTTTAAATTGGATTAGATATGAATAAGGTTAGGCTAAATTACATTCCTAATTACATTCCACAGTAGAGCCGGGCTCTGATCAACAGGTGCAGCACATGAATGATCTTAGTATATTAATGTATTCTGTTACCATTTCCTTAATTTTCCTAACAAACTGTCCTGGTCAGTATTTTCAGTATTTTGCTGTCTTCCTCTCAGCTGAGACTTTTCCAAAATGCGAAGTCCAATAACTATATATTTATGCAATATTATTCTATTAAATGTGATGTTGAGAGTACATAATATTTTCTGTGGTATTCATAACACAACAATGATAACAAATATTTGTTTTGATTGCACCTACCAACATGCATACATTATTATATTACAGTTAATATGCACTGAGGGCAATTTTTTGTTCCAATGCTCCCCATTCCCAATTACTTTTACATTGAAGTGATTGAAATCCAAGTGAAGTTTAAATGGCATCAGAAAAATAAAACCTCCGGAATGGATGATATTCATTATGTGGTTGGTTGGAGTCAGTATCAGCACAATTACTATATTAAACTTGAAATCTTCAGATGTCCTGGTTCAAGCAAAAACTAAAGACAAATAATAACTTGCTCACACATTCCCCTGCAAGTATCTCTATCACTCCTTTAAAATATACCCCTTCTTTGAACAAGCTCTTAAATATCGCATCGGAATCAGTTTCCATCTGATTACACTCCTTGAGGATGTTCATCTACGTGTTCAATTCATAAAACAACAAGATTGGGGACATTTCTATTCAACCTGTCAAAGGAATTTGGGGGGGGGGGGGTTTAGAAATAGTCAGCGAGGTAAACAAACATAATAGTTGAGTGACAAATGACAATAGTGCTACCTTCCCAATATTTAATTGGAGGAAATAATGGGCTATCGGGACTGTATGTTTTGACAAACAGCCTGACACCTTGCATATCTTTTTAATATTACACTTATCCCACCTCCCTGGATATTCAGGATTAATAAATTAAGGTTTTGTGAACTAATTACAAATCAGGCTAATTCCAAATCAATAACATTAGCCAACTCCGAAACATGAAGCGCTGAGCATTGGGATCTAGATATCACGGGCAACTGGCCTCAGTTCCCGCTCACATCTGTCTGAACCAGGGGCCACGGAGCGTTTTTGAAAGTGGGGAGGCTGAGCCATAGCTGATCACTGGCCTTGGGGGTACCCGGCAAGGGAGTGGAGCAACCGAGTGGGGGGGAGGGTGTGGGAAGGGAGTGTCCCCCCACTCGGTTGCTCCACTCCCTCGCCAGGTGTCCCCCCTCCAATGGTAGGGACTTTTGAAATTTGATGTATTCAAATCATGTTTTGGTGCATTGTAGAAGTATGATTTCAATGTTTTTAGTTTGAAGTATTTTTAAGAGGTATCTTTTTAAGGGGTACCTTTTTCCACACAAAGGGTGGTGGGTGTTTGGAACAAGCTGCCAGTGGAGGTAGTTGAGGCAGGAACAATCCTAACATTTAAGAAACAGTTAGACTGATACATGGATAAGACACGTTTGGAGGGATATGGACCAAAAGCAGGTAGCGTAGCTGGGACATGTTGGCGGGTGTGGGCAAGTTGGGCCGAAGGGCTTGTTTTCACACTGTATCACTCTATGACTATATTATACCTCCACCATGCATGAATGCCTCAAAATCAAGTGGTCGAGTTTTATTGCCATATACTCAAGCATAGAAACATAGAAAGTAGGTGCAGGAATAGGCCATTCGGCCCTTCGAGCCAGCGCTGCCATTCAATATGATCATGGCTGTTCATCTAAAATCAGTACCTCTTTCCTGTGTTTTCCCCATATCTCTTGATTTTGCTAGCCCCAAGAGCTAAATGTCTCTTGAAAATATCCAGTGAATTGGCCTCCACTGCCTTCTGTGGCAGAGAATTCCACAGATTCACAACTCTCTGGGCTTGAAGGTTTGTCCTCATCTCAGTCCTAACTGGCCTACCCCTTATTCTTAAACTGTGACCCCTGGTTCTGAACTCCCCCAACATCGGGAACATTTTTCCTAGCTAGAAAATCTAGCAGGCAAGCAGGATGCTTTCTCCGACCACCCCCATTTGAAGTCCACTATCTTCCACCGTTTCTACCCAGTGCTTGGTACTTACTTCCAGCAGCCACTGGTTGTCCTCCAGGATGCACAGAGCCGCAGCCTGATCCATGCCGGTCACCTGGGACAATTTGGCACAGAGACTCTCACGGCACCGGCGCAACGCTTCCGACGCCTCTGATGGCCCGGGATTCTTACACTGAGGCTGCTCCATGGCCGGAGCTGCAGCGAGCGACTCGGCAGCCCGGCAAACACTCGCCAGCCCGGCAAACACTCATCAGCCCCAGCTCCCCAATTCTGACCTCGGGTGCTGTCTGCGTGGAGCTTGCACATTGTGGGTTTCCTTCGGATGCTCTGGTTTCCTCCCATGTCCCCAAAACATATGGGTTTGCAGGCTAATTGGCCCTCTGTAAATTGCCCCTGATGTATAGGAGGCGGATTTACAATTACAATGCACTTTATTTTTCAGTTAGGAACTTTGGTTTCTGCCGCCATACAACAAAAAGAAACAATATTACAAGACACGCAACCAACTCAATTCACACAGACATCCATCACAGTGAATCTCCTCCTCACAGTGATGGAAGGCAAGGTCTTGTCTTTCCCCTGCTCTCCATCCTCTCCCGATGTTAAAGCCCCCGGCAGGCGATGGTATGTCCCGCGGCCGTTAAGGCCGCGCCAGCGATGTAAGGCCCTGCTCCGGGTCTTAATGTTGGAGCCTCCAGCGGGCTATGGCAGGTCCCGCGGCTGTTAAAGCTGCTCCGGGCGATGTCAGGCCCCACTCCGGGTCATCTTCAGCCACGCAACTCGGGCGGGAGAAGCTGCCACCGCGGGAGCTCCGAAAAGCGGTCTCCCAACAGGGACCCGCGAGCTCCCGAAGTCACTGTCCACAGGCCCGCAGCTGGAGCCTCCGAAGCCCCGAAGTCTGGTCGCAGCCGCGCACCACCACAGCTCCCCACGCTCCGAGGCCGACCAGCCCCACGATGGTAAGTCCGCAGCTCCGCAGGCTCCGTGACTGGAGCCCCCAGGTTGTTCCGGCTGGATGCCGCTCCACGGTGCTAGGCCCCAACGACAACGGAGACCCGACAGGGAAAAGGTCGAGTCTCCCGTGCAGGGAAGAGATTTAAAAATCGTCTCCCCCCCCCCACTTATACACAGTTAAAAACAATATAAAAACCACAGCAAACTACACATTGAACGGGACAAAAATTTAAAAAAGGGCAGACGGACTGAAGGGGCCACTGCCGCGATACGCCGCCATTTTAACACAGGAGTAGAAATTTCGATGAAATTGAACTAGTGTGAATGGTGGGCGTGGACTGCGGGCTAAAGGGCCTGTTTTAATGATGTATCTCTAAACTAAAAACATGAGGGCATAGCTTTGTGGGAGGCGGATAGTGTAAAGGACATATGTGAGGCAGCTTTTTTTTTTACACAGTATCTTAAAATAGTGGCGAGGTGCGAAATGTTCCTGCTCAAAACTATATTTTCCCAGTATACCATTTTAATACAATAATTATTTAGTTACAGGGTCATAGAACTATACAGCAGAGAAACAGGCCTTCGGCCCACCTTGTCCATGCTGACCAAGTTGGCAGTCTAGGCTAGATCTATTTACTTGCATTTGGTCCGTATCCCTCAACGACAGTAGCGTGCTAAAGCAGAGCGAAAATTCACAGCGTGGCCTTTCCAAACGCAGCATGAATGGGTGTAAATAACAGATGCCGGGCACAAATATAATTGGCAGTGTGGATGATACATTTTCAAGGTGATGTATGACTGTCGAGATACAGCAGGAACATTTAGCACCGCGCCACTATTTTAAGACTAAAGAAAACCTTGCCTTTAAACATCTCCTTTAAGCTCCCACAAAGCTACGTGGTGCATAGGGTGACACAGTGGCGCAGCGGTAGTGTTGATGCCTTACAATGCCAGAGACCCGGATTCGTTCTTGACTACGGTAGCTGTCTCTACGGAGCTCGCATGTTCTCCCTGTGACCGTAGGGTTTTTTTTCCATTTTCCTCCCACATCCCAAAGATGTGCAAATTTGTAGGTTAATCGGCTTCTGTAGAGTGTCCCTAGAGCATAGAATAGAACCAGTGTTGGTGAGGCCGCATTTAGAGTATTGTGTTGAATTTTGGACATCATGTTATAAGAACGATGTCAAGCTGGAAAGGGTGCTGAGAGGATTTATGAGGATGTAGCTAGACTTGAGGCCCTGAGCTATGGGGAGAGGTGGAGCTGGCTAGGAATCTATTCCTTAGAACGCAGGAGGATGAATTATCTTTCTGAAGTGGGAGGAAACCAGAGCTCCTGGAGAAAACCCACACGGTCACAGGGAGAACACACAAACTCGGTACAGATAGCAACCAAGGTTAGGATAGAACTTGGGTCCCTGGTGCTTGAAGGCAGCAACTCCACTACTGCATCACTGCGATGCCCCTAAGTGCCTTTAAATCGCGCAGGAATGCAGCGAGCGCTTGTGTGAACTTGCTTTAACTTTCCAGAGCAGCTGTGGCGTATAAATCATTCCGGCACTTCGCTCTCAAATGCCTGACCTCACTCGCTGTCATGTGACTGCCAGTACTTCCAGCCTGAAGCAGAATTAAACTGTTAGAAGACAAAGGAAAAAAGAAATCACGTTTGCTCATTTTAATCATTTTGTGTTTTAAAATCTGCCCTCTGTTCGTTTTAGTTACTATTTTTCTTTTGGGTCGGCACAATGGATCATTTGCTAGAGCTGCTGCCTCACAGCACCAGGGTCCCTGGTTCAATGCTGGTCTCACGTGCCGTCTGTGTGTGGAGTTTGCACTTTCTCCCTGTAACCGCATGGGTTTCCTGCCGGTGTTCCGAATTCCTCCCACGTCCCAGAGGCATGCAGGTTTGTAGGCCAATTGGCCTCAGTAAATTGCCCCGAGTGTGTACGGAGTGGATGAGAAAGTGGGATTACATGGAACTAGTGTGAATGGGTGATCGATGGTCGGTGTGGAAATTGGTGGGCCGACGGGTCTGTTCCCATGCTGTATGTCCAAACTACAAAACAAAAATAAAACAGAGGGCATAGCTTTGTGGGAGGGGCAAAGTTTAAAGGACATGTATGTGCGAGGCAGTTTTTTTCCACAGAACGTTAAAATAGTGGCGTGGTACAAAATGTGATCCATGGTGATTAACTATTATTAAGCATCCATAAATGTTTAGGTTTAGGTCTAGACTTAGGTTTATTATTGTCATGTTTACCGAGGTGCGGTGTAAAGCTTTGTCTTACATGCTGTCCAATCAGATCAGGTAATAGTATAAATAGATATAATCAAATCAAATTCAAGTACAACAGGTAGAACAAAGGGGAAGATACAGAGTGCAGAATATTGTTCTCAGCATTGTAAGGCCCCAATTCGAGAGACACAGTCCAATGTCCACAATGGGGTCGAGGTGAATCGGACAGTACCCTAGCTTATGGAAGGACTGTTCAGAAACCTGATAACAGATGGGGACGAAGCTGTTCCTGAGTCTGCGGAGCTCAATTTATTGGGTCAAAATATAATTGGGTCGATAGGACTGCTTGTACAATTGGAAAAACTTTGACGTAAGATGAATGTATCTGCTTCAAACCTCGTGAATAAGTGTAAAAATCTAGCATCAATGTGACACTTGCCAGTCACATTATTGCAACATTGTCTTGAATGACCACGCAAAATAACATTATTGCAGTGACCTCCTTGTAGCCTCTATCTATATTATGGCATATGTTTCGTTTGCTCAGGCTTATTTCCGTGACTCTTATCAGAAGAATCTTTAGTATCGTTTTGTTTAGAGATAGTGGGGAAACAGGCTCTTCGGCCCACCGAGTCCACGCCGACCCACACGCTAGCACTATCCTACACATTAGAGACAATTGACAATTCTTACTGAAGCCAATTAACCTACAAATCTGTACGTCTTTGGAGTGTGGGAGGAAACCAGAGCACCAGGAGAAAACCCATGTGATCAAAGGGAGTATGTATAAACTCCACACAGTCAGCACCCAAAGTCAGGATCAAACCCGGGTCTCTGGCGCTGGCAGGGAGCAACTACCGCTGAGTCACCAATCCGCCCCTAGTCTTTTTTATTCTTATTGGAGGGGAGTGGGTGTAGAAGGGCCCAGTCTTTGCAGGTGTGAGTGGGTGTGAAGTGTTGGTTGGGGTGGGAAATGGTCCTGTCTCTTCATACTGGAGTCTTGCCTTAAGTAGGTGTGAAGTGTGAATGGGAAGGAGAGGGTGCAGTGTCCATTCTTTGTAGACTGGGGTCTTGTTGTGTTGGTTTGGGAGGGGAGGGGGGGGGGAGGGGGTACCAGGGGTATGTTTCTGATTTTCAAACCTGCAGTAAAACTCATTCAGGTCGTTGGTCAGCTGACGATTGTCCAAAGAGCGGGGGGCTTTCCTCTTGTAGCTGGTTATTTCTTGCAAGCCCTTCCAAACTGAAGAAGAGCCACTAGCTGAGAACTTGCTCCTAAACTTCTCAGAGTACCTTTCCTTGGCAGCTCTGATTCCTCTTCTCAGCTTGTACTTGGCCTGCCTGTAGAGGTCTGCATCCCCGCTCCTGTAGGCCTCCTCTTTAGACCGTCGGAGCTGTCTGAGTTCTGCAGTGAACCAGGGCTTGTTGTTGTTGAACCAAGTCCGGGTCTTAGTTGGAATGGAACTGTCCTCGCAAAAGCTGACATATGATATTACAGAGTGTTTAATTGTCATATATGCTGACAACAGAACAATGAAATAGTTACTTGCTGGGCATGAAAACGGGCCCATCGGCCCAGCAGGTCGATGCCGATCATGGATCACCCGTTCACACCAGCTCTCCATTATTCCACTTTCTCATTCACTGCCTACACGCTGGGGACAATTTACAGAAACCGAATAACCTACAAACCCACAAGCCTTTGGGATGTGGGAGGAAACAAGAGCACCTGGAGAAAGCCCTTGTGGTCACAGTGAGAAAGTATGGACTCCGCACAGACAGCACCCGAGGACATGATCGAACACGGGTCTCTGGTGCTGTAAGGCAACAGGTCTTCTGCCACATCTAATCTGCCTGCACGTGATCCGTATCCCTCCATTCCCTGCATATCCATACACCTATCCTGAAGCCTCTTAAACGCCACTATCCTATTTGCCTTCACCATCACCACTGCCAGCGCGTTCCACATGCAGTAATCCAAGTGTAGTCAACCATTTCATTACAAAACCTCTGCAGGGTCACAGCTGAATTTGACATTAAAGCTGTCAACTCACTATTCTACGTGTCTCTCTAGTTATTAACTTGTGAGGGCACATGTAGCGAATTGCGTTCAGTTTTGGGCATCACACAGATACGTAGACAATAGGTGCAGGAGTGGGCCATTCGGCCCTTCGAGCCAGCACCACCATTCAATGTGATCATGGCTGGTCATCCACAATCAGGACCCCGTTCCTGCCTTCTCCCCATATCCCTTGATTCCGCTCGCCCAAAGAGCTCTATCTAATTTTCTATTGAATGCATCCAGTGAATCAGCCTCCACTGCCTTCTGAGGCAGAGAATCTCACAAATTCACAACCCTCTGGGTGAAAAAGTTGTTCCTCATCTCAGTTCTAAATGGCCTCCCCCTTATTCTTAATCTGTGGCCCCTGGTTCTGGACTCCCCCAACATTGGGGACATGTTCCCTATATCAAGCGTGTCCAATCCCGTAATAATTTTATAGTTTCTATAAGATCCCCTCTCAACCTACATTCCAATGAATGCAATCCCAGTCGTTCCATTCTTTCATCATATGACTGTCCTGCCATCCCAGGAATTAACCTTGGGAATCTACGTTGCAGTCCCTCAATAGCAAGAATGTCCTTCCTCAAATTAGGAGACCAAAACTGCACACAATACTCCAGGTGTGGTCTCACCAGGGCCCTGTACAACTGCAGAAGGACATCTTTGTTCCTATGCTCAACTCCTCTAATTAGGAATGCCAACATGCCATTAGCTTTCTTCACTGCCTGCTGTACCTGCATGCTTACTGTCAGTGACTGATGTACAAGGACACACAGCTCTCATTGTATTCCTGTCCAAGTCACCCTGCATCCTCATGGCATCCTCTTCACAGTTCAAACTGCCACCCAGCTTTGTGTCATCTGCAAATTTGCTAATGTTACTTTTAATTCCTACATCCAAATCATTAATGTATATTGTAAACAGCTGCGGTCCCAGCACCGAGCCTTGCGGCACCCCACTAGTCACTGCCTGCCATTCTGAAAGGGACCCATTAATCCCTACTCTTTGTTTCGTGTCTGCCAACCAATTTTGTATCCATGTCAATACCAATAACATGTGCTCTAATTTTGCCGACTAATCTCCTGTGTAGGACCTTATCAAAGGCTTTCTGAAAGTCCAGGTACACTACATCCACTGGCTCTCCCTAATCCATTTTACGTGTTACATCCTCAAAAAATATCAGAAGATTAGTCGAGCATGATTTCCCCTTCGTAAATCCATGTTGACTTGGACCGATCCTGTTACTGCTATCCAAATGTGCCGCTATAACATCTTTGATAATCGACTCCATCATCTTCCCAACCACCGATGTCAGGCTAACTGGTCTATAATTCCCTGCTTTCTCTCTCCTCATTTCTTAAAAAGTGGGAAAATGATCACCAATGCGTCCACAATTTCTTGAGCCGCCTCCACGAGTACAGTGGGATGCAGACCATCAGGCCCTGGGGATTTATCAACCTTCAGCCCCATCAGTCTACCCAACACAATTTCCTTAGTAATGTGAATTTCCTTCAGTTCCTCCGTCACCCTAGCTCCTCCGTCCCCTAGTACATCTGGGAGATTGTTTGTGCCTTCCTTAGTGAAGACAGAACCAAAGTACCTGTTCAACTCGTCTGCCATTTCCTTGTTCCCCATAATACATTCACCTGTTTCTGTCTTCAAGGACCCACATTTGTCAAAACTAATGAGCATGTTATAGGAAAGATATTGTCAAGCTGGGAATGGTGCAAAGATTTGCGAGGATATTGCTAGGAGGCGAAGGCCTGAGCTATAGGGAGAGGTTGTGCAGGTTATTCCTTGGAGCGCAGGAGGATGACGGGTGATCTTAAAGGGGTGTATAAAATCATGATTTCATAAATTATAACAGTCTTTCCCAGAGTAGGTGAATCGAGAACCAGGGCATAGGTTTAAGGTGAGGGGGGGAAAATGTAATAGAAACCCAAGGGGTGCCCTTTCTTACACAAAGGGTGGTCCGTGTATAGAATGAGGTCGTTTAGGCAGGTACTATTGTAACGTTTAAGAAACATTTAGACAGGTACAAGGATAAGATAGGTTTTGAGGCATATGGGCAAAACGCAGGCAGGTGGGACTAGAGCTGATGGGACATGGTGATCGGTGTGGGCAAGTTGGGCTGGGGGGTCATTTCTGTGTTTTGTGACTATGAACTTGACATCGGAAGCAGCTTGTGCGATTAAACCCCTTTTAAACATCTCTGGGCTACCTCTATCCTCATTAAATATCTGTTGTTCTACCTTTCAAAATGCACAATGTTTCTGGATAGAATTTTAAAATCAAATTTGCAATGAAATAATTCCTCAACAGATCTCATTTGGCCCATGTATCATGTGCCAGTATAAAATGTAATTTGCTATTAATCTGTTCAAACTAATCTCCTTGAAGGAATGCTTACTCTCTTTAATATAATCTTAATTTAGAGTTGGCTGCAAAATTAAAAAGATTGAATTTAATATTCAATAGTTTATTTGATAGATCAGAATATACTGGAAAAACTCTGTACTCACACCCATTCTTTCTCCTCAATCCTCTTCGCCCCACCTAGACGCATACCATTTTTCCCTTTCTCCTTCCCCCAACCCATCCCACTTGCATTCCTTCCTCCAGTTTCACAATTCGCACATCTTCCTTCTCTCCTTTTAGAACGGAGATGAGGAAACACTTTTTCTCACAGAGAGTGGTGAGTCTGTGGAATTCTCTGCCTCAGAGGGCGGTGGAGGCGGGTTCTCTGGATGTTTTTAAGAGAGAGCTAGATAGGGCTCTTAAAGATAGCGGAGTCAGGGGATATGGGGAGAAGGCAGGAACGGGGTACTGATTGGGGATGATCAGCCATGATCACATTGAATGGTGGTGCTGGCTCGAAGGGCCGAATGGCCTACTCCTGCACCTATTGTCTATTGTCTATTATCTCACAATTTCTGTCTTTTCATCTCTGGCCTTTGTCCAACCATCTGCCAATCAACCTCTTGCCTCCTCCACCCGTATCCACCTATCACTGTCTGGCCAGGCTTTGTATGGCCCCTACCTCTTTTCCAGGTTTCTCCCCACCCCCACCACTACAATCAGTCTGAAGAAGGGTCACCTAGCTAGAAACCAGGAACTTCAAATGCTGGTTTAAAAACAAGACACAACGTGCTGATGAAACTCCACAGGTCAGGCAACGTCTCTGGAGAACATGGATAGGTGACTTTTCAGATTGGGATCCACTTTAGAACCATCATTTATCTATGTCCTCCAGAGATTGCTGCCTGACCTACTGAATGACTCCAACACTTTGTGTTTTGCTTCGGTTTCCAGCATCTGCTGTATCTTGTGCCTCATCAGAAATCCAGTTCTTTCATTCTCCTGACCCTTAGATTTGACTGTTGCATTGTCAGCCTGGATGCTTCTGATCTTCATCCCATGTCCCAATGTGGACCAGTAGGTTTATAAGATCGCTGGAGATACAACGAAGTGCAGCTGCTTGTTTAGCAAAAAAAGACACAAAGTGCTGGCAACATCTCTGGAGAACACGGATAGGTGACGTTTTAGGTCGGGACCCTTCGTCGAAGCAATCATCTATTCATGTTCTCCAGAGATGCTGCCTGAGCCCCTGAGTTTCCCTAGGACTTTGCAACATTTTGTGTAAACCAGCATCTGCAGGATAGGTGATGTTTCGGGTCAAGATTTTTTTTCCAGATTGCTGCCTGGATTAGAAGGTATGAGCCGTAATGTGAGGGTGGACAAACTTGGATTGTATTCTCAAGAATGTCAGAGGTTGACTGGAGTCATAGCAGTTGATGAAATTATAAGTGGCACAGATAGGGTTGACTGTCAGAAACCTTTTTCTCCAGGGTGCAAATGTCAAAGACTGAAGGGAACACCTTTGAGGTGAAAGGGGCAAAGATTAAAGAAGATGTGCAGGCCATTATTTTTACATCCAGAGTGGTGGGGGCCTGGAATGTGTTGGTGGTGTTTCGGTGGTGTTTAAGAGACTTTTAGACAGGCAAGTGGATGTGCATGGAATCGAGGGATATGGATCACGCACAGGCGATTACAGAGATTAGTTTAACTTGGCAAATACGATAGTGGTGTTTAAGAGGTTTATGGACAGTCACATGGATATGCAGGGAATGGAGTTATATGGACAATGTGCTGGCGGAGGAGACGACCTTAACTTGGCATCATGTTTGGACATTGTGGGCTGAAGGGCTTGTTGTTGTGCTGTTTTGTTCTATGTTCTGTGACCCTGATACTCATTGTTATACAGGTGAAGTGTTCCATGACTGCGACTACTGCATGGGCAAGAAGAGTCTCCTTCCCTGAAAATACCACAGGAACATGTGACCTGATGCAAGGGACAAATACGTCTCCAGCAACACAAGCCAGCGACCATCAGTGCTGGTAAGTCCAAGTCAGCTTATCAAGCAAATCAAGTGTAAAAATGTTTTTATTGCCCGAAGTCCCAAACAGAGCAATGAGATTCTTACTTGCTGTAGCACAACAGATATGTAAACGCAGTATTCAGTAAACAATGTAATAAATTAAAGTGTGTGTGTGTTGATCATTGGTGGGACTAGACTTGGTGGGCTGAAGGGCCTGTTTCTGTGCTGTATCTCTAAAGTCTAAAGTAATTGTTCCATGTGAGGATTGATTCCTCAATCCTATGTTGCATAGTCGACTCTGGTTGTCTAATTCTCCCCTTCAACAGTAAAACTCTCTGCAGTTGTGATCAAAGAGTTCTGGGAGTCTGGGGCCACTGAATTATTCAGGGAGAAGTGTGATGGCTGGTGATAAGCAGATAAATCATATGTCAACTATTATCAAAACCACAGGAGGATATGAATTCTTTCCAATGTAATACTGTACAATGAGCATTTGACGGCACTGTGCCTGTACTCGCTGGAATTTAGAAGGATGAGAGAGTATTGAAACTTATCGAATAGTGAAAGGCCTGGATAGAGGAGTGGATGTGGAGAGGATGTTCCCTAGTGGGAGATTCTCGGACCAGAGTGCACAGCCTCAGAATAGAAGGATGTATCTTGAAAGGAGATGAGGAATTAATTTTGTCAGTGGGTGGTGAATCTGTGGAATTCATTGCCACAGTCGGCAGTGGAGGCCAAATCAAGGCATATTTTTAAAGCGGAGATTGACAGATTAGTAGATTCTTGACTAGTACGGGCGTCAAGGGTTATGGGAGAAAGTGGGAGAATGGGGTTGGGAGGGAAAGATAAATCAGTCGCGATTGAATGGTGGAGTAGACTTGATGGGCCTAATTCTTCTCCTAGAACTTATGAACTTATGATGATAGACACAAAATGCTGGAGTAACTCACCGGGTCAGGCAGCATCTCGGGAGGAAGAATAGGTGACGTTTTGGGCTGGAAACCTTCTTCATATTCTAAGACAGGTACATGGACAAGTAAAGTTTAGAAGGATATGGGACAAATGCAGGCATATGGGACTAGCTTAGATGGGGCATTTTGGTGAGTATGGACAAGTTGGGCCAAAGGGCATGTTTCCGTGCTGTATGACTCTGTGACTATGACTGTTCCTACACTCAGGGTCTTGCTGATGAGCTGACAATGTAAGATGAGGACATCTAGGCAAAGTGACCTTAAATGTTTCGCTGAGTTTATTAGCGAATGATTAGGTAAGAGCATCATTTCAAATCCTGTGGAAAATGGATAACATAACATGGCCAATGATGGAAGAACCGGTAATTATATGACTGCTGGCGTCAGATAGAGTAATTACTGAATCAATGAGCTGGCCACAGATAATCATATAATAGTGAGGTATTAAATGGGCACGTTTCTGATGGTAGATCAGACGTTTCAAGGGTTAGTGCGGTCAACAAGGCATTATTAATAACAGACTGATTGACGATGATGGTGTACAAAATCATGAGAGGAATAGAAGGGGTAAATGCACAGAGTCTTTTGCTCAGAGTGGGGATTTCTACGTGGTCAAGAAGCTGAATGGTTATGCTTGCTTTCACCAGTCGCTGCTTTCAGTATACGAGTCAGTCCGTGGGGGTGATCTTATAGAGTTGTACAAAATCATGAGAGGAATAGATCGGTTAAATGCACAGAGAAGGGGAATTAAAAACCAAAGTACATAGGTTTAAGATGAGGGGGGGAAAGTTTAATAGGAACCTGAGGGATAACTTATTTTACACCAAGGGGGGTGGGTGTGTGAAGCATGCAGCTGAATAATTCAGCAGCAGAAGGACCCTAGACTATGGTTCTCCCCCACTGAAGCTTGGCATTGGGATGCACCAAGCTTCAGAGCGTCCCTCAGCACGTACTCCTGCAGTTGAGACAAGTCCGCTCCTGTCTCTGGTTTATCTGTTCTTATCTCTATTTGTTTATTGATCGTGAGCATGCAATCGATCGGGTCACTTTCAAGTTATCAGTATCTCTCTCCACCTAATAAACCTTCTGACAGCTCATGTCTTATATTCTTCATGTTGGCTCGAAAGCTCAGATATTAAACACATCCCCTGGCTGTTTCAGATTATCTCCACTCCCAAGTAATTTTTATTACAATATTGCTCTTGTGACCATGTGTGCATTAGTCATAGAATCATACAGCGCGGATCCTGGCCAACCCGTCCACGTTGATCAAGATGCCCTATCTAAGCTAGTCCCACTCGCCAGTCTTTGGCCCATACCCTTCTAAACCTTGCCTATCCATGAACCTGTCCAAATCTTTTTTTAAAGGCTGCTATAGTACCTGCCCCAACTACCTCCTCTGGCAGCTCGTTCCATATACTCAGCACTCTCTGTGTGAAAAACGTTGCTCCACAGGTTCTTAATAAATCTTTTCCCTCTCGCTCCAATGCCCTCTAGTTCTTGATTTCTTAACCCTCAAATAAGATAGTGTGCATTCCTCCTACCTAGGTCCCTATTACATTTTTCCCTTCCCACCTTAAACCTATGTCCTCTAGTTCTTGATTCCCCTGGGCCAAGTAAAAGACTGTGCATTAACCCTATGAATTCCCCTCAAATTTTATACAAATTATTTCCCATTGCCAGAAGGGCCTGTTTCTGTGCTGCCATGTAAAGTTTATGACTTTAACACGACTGTTGTGCAATGGTGCGTGTTCCAGAGGGTGGATATTAAGGTTGAAACAAAGCTGGTTCCAATTTCCTCGTGCAACGAGTTTTCTCTCCTGTTTGAGGAGACTGTGCCGGGTCACCACTGAAGCACTTCCAGCAACAAGTACACTTTGCAGCTGTGTCTAGGCGCCCAGGGACTCTTGCACGCCGATCCACACTTCCACACAACACCTGACAGCAATCCCTGCTTCCTCTCCTTAATGATTTTGGCTGAGACTGTTCAGTTGGAAGGTTACAATCTTAAAATCTAATTTTTAAATGTTAAGGATGAGGGCGATTAATATTTGATTGTTTGTTGCTGGTTTTAGGTTTATTATTGTCACATGTGCCGAATATATTATTATCGTTATTATTTTTGTAATGTGTACCGACCGATGACCCTTTTTTTAAACCCAAAATGGCAGCATCCTTTTTCTCCAGAGATGCTGTCTGACCCACTGAGTTACTCCAGTACTTTGTGTCTTTCTTTGATCTAAAACAGCATCTGCGGTTCTTTGTTTCTACAGTTTAGTTTAGTTTATTATTGTCACATGTACCAAGGTACAGTGAAAAGTGTTTTAGTTGCGTGCTATCCAGTCAGCAGAAAGACTATACATGATTACAATTGATCCATTTACAGTGTATAGATACATGATAAGGGAATAATGTTCAATGCAAGGTAAAGTCCGATTAAAGATACTCGAGGGTCTCCAAAGAGGTAGATGGGAGGTCAGGGCCACTCTCAAATTGGTGAGAGGACGGTTCAGTTGCCTGATAACAGCTGGGAAGAAACTGTCCCTGAATCTGGAGGTGTGCGTTTTCACACTTCTGTACCTCTTGCCTGATGGGAGAGGGGAGAAGAGGGAGGGACCGGGGTGAGACTGGTCCTTGATTATGCTGGTGGCCTTGCCGAGGCAGCGTGAAGTGTAGATGGAGTCAATGGAAGGGAGCTTGGTGTTCATGATGGTCTGTGTTGTGTTCACAATTTCTGAAATTTCCTGCTATCTTGGATGGACCTGTTGGTTTGGTTTAGTTTAGTTTATCATGTGTACCAAGGTATACTGAAAAGCTTTTGCTTGCGTGCAATTCAGACAAAGAAAAGACTATGCATAAATATAATCAACCCATCTATAGTGCACAGTTACAGGATAAAAGGTACAACATTCAGTGCAAGATATAACATTGAAGTCTGATTAAAGGTAGTTCAAAGATCACCAACGAGGTAGGTGAGAGCGTGTCTAGCGGATAAGAGGAAATGAAAGTGAAAAATGTTTAAGAAGGAACTGCAGATGCTGGAAAATCGAAGGTAGACAAAAGTGCTGGAGAAACTCAGCGGGTGCGGCAGCATCTATGTAGCGGAGGAAATAGGCACCGTTTCAGGCTGTGAAAAGCTTTGCTTTGCAGCTAACCGCAGATCAGACATACCATACATAGATGCAATCAGCGCAATAGGTAGAGCAAAGGGGAAGTTACAATGGAGAATATAATTCTGAGCATTGTGGTGCATTAGATGATGGAGTTATTGAGTCATACAGCATGGAACAGACAAAAATGTTGGAGAAACTCAGCGGGTGGGGCAGCATCTACGGATCGAAGGACATGCGCAACATTTCGGGTCGAGACCCTTCTTCAGACTGAAGAAAGGTCTCGACCCGAAACGTTGCCTGTTTCCTTTGCTCCATCTATGCTGCCTCACCCGCTGAGTTTCTCCAGCATTTTTGTCTACCTTAGATTTTTCAGCATCGGCAGTTCCTCCTTAAACAGCATGGAAGCAGGCTCTGTCTAGTGTAGATGGGACGTGCAGGTGACCCCAAAGGGCCTCTTCCCAGGATTTATGCAGGCAGTTTCTTTTATGTTCCTCAATGTGGATTCATGTGTTCATGTAGAGGCTTACTTTAAACTGGCACAACGCTCATGGTCCACAAGACAGTGTTTATCCCTGCTCTGCTATACCGCTGATCCCTGGACGATCTAAATTGGCTAGGTGTGGAAAGGAACTGCAGATGCTAGTTTATATCGAAAATACCGAAGCCACAAAGTGCTGGAGTAACTCAGCGGGTCAGGCAGCATTTCTGGAGAAAAATGCCTTAAGCCCCTGTCCCACTTGGCCGACCTATGCCAACCTTTTTTTACTCGTGGACATTTTTTAGCAGGTTGAAAAAACGCCTCGACCTACTTAAGGCAATGTGTACCTACAGCTAGCATAACGAGCCGCTACGATATATCTAAGAACTCCTACGACCTCCTACAGACTCGTTACGAACATTCTGTGAGTTTGAATCGGGAGGGGGGGGGGGGGGTGGGAAAACCTGGGAGAATTTGTGAATTACCTCATGAAAGTGGGACAGGCCCTTTATCTAAATTGGTTTAGTGGTTTATTATTGAGATACAGTGTAAAACTTTGTTTTGCGTGTCATCCAGTCAAATCACACACCACGCATGTTAGGAGGGAGAGTACATCAAAAGTGAAAGTAAACGAGAATGCAAAAATACTGTATCGGATTTTTATTGTTCCATTTGCTGAGATACACTGATGAGCTTTTGTTTGTGTGCACTTCTTTCAAATAAAATCATACTATATATACATGAGTACTATCAACCATATACATCTGAAGAAGGGTCTCGACCTGAAACATTGCCTATTCGTTTTCTCCAAACATACTGCCTGACCTGTTGAGTTACTCCAGCTTGTTGTGTCTATCTTCGGTTTAAACCAACATCTGCAGTTCCTTCCCACACATGTATAACAGGTAGCGCAAAGAGAAAATACCAGAGTGCAGAATATAATGTTACCGTTGCAGAGTAATTGCAGATAGAAAAAGTGCAATGCGGTAGATTGGAAGATAGGAAAATTCATCCCCAACATATGAAAGGTCTGTACAACAGAGCAGAGTTGCAACACAGTGGCAAAGCGGTAGAGTTGCTGTCTTACAGCGCCAAAAACCTGGGTTCCATCCTGACATTGGGTGCTGCCGATGAGCAGTGTGTATGTTCTCCCTGTGACTGCGTAGGTTTTCCCCGGGTGCTCCAGTTTTCTCCCACACTCCAAAGATATGCAGGATTGTAGGTTAATTGGCTTTGAAAAAATAATAATAAATTGTCCCTAGTGTGTAAGATAGTGCAAGTGTACGGGGTGATCACTGGTCGGCATGGACTCGGTGGGCTAATTAGCCTGTTTCCGCTCTGCATGTCTAAACTGTACGACACAGTCTTGTTTGTGTATTTTTGATGTGGCAGATCTAAGCCACCATGTTCAAGGTGTATTTTGGATATGGCAGATGGAGGCAGATGAGATAGGAGAGAGCACAGTGGCGCTGCGAGTTGAGCTGCTGCCTCACAGCGCCAGAGACCCGGGTTTCACCCTGACCTAGGGTGCTGAATGTTTGTGTGTGTGTGTGTGTGGAGTTGGCACGTTCTCCCTGTGACCACGTGGGCTTTCTCCGGGTGCTCCGATTTCCTCCTACATTCCAAAGAGATGTGTGTTTGTCCGTTAATTGGCCCTCAGTACATTGCCCCCTAATGTGTAGGGGGTGGATGAGAAAGTGGGATACTATAGAACTAGTGTGAACGGGTGGTCGACAGTCTGCATGGACTCAGCGGGCCAAGGCACCTGTTTCCGTGCTGAATCTCTAAACTAAACAAATGCACTTTTGTTTTCACACACATGTCCAAATCTTGAACTTTCTCTTCCCAAATATCTCAAACATTGGGAAGAATATATAGGAGCCTGTCCATACGCTTGGTGTTCAGAAGGATGAGGGGGATCACTTTGAAACTTATCAAATAGTGCAAGGTGTGGATAGAGTGTGGAGTGGATATTTCCAGCAATAGGAGAGTCTCGGACCAGAGGGCATAACCTGAGAATAAAGGGATGCACCGTTAAAAAGATGAGTAGAAATTTCTTCAGCCAGAGGTTGGTGAATCTGTGGAGTTCATTGCCACAGATGGTGGTGGAGGCCAAGTCATTGGGTGTTTTTAAGACAGAGATTAACGATTCTTGATTAGTAAGGGTATCAAAGGTTACAGGGAGAAGGCAGGAGAATTGGGTTGAGAGGGAAAGATAGATCAGCCATGATCCAATGGCGGAATAGACTCAGTGGGCCGAATGGCCTAATTCTGCTCAGACATGAATTTATGAGCTTATGAACAATAAAAAACACACTTCCTGACTCTCTTGCTTGTTCTGTGTAGTGGAAGACGTTTTACTGAATTGAATATTCAAACCATACTTTGAACATTTTTTTGCCGCTGGTATTGTGTTTGTGATGCATAGCAAGATGCACATGTGTGATAATGACAATGAAAGATCACGTCCGTTGTTTGCCGTATTTAATTAGGTCAATGCATTTATTTTATGATTTGCTAGCTGTTTTGAGCTGACAGAGCTTCAAGGCTCTCTGGGGACCACAAGATACTTTCTAATTTAAATTCAGATATTGGCACGAGCATTTAATTGAGGCGGGAACAAATGCAATCATTGGATGTTTTATAAACATTTTGAAGCTGGTCTGAAAGATTAAAGCAGGACTAATTAGTTTCTTGCTTGAAGTCAATGTGCAATGATGGGCATTTGCCTCTGAGCCAGGCGATAGATACTTCAAGGATTCAAGGCTGAGAATAGGTACTTCATCTCAAGAGGCAAGAGTGTTTGGAGATACAAGGAACTGCAGATGCTAGTTTGCCAAATAGGGCACAAGGTGCTGGAGTAACCCAACGGGGCAGGCACCATTTCTGGAGAATATGGAGAGGTGGCATTTCGTGTCGGGACCCTTTTTGAGACTGTCATCAATAGTCATGGGTACCGAAAATAGGAACAATGAAATTCTAACTCGCAGCAGCATAACAAGCTTGAAAACACCGTCGGACACAAAATGCTGGAGTAACTCGCCGTGTCTCTGGAGAGCATGGATAGGTGACGGGGGGTTACACAAAAAGCTGGAGAAACTCAGCGGGTGCAGCAGCATCTAAGGAGCGAAGGAGATAGGCGACGTTTCGGGTCGAGACCCTTCTTAGATGCTGCTGCACCCGCTGAGTTTCTCCAGCTTTTTGTGTAACCCTCGATTCTCCAGCATCTGCAGTTCCTTCTTTAACACATGGATAGGTGACATATCAGGTTGAGGCCCTGCTTTGGACTGATTGCAAGGGTGGGGGGGGGGGGGGGGAGCTGCACGAGTGAAGGGGCAGGACAAAGCGAGGCAGGTCATGGGTGAACACAGATGATGGGGGGGGGGGGGTTGATCGGCAGATGGTTGGACACCGGCTGCAGATGAACAGACAGAAGGTGTGAGGCAAAAGGATTAGAGAGCTGCGAATTGTGTAGCTAGAGGATTGATGAGGTGCCAATTGTTAAGGAATGTCGGTGGAGGAGGAGGAGGGGAGAGATAGTTGCAAGGACAACCTTGGCTTATGGGTGGGGAAAGAATGGGTGGTGGGGTAATGCAGGAGAAGGGGGGGGTGTTTACATCCCATGAGTTCAGTCGGATCATGTGTCTTTTACTGACCACAAAATGAATAAGCGACGCTGGATAGAGAACAGTAATTCGATAAACTCAGTTTGTATTTTGTATAATAAGTATGATATTTGAAATTCACGACCTAAACAATCATTGTACAAGTCTGTCTGAAGAAGGGTTTCGGCCCGAAACGCTGCCTATTTCCTACGCTCCATAGATGCTGCCTCACCCGCTGAGTTTCTCCAGCATTTTTGTCTACCTTCGATTTTCCAGCATCTGCAATTCCTTCTTAAACATTGTACAAGTCTTATTCTCTTTAGACTTTAGACTTTAGAGATACAGGGCGGAAACCGGTCCTTCGGCCCATCGAATCTTCGCAGACCTGTGATCACCCCGTACACTAGCACTATACAACATACTATAAACAATTTACAATTTTACCAAAGAACATTAACCTACAAACCTGTACGTCTTTGTAGTGTGGGAGGAAATTGGAGCACCCGGAGAAAACCATGGCGGTTACAGATAAAATGTACAAACTCTGTACAGACAGTAGCCACCACAGTCAGGATCGAACCCGGGTCTCTGGAGCTGCAAGACAGCCACTCCACTGCTGCACCACTGCACTGCCCGTTTATTTAAAGCACAAAGTCCTGGAGGAACTCAGTGAGTCAGGCACCATCTGTGGATGGAATGGACAGGCAACGTTTCGAGTCTGACATTGCCTGTCTTTTTCCTCCACAGATGCTGCCCGATATCTTGATTTCCTGCAGCACTTCGTATTTTTAGCCTGGAAACAGTTCCTTTGGCCCACCTGGTCGACATCGACCATTGTGTACTGTGGCTACTGGGAAAAGCTTTGTTTTGCATGCTGTCCAATTAAACTCGGGTAACACTATACGTAAATACAATTAAGTCAAATTCAACTACAATAGGTGGAGCAAAGGGGAAGATACAGAATGCAGAATCTAGTTCTTAGCATTGTAGCACATCAGTTTCAGATACAAAGTCACATGTCTGCAATGGGTTAGAGGTGAATTGGACAGTACCTGAGCTTATGGAAGGACCGTTCAGAAGCCTGATAACAGAGAAGAAACTGTCCCATATGTCAGGTGGTGTGAACTTTCAAGCTTCTGTACCTTCTGCCGGACGGGAGCGGGGAGAAGAAGGAATGACCGGCACGGGATAAGTCGTTAATTATGTTGGCTGCTTTCCCGAGGCTGCGTGAAGTGTCGATGGTGTCGATGGTGGGGAGTCTGGTCTGTGTGATGGACTGGGCTACATCTACAACTCTCTGCAATGTCTTACAGTCTTGAGCAGAGCTGTTCCCAAACCAAGCTGTGATGCAACCCGGCAGTACGCTTTCTATGGAGTTCGTAAGAATCATTGGAAACATGCCAAGTTTCCTCAGTCTCCTGAGGAAATAAAGGCATTAGTGTGCCTTCGTGGTTGTCCCTTGAGATCACGACAGTGTGGCAGGTGACAGTGTGATAGAGTTGTGCACTCTGTGCTGCTTGATGGAGATTGCTGTGCTTTGTACAATCTGACTTGTTTAGTGTAGTGTCCATTATTTTGGAGATACAGGCCCTTCAGCCCACTGTCAAAACTGGCCCTTTGGCCCACCGAATCCATGCCGACCAGCAATCATCCTGACACCAGTTCTATCCTACACCCGAGTGGCAATTTACTGACGCCAATTAACCTACAAAGCCGCACGTCTTTGGGATGTGGGTGGAAACCGTAGCACCGGAGAAAACCCACACGGTCACAGGAAGGACGTACAGACACAGACACAGACACCCCCCCACACCCTCCCTGAGGTCGTGATGGAACCAGAATCTCTGGCGCTGTGAGGCAGCAACTTAACCGCTGCGCTACTGTGCCGCCCGACTGCTTTGCGTGTCTCCATGCTCTGATCTCCTTTGGAGACCTCTGCAACCTTAGACATTGTCTGCTGCTTGAGAACCCAATAGGTATTGATGTACGCTGCACGACTGATTAAAATCGCTCATTGTTCAGCTCAGTGCAAGTGAGCTGTGAGTGAAAATTGATGATTAGTCTTGTTTCTACGCAACGATTCAACCACAGATCCTCAGAGAGTGTCCTTGCCAAGATATTTTTTTAATCTAAATTAACTACCTGTTATTTTCCAGTCAATGTTTTGGCTGGCTTTTCTGAAACAGATGTTTCGTTCTCCTCCACTAATTCATCATCTGGGTGACCTAATCACGCTCATTCCTGTAGCTGTCTAGTCGCAACCACCTTCCCTCACCCCACCCCTCATTATTTCTCTGATGATTGAGATGATTAATTGAAAGATACAGCACGGAAGCCGGCCCACCGAGGCCACCACGACCGTCGATCACCAGTTCACACTAGTTCTACATTATACCACTTTCTCGTCCACTCTCCTCCCTACGCTCCAGCGGCAAGTTACACAATGCCAATTAAGCTGCAAACCCGCACGTCTTTTGGGATGTGGGAGGAAACCGGAGCACCCGGAGGAAATACACAAATGTTATATTTATGTATAGTATTATCGGATCTGTTTGGCTAGACATGCAAAACGGAGCTTTTCACCGTACTCCGGTACAAGTGACAACAATAAACCATAACACTGAATGTCCGCAATAGGGTAGAGGTGAATCGTACTGTACCCAAGTTTACGATGTGAAGAGCAAAGGGGCAGATACAGAGTGCAGAATATAGTTCTCAGAATTATAGTGCATCGGTTCCAGAGACAAATATGGAAAATCAGTATGCAATATCCCAGTGGTAATCTTAGTTTAGTAGATAGTGACAGAGCATTTACTGTAAAATTAGGTTTTTGCATTCATGTTTGCTTTGCGCTTTACATGGCCATTTGCAGAAGAGGATTACTAATCTCCCGCTGTTACAGCTAATCAGGTCTTCATTCACTGTTGTTCCATCAGGAAACGCAAAACATAAAACTAAGTGCAATTACTTATTAATTAGCATTTCACATTATTTCTGTGCATTTTATGTCTGAAGATTGTTTCTTTTATGTTTTCTCGATTGCCTGTTAAAATCGTGCTCTTGTAAAAAGTATCATCGGTAGATTAGGTTTTTAAAATGCTGACAATAAAAGTAATTTTTCGGAGGCAATTTTTGTTTCCCTAATGCCGGAAAGATGTGTAAAATTGTAATTCCTGTTTAGAGATTCCGTGTGCATGTCCCTACTTGTTCTAAATTGATGTAGTGTTTGTTCAACATCCCAAGCAACTGGGAAGTAGAGGCATGGAGTCATACAGTGTGGAAACAGGCCCTTCAGCCCCACTCGTCTATGCCGACCAAGATGCCCCATCTATACTAGTCCCACCTGCCTGCATTTGGCCCATATCCTTCCAAACCAGTCCTATCTATGTACCTGTCCAAATGTATTTTACAGAGCCACAGCCTTATACAGCGTGCAAACAGGCCCTTTGGCCCAACTTGCTCACACCGACCAAGGTGCCCCATCTATACTAGTCCCACCTGCCTGCGCTTGCCCCATATCCTTCCAAACCTGTCCTATCTAAGTACCTGTCTAATTGTTTCTTAAACGTTGCAATAGTCCCTGCCTCAGCCGCCTCCTCTGGCAGCTCGTTCTATACACCCACCGCCTTTTGTGTGAAAAAGTTCCTATTCTAGCAGTCCCCCTTCACCTTAAACCTAAGTCCTCCGGTTCTTGATTCCCTTACTCTGGGCAAGAGACTTTGCGTCTACCCGATCTATTCCTCTCATGATTTTATACAACTCGATAAGATCACCTGTTATCCTCCTGCGCTCCAAGGAATAGAGTCCTAGCCTGCTCAACCTGTCCCTGTAGCTCAGACCCTCAAGTCCTGGCAATATCCTCGTAAATCTTCTCTGTACCCTTTCAAACTTGACAACATATTTACTGTAAGACAATACTCGAAATGTGGCTTCACCATCGTCTTACTGTATATAACCGAAACATATCCTCACAACATCTATACTTAATACCCTGACTGAACACATGTTTTATTAATTTTCCTTGACACTTTACTTCTTACAGTATTTCTCAGAGAGGCATTGGCCTTTCTGAGATAACATGTCTGCATATTTTCCCCTGTATCTTGACTGGATCTTTCCTGGCCCAACTTTCTGGTCTGTTCGTGTCTTGCCAAAACCCCTGAGAAATACAAACTACCTAATCATGGATCTTGGCACCAGTCCCATAAACGAGAGTCACTGTGGGTGACAACAATGTCTTATATAACTGCAACATGATCTCCCAACTTCGATACTCAATACTCTGCCTGATGAAGGCCAATGTGTTAAATGCATTTTTGACCACCTGATCTACCTGCGACACCACCTTCAAGGAACTATGTACCTACTGTGGCGTCAGCCTAAACACGGGCCACTTAAGCTCGAACCCTCGTCAGGAGATACGAGGGTGGGCACATGACGTCATGGGCAGAGGGAGTGTCCTGGTACATAAGCTCTCTCACCACGAGACCCAAAAGGAGTTTAACCGGTAGCTGAGCCCGAGGGGAACAACCTCGCTCAGCTACAACAACCATTAATATAGTTAGCGCACCCACTTAACGTGTGACTACCGAATAAAGAACCACTTGCACCAACCCGACGTCTCTTCTTTATTCGCCACGTATGGTGCCGCTACACGACACTCCTAGATCCCTCTGCTCTGGAACATTCCCCAGAGACCTACCACTCACTGTGTACATCATGCCCATGTTAGTCTTTCCAAATTGCAACACCTCACATTTCTCTATTAAATTCCATCAACCATTTCTCAGCCCACCTGGCCAATCGATCAAGATCCTTGTAGCTCATACCCGCCAATCACCTCCTCAAGGGGTGACCTGATACAAGTACATCAAATTATGAGGCATAGAAATAGTCACACCTTTTTCCCATTATGGAAATATCAAAGACTTTGTTTTAAGGTGAAATGGGCAAAGTTTAACGATGTGTGGGGCACGTTTTATAAACAGAGGGTGGTGGGTGTCTGGAACATGCTTCCAACAATGATACGATTCAGGAATAACTCAGCAGGACAGGCAGCATGTCTTGTCATCTCAGGTCGAGACCCTTCTTCAGACAACTGTATTTTTAGATGGGCACGTGGGTATACAGGGAATGGATGGACATGGATCACATGCAGGGAGAGAAGTTTAGTTTATCTTGGTTTTATGTTTGGCAAGGACGTGGTGGGCGGAAGGGCCTATTCCTGTGCCATACTATATTCCATGACACAAATACTCATTGCGTGCAGGTGAAGTGTCCCATTTGGAAATCAAATAACTGCCGATGTTGGATACTGTAAATAACATTTGGAAAAGTTGGAAATACTTCCCAACTTAGGCAGCGTCTTTGGAGAGAAAGAAACACAGAAGTATTAGAATTATTAGAATGAATGGCATGGGTAAGTTGTTAACGCTGTTTCCTTCTTCATAGATGTTCCCTGGCCCATTGAGTACTTGCGCCACTTTTTGCTATTATTATGGAATTTTAAGGGCTTGTCCCACTTTCACGACCTAATTCACGGCCTCTGCCAAGTTTGCCCTTGACTCATACTCGCAGCATGGTTATCACAAGGTCGTAGGAGGTCGTAGGTAGGTCGGAGCAGGTCGTGATGCTGGTCGTAGGTACTCGTGGCATCAAGTAGGTCGGGGCGTTTTTTCAACATGATGAAAAATGTCCACGAGTAAAAAGGTTGTGAATTAGGTGGTGAAAGTGGGACAGGCCCTTTAAAGTGCAGAGAATAAATGGCTGAGAATAAATTAAGAGCTTTTTGAAAAATAGTGTAAAGTAGTGAACTGGGTATTGTGTACGAATGGTATTTGATTATGCTTCTCGTGTGGCAGGTGAAAATGGGGATAATTGGCAGAGAGGTTGGTGGGATATTGGACGTAGGACAGCACAGCACAGGAACAGGCTGTTGGGCACACAATGTCTATGTTGAACATGATGTCAAGACCAACTCTTATCTACCTGCACGTGATCCATATCCCCCCCAATCCCTACAAATCCATGCCTATCTAAAAGTATCTTAAATGCCACTTCAGTATCTTAAATGGCATCTGCCTCCATCACCTCTCCTGGTAGCCTTGCAGGCTTCCAGATGGTGGCCATGGCAGGTAGAAAGAAAGACCAATGCTGGTACGCGGGTTAAAGCTTATCCCCGGATGGCCATAAGACATTGGTGAGACCACATTTGGAGCACTGTAAAAAACACAGTGTTGGAGTAACTCAGCGGATCACGGGTATGTTGCCAGGACTCGAGGGCATGAGCTATGGGGAGAGGTTGGGCAGGCTAGGACTTTATTCCTTGGAGTGCAGTAGGCTAAGGGGAGGTGTATAAAATCATGGGGGGAATAGATGGGTTGAGTGCACAGAGTCTTTTGCCCCGAGTAGGGGAATAAGGAACCAGAGGACATAGCTTTATGGTGATGGGGAAAGATTTAATAGGTATCCTGCCAAAGATATGTGGGATTTATTAGCCCTCGATATATTTCAGCGTGTAGGGAGTGGATGAGGAAATGGGATGACGCAGAACTAGTGTGAACGGATGATCAATGGTCAGTGTGGACTTGGAACGTCCTGTTTCCATGCTATATATCTAAGCTCTAAATCTAAACAGAGTCATAGAGTCGTACAGCACAGCAAAGTGCACTTCTTCAAATTGATTCAAGATATGCTGAGTTAGTTACTTAGTTAGGTTAGTTTAGAAACATAGAACATAGGTGCAGAGGTTGGCTATTCTGACCTTCGAGCCAGCACCACCATTCAATATGATCATGGCTGATCATCAAAATCAGTACCATGTTCCTGCTTTCTCCCCATATCCCTTGATTCCTTTAGCCCTAAGATGCAATATCTAACTCTCTTGAAAACATCCAATGAATTGGCCTCCACGGCTTTCTCTGGCAGAAAATGGGTGAACTTTCTGGGTGAAAAAGTGTTTTGTCATCTCAGTCCTAAATGTGCTCCCCTTATTCTTAAACAGTGACCCCTGGTTCTGGACTCCCCCAACATTTGGGAACAAATTTCCTGCATATAGCCTGTCCAATCGCTTAGGAATGTTATATGTTTCTATAAGATCCCCTCTTATCCTAAATTCCAGTGAATATAAGCCTAATCGATACATTCTTTCATCATATGTCGGTCCCACCATCCCGGGAATCAACCTGGTGAACCTATGCTGTACTCCCTCAATAGCAAAAATGTCCTTCCTCAAATTAGGAGACCAAAACTGCACACAATGCTTCAGGTGTGGTCTCACCAGGACCTTGTACAACTGCAGTAGGACCTCCTTGTTCATCAACTCAAATCTTCTCACAATGAAGGCCGATATGCCATTAGCTGTACCGGCATACTTACTTTCAGTGACTGATGTACCAGGACACCCAGGTCTTGCTGCACCTCCCCTTTTCCTAATCTGACACCATTCAGATAATAATCTGCCTTCTTGTTCTTGCCAAGTGGATAACCTGACATTTATCCACATTATACTGCACCTAACATGCATCTGCACACTCACCCAACCCATCCAAGTCACCCTGCAGCCTCATAGCATCCTCCTCGCAGCTCACACTGTCACCCAGCTTTGTGCCATCCGCAATCTTGTTGATGTTTCCTTTAATTCCTTCGTCTAAGTTGTTAATATGTACTGTATTGTAAATAACTGGGATCCCAACACATAGCCTTGTGGCACCCCACAAGTCACTGCCTGCCATTCTGAAAAGGACACGTTAATTCCTACTCTTTGCTTCCTGTCTGCCAACCAGCTCTCTATCCATGTCAATGCCCTACCCCCAATACAATGTGCTCTAATTTTGCACACTAATCTCTTGTATGGGACCTTGTCAAAAGCTTGTTGAAAGTCCAGATACACCACATGCACTGGCTCTCCCCTATCTATTATTTGTTATTGTTACATAGAACATTGTTTATTGTTACATGTGCCGGAGGACAGTGAGAAGCTCTTGTTGATTGCTTCAGTCAGCGGACAGACGATATATATATATACATGACTACAATCGAGCCATCCACAGTGTACAGATATGTGATAAAGGGAATAATGTGAATAACGTTTGGTGCAAGGTAAAGTCCAGTATACCCAATCAAAGATAGTTCAAGGCTCTCCAATTAGGTAGATGGTAGCTCAGGACTGCTCTCTAGTTGTTGGTAGGATGGTTCAGTTGCCTGATAACAGCTGGTAAGAAACTGTCCCTGAATCTGGAGGTGTGCGTTTTCCTACTTCTGTACCTCTTGGGAGTGTAGAGGGAGTGGCCTGGTCTTTGATTATTCTGGTTTCCTTGCCGAGACAGCGTGAAGTGTAGATGGAGTCAATGGAACATTTTGGTTATTCAGTTTGGGTTTTGAAACAAAAATGCTAGCTTTGTACCTATTAACTGTACATACAGTATATATTAACTGCGGTCACAGTTTGCCAAGAAGTACTAAAAGAGCACCTACAGTTCTGGAAAAAGGTCTTGTGGACAGATGAGACGAAGATTAACTTATATCAGAGTGATGGCAAGAGCAAAGTGTGGAGGAGAGAAGGAACTGCCCAAGATCCAAAGCATACCACCTCATCTGTGAAACACGGTGGTGGGGGTGTTATGGCCTGGGCATGCATGGCTGCTGAAGGCACTGGCCCACTTATCGTCATTGATGATACAACTGCTGATGGGAGTAGCATAATGAATTCTGAAGTGTATAGACACATCCTATCTGCTCAAGTTCAAACAAAATGCCTCAAAACTCATTGGCCGGCGGTTCATTCTACAGCAAGACAATGATCCCAAACATACTGCTAAAGCAACAAAGGAGTTTTTCAAAGCTAAAAAATGGTTAATTCTTGTGTGGCCAAGTTAATCACCTGATCTGAACCCAATTGAGCATGCCTTTTATATGCTGAAGAGAAAACTGAAGGGGACTAGCCCCCAAAACAAGCATAAACTAAAGATGGCTGCAAAACAGGCCTGGCAGAGCATCACCAGAGAAGACACCCAGCAACTGGTGATGTCCATGAATCGCAGACTTCAAGCAGTCATTGCATGCAAAGGATATGCAACAAAATACTAAACATGACTACTTTCATTTACATGACATTGCTGTGTCCAAAACATTATGGTACCCTGAAATGAGGGGACTATGTATAAACACAGCTGTAATTCTTACTTGGTGAAACCAAAATGTATACAAATGGCCTTTATCTGACAATGCGCACTTTAACCACATGTGATTTTTTTTTTTTTCTATTACAAATCTCAAATTGTGGAGTAGAGGGGGCAAATAAATAAATGATGGTCTTTGTCCCAAACATTATGGAGGGCACTGTAGAAGATACATAGAACAAATGAATGTTAGAAATGCATAAAGCAATGATGATCAAGGAAAGGTGGAGCCCATAATGGTCCATTGTTGGCTGTGGGGAAGGTGGTAATGAGTGATATAAACAGCGAGTCTGGGTTAAAACCTGGAGAGCAGGAGGAGCCACAGAAGGGGTGCAACGAGAGAGAGTCATGCAGAACCTCTCGTCGGAGAGAGGAGAATTTCTTCGAAGTAGGCAAACCTTGAGGAGATTTTGCAGTGGACCAGACAAAATGTGCAAGAAGGAACTGTAGATGCCTGTTTACACTGATACATCTCCCACGGCACATAAATTAGAGGAGTGAGCTATAGTGGGCAAGAGATTGCAACAGCAGGATGTGTTCCTATTGTATGTAATCATTCAAGCATGCATTGAAACCCCTTTAATTATAAATAATGGATGCATGATAATTTATTGAAATGCTCACAGCGTTTTTTTCAATCTTTCCTGCTTCATCCACTGAGGAGGTGGGTGTAGCATGCTATGATATCAATAATATTCTCATTTTCTAAATCTCTCTTATAATTTGTTTCAGTTCACAGGCGGCAGTTTAGCTGCGGTGGGTTGGAATTTACAAGCAAGTTGTTCAAGTGCAGCCTTTGGTCTCGGAAGAAGTGGAAGTGGGGCGGCACGGTGGCGCAGCGGTAGAGCTGCTGCCTCACAGCGCCAGAGACCTGGGTTCAATCCCGACTACGGGTGCTGTAGTTTACGGAGTTTTCCCTGTGACCATGTGGGTTTTCTCCGGGTGCTCCACTTTCCTACCACACTCCAAAGATGTACAGGTCTGCAATTAATTAGCTTCAGTAAAATTGTAAATTGCCCCTAGGATAGTGTTAGTGTAGGGGGTGATTGCTGGTTGGTGCGGTCTCTGTGGGCCTGTTTCTTTAAACTAAACAATTCAATTAATTATCCATGTTGACCATATTGGGGTACTGAGCTGGTCCTAGTTGCCTGTATTTGATCCATATCCCACTAAAGATACAATGTGAAAACAGACTCAATGACCCATCGAGTCCATGCCGACCAGCAATCATCCGTACACTAGTTCTATCCTACATGCTCTGGATAATTTATAGAAGCCAATTAAAGTACAAACCTGCATGTCTTTGCGCTGTGGGAGGAAATCGGAGCACCCGGAGAAAACCCACATGGTCCCAGGGAGAATGTACAAACTCCACACACAGGCAGCTCCCGTAGTTAGGGTCGAACCCGAGTCTCTCGCACTGTGAGGCAGCATCTCTACCGCTACACCACTGTGCCACCTCTTTTTATTAATATATATCTGTCAAAATGTATTTTAAATGTCTCAATTGTATCTGCTTCTTTAGCTCCCTCTGGCAGATCATTCCAGATACGGACTATCCTCTGGGTGGAAAGGTTGTTTCCGAGGACCTTCTTAAATTTCTCCCTGGGTCACATGGCCAGGGGTTGTGGTAGAGGCAGATGCAATATAATACAATACAACAATAATTTATTAACCAAGTATGTTTTGCAACATACGAGGAATTTCATTTGCCAAGTCAGTCATACAAATAAAATGCAACAGAACACACAAAACACATTTTAACATAAATAACCATCACTGTGAATCCTCCATGTTCCTCACTGTGATGGAAGGCGAGAAAAAAGTTCAATCTCTTCCCTTCCTTGTTCTCCCGCTGTCGGGGGCCTGGAACCTTCCGTTGATGGGACGATCTTACTCCTGTAGCCAGCGGTCGGGCCCTCCTCTTTGGGGCAATCAGGGGGATCGCAGCTCCCCCACGCTGGCGATCGGACCCCGGGTCAGGGCTGTCGAACCTTCTGCATCGTTGGAGCTCCCGACTCGGTCTCTACCCGAGACTACGAGCCCTTGATGTTAAAGTCCACAGGCCGGGGTTGGAGCGATCCCAAGCAAAGGATCGACTCCGATGGTAAGTCCACGCCCCCGCGGTGGGGCCCAAAGTCAGTCCCGGGCGAGGCTCCAGCTCCACGATGTTAGGCCGCAGAGCGACCGGACATACGACCCGGGAAACAAGTTTCCCCCGACCCCCTCTCCCACCCCCCACATAAAACAAACATTTACACAAGCTTTAAAACACACTAAAAATAACCAAAAAAAGACGAAAAAATAGACCAACTGTTGGCGAAGCTGCCAATCGTGCGGCACCCCCGGTGGGTGAAATGCAAGAGGCTTTGAAGGTCTCGACCCAAAACGTCATCTATTCCTTTTCTCCAGAAATGCTGCCTGACCCGCTGAGTTACTCCAGCATTTTGTGTCTATCCTCTTTTAGATCGGCACATGGATATGCAGGGAATGGGGGAAATATGGATCACATGCAGGCAGAGGAGATTGGTTTAACTTGGCATCATGTTCGGCACGGACATTGTGGGCCGATGGGCCTGGGCCTGTTCCTGTACTATGTTCTATGTAAGCGATGTATTCTCGGCATTCTGAAATGAATGATGGCTCTGATTCCTGTTTAAACTAATCACACTTTTATGAAGCACCTTTAAAATGTCAAAAATGCTTGGTTCTCGAAGAACAAAAAGACAAGTGGCAGTCTAAAAAATGACTAGTTTACACAATGTCTATGGAATAGTTGTGACCCAAATCTCAAGAGCTATACGATATTACAATGTCATTTAAACAAAAATGTTAATGAGATCTGAGTGATAATTGTGGTTTATATAAATATCCAGAGCTCACGGCAACTCTATCGTACAAATGATTTTGTAAGTGTCAAGTGTCAAGAGAGTTTACTTGTCATTTGTATTAGGGACATCAATGGAATCCTTGTGCTGATGCTGGTTTAAATCGAAGGTGGACACAAAATGCTGGAGTAACTCAGCGGGACAGGCAGCATCTCTGGGGAGAAGGAATGGGTGATGTTTCCCATTCCTTCTCTCCAGGGATGCTGCCTCTCCCGCTGAGTTACTCCAGCATTTTGTGTCGACCTTCAATGGAATTCTTGCTGGCTGCAGCTTTACAGACTCATTAACACGACGGCACACAAACAAATGTACAGTGAATAATGCAATACATATTCAGCAATACTAGGTAAACCGGACCATAATAGTCTAGTCGTAGAGTCATACAGCGTGGAAGCAGGCTCTTGGGCCCAAGTTACCCACGATGACCAAGGTTCCCCATCTACATTAGTCCCATCGGCCTACGTTGACTGAAGCACAATGAAAAGCTTTTGTTGCGAGCTAGCTAGTCGGCAGAAAGACTACGCATGATTCCAATCGAGCCATCATCAGTGCACAGATACATGATAAAGGGAATAACGTTTAGTGCACGATAAAGTCCAGTAAAGTCCGATTAAAGATAGTATGAGGATGTCCAATTAGGTAGTTGGGAGGTAGACAAAAGTGCTGGAGAAACTCAGCGGATGCGGCAGCATCTATGGAGCGAAGGAAATAGGCAACGTTTTGGGCTGAAACCCTTCTTCAGACTGATGTAGGGTGGGGGGTGGGGGGGGCAGAAGAAAGGACGAGGAGGAGCCAGAGGGCTGAGGGAGAGCTGGGAAGGGGAGGAGACAATAAGGGCTAACGGAAATTGGAGAGGTCAATGTTCAGGCCGCTGGGGTATAAACTGCCCAAGAAAAATATGAGGTGCTGGTCCTCCAATTTCCGGTGGTGCTCACTCTGGCCATGAAGGAGGTCCAGGACAGAAAGGTCGGATTTGGAATGGGAGGGGGAGTTGAAGTGCTGAGCTACCGGGAGATCAGGTTGGTTATTGCGGACCGAGCGGAGGTGTTCGGCGAAACGATCGCCAAGCCTATGCTTGATCTCAATGAATGTAGATCAGCTGACATCTAGAGCAGCGGATGCAATAGATGAGGTTGGAGAAGGTGAAGGTGAACCTCTGTCGCACCTGGCACCTGCATATGGTAGTTGGGAGCCTGCAGTTGGTGAGAGGACGGTTCAGTTTCCTGCTAACAGCTGGGTTAAAACTGTTCCTGAATCTGGAGATGTCGTTTTCACACTTCTGTACCTCTTGCCTGATGGGAGCGGGGAGAAAGAGTGACCAGGGTGAGACTGGTCCTTGATTTTACCAGTGGCCTTTCCGAGACAGCGTGAAGTATAGATGGAGTCAATGGAAGGAAGGTTGGTTTCTGTGGTTTCCTCTCCTATCCATGCACTTGACCAATTGTCTTTTAAATATTGTGATAATACCTGGCTCAACTACCTCCTCCGGCAGCTCGTTCCATATACCCAACACCCTCTGTGTGAAAACGTTGCCCCTCAGGTTCCTATAAAATCCTTCTCCCCCTCAACCTAAACCTATGTCCTCTGGTTCTTCGTTTTTGAAGTCAAGCGAGGCAAGAGTGTCTTATTGTCATATGTGCCAAAACAGAACAATGAAATTCTTACATGTTCCAGTCTGACCCTTCCAGTCTGAAGCAGGGTCCCGACCCAAAACGTCCCTTATCCGTATTCTCCAGAGATGCTGCCTGACCTGCTGAGATACTCCAGCACTTTGCATACTTTTGTGTATTAACCAGCGTCTGCAGTTATTTATTTCTACAATAAATTCTTACTTGAAGCAACAGCACCACAGGTTTTAAACACAATACGCAATGGGAAATACTAATAAACAAACAAAAGATTAATAAATTAAAAAACCCAAATGGTGAAAAAACCAAAGTAAAGTCAGAAGTCCCTAATGCAACCCAGGCAGTTTTGTCGTTTAGATAATGTTGGGTGGTATGATGGTTGTTGGAACAAAACTGTTCTTGAATCTAGACTTTGGTACCTTCGACCTGATGGCAGGAGTGAAATGAGAGCGTGGACTGGATGGTGTGGCTCTCTGATGATGCTGGCTGTCTTTTTGAGGCAGCAACTCCTGTAGACCCCGTTGATGGTGGGGAGGTCAGTACCCACGATGGGCCAGACAGTGTCCACCGCTCACTGTAATCTCCTCCGTTCCTGGGCGTTCGAGTTGCTGAACCAGGCCACGATGCAACCAGTCATTATGCCTTCTACCGTACAACTGTAGAAGTTCAGTTGGGTACACAGTGACAGACGATAGTGCTTGATTAATTATACATTGGTGCACTTTTCATCTCAGCCATCTTCTTTTAGTAAGCACGGTTCTACTGGAGAGATGAAACAAAAACTAAGGATATATTTTGCAAAGGACACTCGTGTGGAGCTCTGATCATTGAGTTCAGTTGAAGGATGTAAATGATGGGAGCTTCCCTCTATCGGTTTGCCATCGGTCTCCACAAAACTCCTGCCTTCTCATTCCCTGTTTTCCTCTTTCTAATTATTTTTACTTAGTTCTCCAGGAACTTGATTAAGTAGCTGTCTTAAAGCATGCTGAAACCTAGTCGGTACACACTGGAGTTGCTGAAGCTACACTATTTACCAGCTGGTAAAAGATTATTTTGACATACAGTACAGGTGCTCCAGTCTCCTCCCACATCCCAAAGACATGCAGGCTTGTAGGTGAATTGTCCCTCTGTAAATTGCAGAGGGACAGAACCATTTGGCCCACCACGTCCACACAGACACTGGTTCTACATTATCCCACTTTCTCTCCCAATTTACAGAGGGCCAATTAACCTACAAACTCACATGGACATGTCTTTGGAATGTGGGAGGAAACCGGAGCACCTGGAGGAAACCCTTGCGGTCACAGGGAGAACGTGCAAACTCCACACACGCAGACAGCACCCGTAGTCAGGATCAAACCCGGGTCTCTGACGCTGTGAGGCAGCGGCTCTACCAGCTGAGCCTCTGTGTCACTATTATATTCTTCTAATTCATTTTACTCGGTTTTCATAGAACGTGATGAAGTAGCTGTCTTGAATCATGCAGAAACCTCGTCAGTATACACTGGAATTGCTGATACTACACTATTTACCAGCTGGAAGAAGTTCTGGAGGACAGAACATATAGGTTTATAGGTTTACAGAGAACATAGAATAGTACAGCACAAGAACATAGAAACATAGAAAATAGGTGCAGGAGTAGGCCATTCTGCCCTTCGAGCCTGCACCGCCATTCAATATGATCATGGCTGATCATCCAACTCAGTTTCCTGTACCTGCCCTTCTCTCCCCCTGATCCCTTGAGCCATAAGGGCCACATCTAACTCCCTCTTAAATATAGCCAATGAACTGGCCTCAACTACTTTCTGTGGCAGAGAATTCCAGATTCACCACTGTGTGAATTTTATTTTTCTCATCTCGGTCCTAAAAGACTTCCCCCTTATCCTTAAACTGTGACCCCTTGTTCTGGACTTCCCCAACATCGGGAACAATCTTCCTGCATCTAGCCTGTCCAACCCCTTAAGAATTTTGTACGTTTCTATAAGATCCCCCCTCAATCTTCTTAATTCTAACGAGTACAAGCTAAGTCTATCCAGTCTTTCTTCATATGGAAGTCCTGCCATCCCAGGAATCAGTCTGGTGAACCTTCTCTGTACTCCTTCTATGGCCCTTCGGCCCACAATGGGATGGAACAGCGGTACAACGGCCCAGCGGTAGGGTTACTGCTTCACACGCCAGAGACCCGAGTTCGATCCTCACCTCCTGTGCCGCCTGTACAGAATTTGCACGTTCTCCCTGTGACCATGTGGGCTTCCTCTGAGTGCTCTTGTTTTTTTCCCCACATTCCAAAAGGTTTGTAGGTTAATTGGCCCTTTGTAAATTCCCCTAATGTGTTGCGAGTGGATGAGAAAGTGGGATAGCATGGAACTAGTGTGAACGGGTGCTCAATGGTCGGGTGGACCCAATGGGCTGAACGGCCTGTTTCCATGCTGTATCTCTAAACTAAGTCTCTAAATTAAACAGCATTCAAAAGACATTTGTACAGGTACGCAGATAGGAAAGGTATAGAAGGATACGAGCCAATAATATGGAGAATTCAACATTCATACCAATGATAGACACAAAGTACTGGAGTAACTCAGCAGATCGGGCAACATCTTTGGATAAAAGATGTTTCGGTTTGGGACCCTTCCTCAGACCAAAAACCAATCCTCCTCCTCAACATCTGGTACCCAAGCAGAATATAGAAGGATGAGGAGGGGAACCTCATTGAAACTGACCAAACAGTGAAAGGCCTTGATAGATTAGATGTGGAGAGGATGTTTCCACTAGTGGGAAAGTATAAGACCAGAGGTCACAGACTCCGAATAAAAGGATGTACCTTCAGAATGGAGATGAGCAGGGTGGTGGATCTGTGGAATTCATTGCCACAGACGGCTTCTTCTTCTTGAGTATGGCGTGCACAGCCTAAAGTTGTAGGACAACTTGTTCTATTTGATCTGATTTGATTGTTCACACCGGGTTGATTGCATTCGTCGAAACAGGGCGGACCACGTGAAGGTTGCAATCTTCCACTCCACCACAGACGGCGGTGGAGGCCAAGTCATTGGGTATTTTTAAGGTGAAGATTGAAAGATTCAGGGGCTATGGGGAGAAGGCAGGAGAATGTGATGGAGTGCGAAAGATAGATCAGCCATGATTGAATGGTGGAATAGACTTGATGGGCCAAATGGCCTAATTCTGCTCCAATAATTTATGAACTTATGAATGAGGTGCCGTTCCTCCAGTTTGTGTGTGGCCTCACTTTGGCAATTGAGGAGGGTCAGGCCGGAAAGGCCAGTGTGGGAATGGGATGGGAAGTTAAAATGTTTGGCAATGGGGAAATCCAGCAGGCCTTGGCGCAAGTGTTCACCAAAACAGTCGCCGAATTTACACGGACTGCTAATGGTGTTGAGAGCAAGTGTGAACATTCTTTACTGTGTTGTGCTTTAGCCGACCAATAATGCTATTGCGTTATACGCCACTGGCTGTCTCCATGGTGACAAGCGAGAATGACACACAATTAATGAATTTGAGTAAAATCACCGAGGCAAACCATGCTTCAGAATCGCCTGAATAAATCTAGAGCGTTCTGAGAAAAATAATTGTATGCTGTTGCAGTAATGGCACGTGATATATTTGCTCTATGAAGTTGCTAGATGTACAGATTAACTAGTACTTGTATTATTGATCAGCCTGCTAAAGATTGATGACCTGAAATTGTAAAAGCTGCTCTTTAAATTTGAGCAAATCTGATTCCTTCCATTTGTTCGCTTGTGTGTCAGACGTGTGGCTCGCGGTTGGCTTCTGTCGAAGTCCAACATGTTGACAGAATTGGTCGCCCAACGCGTCACAGAGTGCATCGTGTCGTGTTTCCGGGGATCGCCACGAGGAGGCTTCTGTCATGATTCCCATTCCCCCCCATTAATTGAGGAAGATAAATATATTGACACAGAAAGCGTGCTGTCAGGTTGCATCGAAGATAGACACAAAAAGTAACTCAGCGGAACAGGCAACTCTCTATGGAGAGAATGATTGAGTGACATTTCGGGTCGAGACCCTTCTTCGGACTGATGTCAAGGGAGTGGGCGGTAAATAGATAAGGATGTGTATAGATAAGGAAGTGTAAGGTGTGAAAACAGGACAAGGGGAACAGAGATCAAGGAAAATGTAGAATAAATTGTTAATTGGGAGAAGGTAGCAACAAAGCAAACAGAGATAAAATGTAGTGGGAGACAGTAAACTGGCTGGAGAACTGGGAAGGGGAGGGGATGCAGAGAGAGGGGAAGCAAGGGCTACTTCAAATGAGAGAAGTCAATGTTCATACTGCTGGGGTGTAAGCTGCCCAAGCGAAATATGAGGTGCTGTTCCTCCAATTTGCGCTGGGCCTCACTCTGACAATGGAGGAAGCCCAGGACAGAAAGGTCATTGTGGGAATGGGAAGGGGAGTTAAAATGTTAAGCAACCGAGAGATCAGATAGGTTTAGGCGGACTGTGCGGAGGTATTCAGTGAAACGATCGCCGATCCTGCACTTGGACTCGCCAATATACAGGAGTCCAGACCTGGAACAGCGGATACAGTAGATGAGGTTGGAGGAGGTGGAAGTGAACCTCTGCCTCACCTGAAAAGACTGTTGGGGTCCTTGGACAGAGTCGAAGGGGGAGGTAAAGGGACAGGTGTTGCATCTCCTTGCGGTTGCAGGGGAAAATACCTGGGGAGGGGATGGTTTGGGTGGGAAGGGACGAGTTGACCAGGGAGTTGCAGAGGGAACGGTCTCTGTGGAAAGCAGAAAGGGATGGAGATGGGAAGATGTGGCTAATAGTGTGTACCCGTTGGAGGTGCTGTATGCGATGGCTGATGGGGTGGAAGGTAAAGTCAGGGGGGACTCTGTCCCTGTTACAAATGGGCGGGAGGGGGAACAAGGGCGAAGCTGCAGGATATTGAGGAGACCCTAGTGAGGGCCTCATCTATAATGGAAGAGGGGAACCCCCGTTCCCTAAAGAATGAGGACATCTCTGAGGACCTGGTATGGAACACCTCATCCTGGGCGCAGATGTGGCGTACATGGAAGAATTGGGAGTTGGAGATAGAGTCTTTACAGGAAGCAGGGTGGGAAGAAGTGTTGTCTGGTATAAATGTCAGTTTTTTAGTTTGTCTCCTGTGATGGAGACGGTGAGATCAAGTCAGTTGATAGTTTATCTTTTGGGGTTTGTACTGTCGGGTTGCATCACAGCTTAGTTTGGGGATAGCTCAGCACAAACCCATAAGAAATTACAGAAAGTTTTGGATGTGGTCCAGTCCATCACACAGACCAGACTCCCCACCATTGACTCCATCCACACAGCACGCTGCCTTGGGAAAGCAGCCAACATAATGTCCCCGTCCCATCCCGGCCATTCCTTCTCCCCGCTCCCATACGGTGGAAGGGTCAGAAGCTTGAAATTGTGCACCACCAGACTCAGGGACAGCTTCTTGCCCTCTGTTGTCTGGCTTCTGAACGGCCCTTCCACAAGCTTAGTTTAGTTTTGTTTAGTTCATTCTCACGTGTACTGAGGTACAGTGAATAGCTTTTGTTTCGTATTAAGCAGTCGAGCCATCCCCAGTGCACAGATACATGATAAAGGGAATAACGTGAATTAGGTTTAGTGTAAGATAAAGCCAGTGAAGTCCGATCAAAAATAGTCTGAGGGTCTCAAATGAGGTAGATAGTAGTTCTGGACTGCGGTCTAGTTATTGATAGGTTGGTTCAGTTGCCTGATACGGCTAGGGAACTGGCTGATTTACCTCTTACCCCATTGTGGACATTGGACTTTGTCTCTGGAACTGATGCGCTACGATGCTGAGAACTATATTCTGCACTCTGTATCTTCCCCTTTGCTCTACCTCTTGTACTTGATTGTATTTACGTAAAGTATTATCTGATCTGATTGGATAGCATTTCATTGGAAAGTTTTTCACTGTAAATTAGTACACGTGATAATGATAAACCTAAACCCAAATCTAACGAGCTGCCTCTTTCAATAGAGCTCATCCTGTTAAAAGCATACCTGACTTTCCATAATCCCAGTGGCTTTGTGAGGGTACCTACAGGATATAGGTTACAGCAGGAAATTCCCCTTGTTGTATTGTACAATTCTATAGCACTGACCAGAGACTGCTCCAGGCTATCCAGTACAGTGCATCAGTATATCTAGACCGCAGCGCCATTAATCTGAAACCTAATGAATCATTATGTTTAAGCAGAGTGGAGTTTAATCCTTGAAATCAATATCGCTACGTTTATCACAGTAAAACAAATGTATTTGCAGCAAATTCTAATCCATCTGCATGCTCCTGGGCTGACTGATGGGATCGTGCATGTGAAGGATTGAAGTGAGATCACAATATGCTGTTCACTGCAGAACTCCATCGCTCTTCACGGTGTGCTGTTGCGTTTCCGTGACCTCCATGAGACAAAAGGAATAAGCCAAGAAGTGCAGGAGGGAATATTTTGTCCCGCCTTGACGAATTTCTGCACATACATCCAGAGTAGGTCTTTTAGACTTTAGAGAAAGGGGCCCTTCGGCCCACCGAGTCCGTGCCGACCAGTGATGACCATGTATATTAACACTATCCTACACACTAGAGCCAATTTACTATTTTAACAAAGCCAATTAATCTACAAACTGGTGTAGGAAAGGACTGTAGCTGTTGGTTTAAATCAAAGATAGACACAAAAAGCTGGAGTAACTCAGCGGGTCAGAAAGAATCTCTGGAGAAAAGGATTAGGTGACGTTTTGGGTCGAGGCCCTTCTTCAACGAAGGGTCTCGACCTGAAACATCACTTATTCCTTTTCTCCAGAGATGCTGTCTGACCCACTGACTTGCTGCAGCTGTTTGAATCTACAATCCTGCACGTCTTTGGAGTGTGGCAGGAGACCGGAGCCCCCAGAGAAAACCCACAGGGAGAACGTACAAACCACACACACGCACGCACGCACACGCACACGCACACGCGCACACCCCCCCCCCCCCCCCCAAGGTCAGGATTGAACCCGGGTCTCTGGCACTGTGAGGCAGTGGCTCTACCAACTGTGCCGCCCACTCCTAATCAGACTATTCCATAAGATCATAATACTCTGAATGAAAAGGTTTTCCCACACATCTCCCTTGAATTTTGTGCCTAAAATTTCAAATCCGTTCCCCCTAGTCAAACCATCCAGAAATGGAGCCAGTTCATCAACATCATCTTGTGCACCACCATCAAATATCTTCTCAAACTTCTTTGGTTCGTAGAACATCGATCAGTATAGCACAGGAAGAGGCCATTTAGTTCAGCCAACAATATTTATGCCAAAGATGATGCAGACCCTCTTATCTGCCTGTACATGATCCATATCCTCCATTCCTTGCATATCCATGTGCCTGTCCAAATGTCTGTTAAACGCTGCTATCATATCTGCCTCCACCACCGCCCCCCAGCGGTCCATTCCAGGTACTCGCCACTCTCTGTGTAAAAAACCTGCCCCGCACATCTCCTGGAAACTTTGCCCCTTCCACCTTAAAGCTATGTTCTCTAGTATTTGATGTGACCACCCTCGGGGTGATCGCTAGTCAGCACGGACCCGGTAGGCCGAAAAGCCTGTTTCCACACTGTGTCGCTAAACTAGAAAGCAGGCAAAGAAGAACGGTGATAGTAGAGCAAACACTTATAATTTTCTGTGATTGTCAACTACACTCAATGAAGCAGACAGCCGACTACACTGCCTTCCAAGATCATTAGAAAATAGTTTCCTCATGTTAAACAGCTTACACTAATATACTGCCTGTAAAACAATAAATGACCACAATTCTTCACAAAGTCCGCGCCGACTAGCAATCACCCCGTACACTATCACTATCCTACACACTAGGGACAATTTGCAATTTTACCGATACCAATTAACCTACAAATCTGCATTTCTTTCGAGTGTAGGAGGTAACCGGAGCACCCGGAGAAAACCCACAAGGTCACAGGGAGAGCATGCAAACTGAGGATGGAACCCGGGTCTCTGGCGCTATAAGGTAGCGGCTCTACCACTGCACTACTCCTGTCTTCACAATTCGCAACTCCTCAATCCTGATCCACACATTCTCCTTTCATCTCTAGTCTTTGTTCCAACCATCTTTTCCCTCATCAGAAATCCCCCCTCATCTGCGTCCACCTATTGCCTGTCACGATTTGGACTTCCTCTCCTCTCTCCCAGCCTTCTTTCGACCCGAAACGTCACCTATCCATATTCTCCAGGGATGCTGCCTGACCCGCTGAGGTACTCCAGCACTTTGTGTGATTTTGTGCATTAACCAGCATCTGCATTTCCCCATTACTACAGGTAAGAGTTGTTGTTGGCATTATGTTCGGTAGGGACATTGTGGGCTGAAGGCCCTGTTTGCTATGCTGGACAGTTCTATGGTAGAGCGTTTCCAGCATGAGTAGTTCCTCTTGTCTGCACTCCACGGTTTATAGGTTTTGACTATATTGGTTGCTTTTCCGAGGCAGCGTGAAGTGTAGATGGAGTCGATGGTGGGGAGTCTGGTCTGTGTGATAGACTAGATTGATCGGAATAGATAGGGTGGATGCAATGAGTCTTTTACCTAGAGTAGGGGAATCAAGAACCAAAGGACATACGTAGGTTAAAGGTGAGTGGGGAACATTTAATAGGAACCTGAGGGGCAGAATTCTCACACAGAGGGTGGTGGGTATATGGAACAAGCTGCCAGAGGAGGTAGTTGAGGTAGAACAGGTATCCATGTTCACCAGAGATGCCACCTGATCCGCTGAGTTACTCCCCCATTGTCTTTTTTTTCCCCATTTGCAGTATTATACAAGGATTATTCACAAAGTAGTATTTGGACAGGTATATGATAGGAAAGGTTTATAGGTTTATAGTTTATGGGCCAAACGTAGGCAAGTGGAACTAGTGTAGATGGGTCATGTTGGTCAGGGTGGGTGTTGTGTCGAAGGGCCTGTTTCCGTGCTGTATGACTGTGACCGGGCTACATCCACAACTCTCTACGATTCCTTGCAGTCATGACAGGCTGAATTACAATGGAATATATGGAATGATGCATGGACCTGTTCACAGACTGAGTCACACAGAGAGGAAACATAAAACGGCTCAATTTCAGCGCAGTGATAAATTAATGGTTGTGCGGTGGTTAAATTACTGAACTAGCAACCAATATCCTGGATCATTGGCCAGCTCAGGTGTTTAAATGCTGCCATGGCAGCTGAGGAATTTAAAGTTAAATAAATGTGGAAATTAAAAATAAAAAAAATCCAGTTTCATAGTAATAGTTTAAGGTGAGGGGGGAAAGATTCAATAGGAATGGGAGCAGCAATTCCTATTGGTGTGTGGAATGAGCTGCCGGAGGAGAGAGGCGAATATGTATAGGTGACCCTTCAGGTGGAGACCCTTCTTCAGACTGATTGTGGGGGGGGGGGGGGGGGAGGAGGTGGGGGAGCGAGGGGAAATACATTTGCAAGAGAGGTAGGGGGTTATTTCAAAATGTCCCCTCTCCTGTATTCACATATTACCTGCCATGTTTTGACCTGCCCCTCCTCTCCTCCACCTTTCTCCCCTCCCCCAACCCCACCACAAGTCTGAAGAAGGGTCCCGACCCGAAACGACCCCTATCCATGTTCTCCCGCCACACCCGCTGAGTTACTCCCAACACTTTGTGTCTTTTTTGGTAAACCAGCACCTGCAGGTCCTTGTATCTCCAGCAATCTTATAAACCTCGTTTCGGGGTGGGCTGGAGATCAGAGGCATTCAGGATGACAATGTAACAGCTAAATCTAAGGGTCGTGAGCGTAAAAAAAAAGGATTTCTGATGAGGCACAAGAGAAGCAGATGCTGGAAAATGGAGCAAAACACAAAGTGCTGAAGTATTTCAGTGGGTCAGGCAGCAATCTCTGGAGGACATAGATAGGTGAACGGTCTGAAGAAGACCCTTGCTGTTTTTCTTTTGTCGTGTAGTTCTGGTAATTGAAAGATGGGAACAGGCCTTTCGGCCCACTGAGTCCATGCCGACCATTGATCACCCGTTCACACTAGTTGTGTTATCCCACTTTCTCATCCACTCTCCACACACCAGGGGTAATTTCCAGAGGACCAATTAGCCTAGAAACCCCCACATCTTTTTGAATGTTGGGGGAAACTGGAGCACCCAGAGGAAACCCAATGCAGCCACATGCAAGTTCTACACACACCTAAACGTAGTGTGAGGAAGGATGCCCTCCAGAGATGCTGCCTAACCAGCCGAGTTACTCCAGCACTTTGTGTCTTTTTGTGTATTAACCCAGCACCCGCTGTTCCTTCATCAGTTCATACGTTCAAGGAGCAGAATTAGGCCATTTGGCCCATCAATTCCACTGCCTTTCAATCATAGCCGATTTGCCTTTTTCTCTCCCCATAACCTCTGACACCTGTACTAATCAAGACTCCGTCAATCTCCGCCGTAAAAATACCCAATGACTTGGCCTCCACAGCCGTCTGTGGCAATGAATTCCACAGATTCGCCGCCCTCTGACCTAAGAAATTCCTCCTCATCTCTTTTCTAAAGGTGCCTCCTTTTATTCCGTGCCCTCTGGTCCTAGACTCTCCCACTAGTGGAAACGTCCTCTCCACATCCACGCTGTCCAGGCCTTTCACCATTCAGTATGTTTCAATGAGGTCCCTCCCTCAAACTTGTTTCTACGTTTTGACAGCAAATGGTACGTTGCAATCTGTTTTTTAAAAAATAGGACCCTAGGGCCAGTTTTGAATGCTTAATGGACAAGCCAGTTGGTTAAGTGTTTTTTTAAAAAAAAGTGCTTTAGCAGAAGTTGAGAGGTTGTGAGTTTTGTTGATCCGTGGCTGAACACAGCATGCAGTGTTAGCAGGCATCTCACTGCAATCCCCCGCTTCGCAACAATAGAACAGTTCTTTAAAAGTGCACAAAGCATTCCGAGGAGCCAGCGGTAAGGTGAAAGCCTCTCGACTCTATTCTGGGACGTTCAACATTAAGCACAAAGATTGAGAGTAGCCACATGCTACTTAGGCTGAGGATCTCTCTAACACCTCGAAGGTAGGAAATATCCCGTCTCGAAGGAAGTGTGGAATTTGCATGGTATTCGCCATGGGTCTAAGCATGTCGAGCTCATTCATTCCGCTGAAATGCTCTCTGCCTAATGATTTTGGCTTTGAGGGTGATATTCGCCTCTCTCTCTCCCTCTCCTCTCTCTCTTTCCTCTCTCTCTCTCTGTCTCTCTCTCTGTCTCTCCCCTCCTCTCTCTCTCTCTGTCTCTCCCTGTCTCTGTCTCTCCCTGTCTCTGTCTCTCTCTGTCTCTCTCTGTCTCTCTCTGTCTCTCTCTGTCTCTCTCTGTCTCTCTCTGTCTCTCTCTGTCTCTCTCTGTCTCTCTCTGTCTCTCTCTGTCTCTCCCTCTGTCTCTCCCTCTGTCTCTCCCTCTGTCTCTCCCTCTGTCTCTCTCTCTGTCTCTCTCTGTCTCTCTGTCTCTGTCTCTGTCTCTCTCTCTCTCTCTGTCTCTCTCTCTCCGATTTAATTATTTCAGCCTACGATTTCTTCAGTGACGCCGTGGGCTTTGCTCTCTGTGTAGTGCCACACATTTTCTACAATGTTCGATGGTCTCTTGACAATTCCTTGCGTATTTTACTAGTGCTATCTGGTCGTGTGTGCCTCCAGCACTCTTGACTGCCAGTGAATGAAAAAGCAGGGGGTCTTTTGAAATGTAAAATTGTCAGCATTCTGCTCCCCAGTGTGCGGCATGCCCGTCAAATATTTATCTGCTTGTAATCTGAGGCTAATGCTTCAGCGAGAGCCAAGATACGTGTTTCAGCGCTGGTGTTTCTGGGGCAGCTAATGGTCAGAGGGAGGGTCCTCTGTGTTAGCTGATTCAGTGTGGGGAGGGGAGGGGTTAGAGACCACTTGAGCTGCTCTGATCTACTCGGGCAGCTGAAGACAGCTTCCTTAAAACCCCCTGCAGAAAAGAGGGAGTAGGGAGAAGGGGCCCAGTGCGGCCCAGGAGCTGGACTGCCTGATGGCAGGAATAGGGGGCAATGCGTCCCCTCCAACCAGTGAAGCTATACCCATTCTCCAGGCGCCTCAGCGAGTAGCATTAGTTGAAATCTCACTGGCTTCAGCAAGGGAGAATGTCAGTGGAGGCCCACATGGCTTTGCAGAAACATATGGCAGCTATTCAACACACTGGTCTGTGACAAGCACACTGCTCACCTTTGCATCCTGTTTACTTTAGATTAGTTTGGTTTGGTTTGGTTTGGTGTGTTTTACTTTGATTTAGTTTAGTTTGGTTCAGTTTAGTTTAGAACACAGAAACAAGCCCGTCAGATCACCGAGTCCACACCAACCATCGATCACCCCATACACTAGCACACTATCCTACACACTGGGAACAATTTACAATTTTACCTACAAACCTGCACATCTTTGGAGTGTGGGAGGAAACCGGAGCACCCGGAGAAGACCCACGCGTCACCGGGAGAACGTACAAACTCTGTACAGGCAGCACTCGTGGTCAGGTGTTTGAACTCGGGTCTCTGGCGCTGTGAGGCAGCAACTCTACCCCGCTCCTGCAACACTGTTATGGAGCCAGTTGCATGCCGCTTTTAACTGGGACATTAAATTACCTTTCAGCTAAAGGTTTAGATTTATTATTGTTATACATGTACTGACCTGCAACTGAGTTTATACCAAAGAAAGACCAAAGGATAATCAAACTGGATAACTCAGCGGGACAGGCAGCATCTCTGGAGAAAAACGATCGGGACATTTCGAGTCGGGACAAAACATCACTCATCCTTTTTTTCCAGGGATGCTGCCTGAGCCACCGAGTTATTCCAGCACCTTGTTGCTATGTTTGGTATAAAACAGCATCTGCATTTCTTTGTTTCTGAGGAAGGGTATTGACCCGAAATGTTACATTCCTTCTCTCCAGAGATGCTGCCTGTTCCGCTGAGTTACTCCAGCATTTTGTGTCTATCTTTGTTTGTACAAAGATAGTGTTTTGTTTAGTTTAGTTTATTATTGTCACGTGTACCGAGGTACAATGAAAAGTTTTTTATTGCATGCTATCCAGTCAATGAAAATACTATACATGATTACAATCGAGCCGCCCACAGCGTACAGATACAGGATAACGGGTAAAACGTTTAGTGCACGATAAAGTCCAGTAAAGATACTTCAACGGTCTCCAATGAGGTAGTTGGTAGGTCAGGAGCGCTCTCGACTTGATGATAGGATGGTTCAGTTGCCTTCTAAAGAAATAAACTGCGATATACAGAGCTTGCAGCGGAGGCAGAGCAGCGGGGCTGGAGAGCTAAGATCTGCCCGGTAGAAGTTGGATGTCGAGGATTTGTGGCAACATCTACCTTAAAATTGATGAAGGACCTGGGGATCAGCGGCCAAGCCCTACGCCAGGCCATCAAAGAAACATCACAGATGGCAGTGCGGAGTAGCCAGTGGCTCTGGCTGAAGAGGAAAGACCCCATTTGGTCTCCCAAATAGCCGACAAGACGGATGCAGAGTGGGGTGGTTCTGGGATGCCAGAATGCACCGCTGAGCCTACTGGAGACGTCGTGGGTTCAATCAGTCTTTGAATAAAGTGGAGGTCATTTAAGACTGAGGTGAGAAAAAACTTTTTTACCCAGAGAGTTGTGAATTTATGGAATTCTCTGCCACAGAGGGCAGTGGAGGCCAAATCACTGGATGGATTTAAGAGAGAGTTGGATGGAGCTCTAGGGGCTAGTGGAGGCAAGGGATATGGGGAGAAGGCAGGCACGGGTTATTGATAACGGACGATCAGCCATGATCACAATGAATGGCGGTGCTGGCTCGAAGGGCCGAATGGCCTCCTCCTGCACCTATTTTCTATGTTTTCTATGTTAATCAGCTAAATGTCGATGAAAGTAGGTGCCCACTTGATAACCCCAATGACGTGTCTGCCTAGCCTTTCTCAACATCGGAGGAGCATAGGTGAGTGCAGAAGGCATCCATCACCACCGGGAGTAAATTGATATTTGGCACTGGACTTTTAACATCTTGTCCTGTGTATTTGTAAACATAACAGCTGGGAAGAAACTGTCCCTGAATCTGGAGGTGTGCATCAGAGGTTTTACGTTTAAGGTGAGAGGGGAAAGATTTAATAGGAACTTGAGGGACAACGTTTTCACACAGAGGGTGGATGGGTGTATGGAACGAGCGGCCAAAGGAGGTAGTTGAGGCAGGTACTAGAACAACATTTGAAAGACATTTGGACAGGTACATGGATTGGGAACATTTTGTGGGATTTGGGCCAAATGTAGGCAAGTTGGACTAGTGTAGAAGGAGCAATTTGGGCTGAAGGATCTCTCTCTATGCTGTATGACAATAGGTGGACTAAAGGGGAAGATACACAGTGCAGAATATAGTTCTCAGCATTGTAGCGCATCAGTTCCAGAGACAAAGTCCAATGCCCGCAATGGGGTAGAGGTGAATCGGACAGTACCCGAGCTTATGGAAGGGCCGTTCAGCAGCCCAATAACAGAGGGGAAGAAACTCTCCTGTCTGGTGGTGCGCGCTTTCAAGCTTCTGTACCTTCTGCCGGACAGGAACGGGGAGAAGAAGGAATGACCGGGGTGGGACAGGGACACGTCTGTGATAATGTTGAAACAAGGGAAACAAGACTCTATGTATGACTCGATAAGAAACGTCAACTTCTCCATCTCATTACATCTGTTATTTGTTTCCTCTGTTACCTTTAACCTTTACAATCTAATCATTGTGGTGACATTAGAGATTGCATGGTTGACATTTGCTGTTTCGAGGTAGATAAGTTCCAATTCAATGTTCACTGAATGGAAAGTGTGGAGGGAGTGTAGGAAGGAACTCTAGTTGCTGCTTTAAACCAAAGATAAACGCAAAAAAAAAGCTGGAGGAACTCAGCGGGTCAGGCTGAGAAAAGGAATAGGTGACATAGAAACATAGAAAATAGGTGCAGGAGTAGGCCATTCGGCCCTTCGAGCCTGCACCGCCATTCAATATGATCATGGCTGATCATCCAACTCAGTGTCCTGTACCTGCCTTCTCTCCATATCCCCTGATCCCTTTAGCCACAAGGGCCACATCTTCTTCTTCTTCTTTCATGTGGCGTGCACAGCCTAAAGTTGTTGGGCAACTTGTTCTATTTGATCTTCCGTTTGTGCACGTTGAGTTGATTGCATTAGTCGAAACAGGGCGGACCACGTGAAGGTTACAATCTTCCACCCCAAGGGCCACATCAAACTCCCTCTTAAATATAGCCAATGAACTGGCCTCAACTACCTTCTGTGGCAGAGTATTCCACAGACTCACCACTCTCTGTGTGAAAAAATGTTTTTCTCATCTCAGTCCTAAAAGACTTCCCCCTTATCCTTGAACTGTGACCCCGTGTTCTGGACTTCCCCAACATCGGGAACAATCTTCCTGCATCTAGCCTGTCCAACCCCTTAAGAATTTTGTTAGTTTCTATAAGATCCCCTGTCAATCTTCTGACGTTTCGGGTCAAGACCCTTCTTGAGACTGAGTCAGGGGAGAGGGAAACGAGAGATATAGATGGTACATAGGACAAATGAATGAAAGATATGCAAAAAGCAACACGATCAAGGAAAGGAGCCCACAGTGGTCCATTGTTGGCTGTGGGGAAGGTGATAATGTTATACAGACAATGAAATTCAACAGAACGACAGTAGAAATAGTAGGGTGACTAGGGTGGACGCGGGACAGAGAGAGAGAGAGAGGGGATGCGAGGGTTACTAGTTGGCTTTGAGAATTCCCCACGGAGTGTGAACGGTTAATGTTGGATATGTAGATGAACACAGGGGGGTTTTCTGCATTCTTGTTCAAAGCATCATTTCCTCCCCAGGTCCCGTTCAGGCTAATTCATTCCTTTATGCAATTCTCGCATGTTTAGCAGGGAACGCGAAATGTCATGGAACTGTGCAACATTGGCGGAATGTTTATAGTTTTAACCCTTTCATTATCTAGTAGGTTCCCAGATAATGAAAGGCCTTGATCGAGTGGACATTTAGTTTTGTGTAGTTTAGTTTATAGATACCGCGTGGAAACAGACCCACTGAGTGCACGTTGACGTTGACCAGTGATCACTCCGTACACTAGCACTATCTTCCATAGTAGGATCAATTCAGGAGAATGGGGTTGAGAGGGAATAATAGATCAGCCATGATTGAATGGTGGAGTAGACGATGGGCTAAAATGGCCTTTTTCTGGCCCGATGTGAATGAATGAATGAATAAGTGTATTGGCCAAGTATTCACATACAAGGAATTTGCCTTGGTGCTCCGCCCGCAAGTGACAACATGACATACAGTGACAGTTAGGAATGACACATAAAACATTCAACATTAATAATAAAACATTATTGATTAAATGTGAATTAAACATGTGTCTTATGGTCTATATAGCACTGTAATATGGTCCTCACTCGAGTGTTTAGAGCTAGTAGGATATTGTTAAGACAGCACAGTGCACAGTGGGTAGAGCCGCTCCCTCATGGCACCAGAGACCCGGCTTCAAGCCTGACCTTGGGTGGTGTCTGTGTGGAGTTTGTGACCATGTGGGTTTCCTCCAGGTGCTCCGGTTTCCTCTAACATTCCAGAGACATGTAGGTTTGTAGGTTAATTGGCCCACTGTAAATTGCATTGAAACAGAACTATTTGGCCCACTGAATCCACGCCGACCATCTATCACCCCGTTTACACTAGTTCTAGGTTATCCCACTTTCCCATCCACTCCCTACACAGTTGCACCAACACACCTTTGGGATGTGGGAGCAAACCAGAGATCCTCTTCCAAACTCCAGCCTGCACAGGCCCAGAGTCATCAAATGCTCATCAGTGTTAAGTCCAATCATCCCCCGGATCGCTCTCGTACACCTCGACTGAACCCTCTCCAATCCCAGCGCATCCTTCCTGAGATATGGGGCCCACAACTCCTCACAATACTCCAAATGTGGTCGCACCAGCAGCTGATAAAGCTTTTTAACATCTGCAGTTCCTTGTGTCTTGGCCTCTCTCCCTATTGCACTGAGGGTTTGGTTTGAACGTTGTTGTTAACCCTCAGATCCTAATCGGTTTGGCGGTGAATTAATTTTGCAATCCACTGGGGAGTTAAGATAAAGTAATTGAAATGCGGGGATAAAATTCTGATGAGTCATGCAACGTTTAAAAGCTGGCTCGAGCTTTTATTTTCTTGAGAGTCTTTACAGTAGAACAAATTAAAGGCTGGGCCTGTGCTTGCTGATAAAGTTTTCATCAATGTTGTCTCCATCTCCTGGCAAATAAATAATTGAACCAGCACACCCTTGGAATATTTATACCCTTGATGCTTTACAGTTGTCTCTGATGGCCATGTTATGTTGAAGGGATGGTTCAATGGTTATTTATTGTCACGTACGCACAGCACAGTGGAATTCTTTTGTACAACCATAAAATGCACAGCCGCCACAAATGTGACACTATTTATAAAAAAAAGAAAAAAAACGGAAAACACAAACGGCACAGTTGGGGTGGCATGGTGGCACATTGGCAGAGTTGCTGCCTCATGGTGCTTGCAGTGTCTGAGACCCGGGTTCAATCCCGTTCTATGGGTGCTGTTTGTATGCAGTTTGTACATTCTCACCGTGACTACGTGGGTTTTCACTGAGATCTTCGGGTTCCTCCCACACTCCAAAGACATACAGGTTTGTAGGTTGATTGGCTTGGTACAAGTGTAAATAGTCCCTAGTGTGTGTAGGATAGTGTTAATGTGCGGGGATCGCTGGTTGGTCTGGACCCGGTGGGCCGACGGGCCTGTTTCCACGCTGTATCCCTAAACTAAACAAACAGTCCAAAGTGCAAAGTCCAGTCCACGTATTGGAAGTCCTGGAGTGCCCGTGACCTAGGTAACCCCGACCCGACGTTCCTCTCCTCTGCCGACTGCCTCTGGAGGTGCCTCCTGCAGCCGACCTTGAAGGCACTGGGGGCATTACCCTGATCTCCCTGCTGCTGGCCTCTTCGCCTCCATCGTCACCAGTGGCTCCCTCCCCTTCATCCCTCCAGTCTTCGAGGCTCCGGGCTTCCTCTGCATGTGGCCGTTGGGTCTTCAGTAGTTTGAATTCTTCAATTTTAGGCAACCTACTACTAAACCCAAAGGAGGGTAGGGGGTGGGCCCACCCAACTCTTAAAGGATTCCAATGACCTGGTGATACCCACATCTGCATTGGAAAGCACAGTAAGGATTTTTTACTCTTTTGCAAAGTATTAAATCATGCCAATTACCTATAACCACAGATATCCCTCAGCAAAACTAATGATGTATGAAAACGCTGGAAGCTTTGCGCAAATATTAATTGCAGAATAAATCATGAATTCATGATTTATGTTAATGGATTACTTAGCATTCTGGAGGGTTTTGGATATTGGATTTTTATTTTGCCTTCACTCTGAGCGTGGAAGAACAAAATGATATTTCAAGCAAGGTCACAAATGTATTATTTCACAAAAGATACGAGGTGCTGGAGTACGCAGCAGGTCAGGCAGCATCTCTGGAGAAGATGGATGGGTGACTTTTCTGATCGGGACCTGTCTGAAGAAGGGTCCCGACCCAAAATGTCAACCACCCTTTTGTTCCAAAGATGCTGCCTGACCCACTGAATTGCTCCAGCAATTTGTGTCAATCTCCAGAGCTGTTGCCTGACCCACCGAGTTACTCCAGCACTTTGTGTCTATCTTTGGTATAAACAAACATTTGCTGTTCTTTCTTTCTTTCTTTCTACTGTTTCAGCATCTCTGGCGAACGTGGATAAGTGACGTTTTGGGTCGGGACCCTTCTTCAGACTTGTGTACGTGGTGAGTCTGAAGAAGGGTCCCGACCTGAAACATCACCTATCCATGTTCTCCAGAGATGCTGCTTAACCCGCTGAGTTACACCAGCACTTTGTGTCTTTTGCTCAAGATTCCAATATCTGAGGTTTAGGTTTAGGTTTATCATTGTCGAGGTACATGAAAAGCTCTGTTTTGCATGTTATCAAAGCAGATCAGATTAAACTATGTTGATCAGTTAGAGGAGAAGGATTGGGCCATTCGCCCATCAAGTGTACTCCACCATTCAATCATGGCTGATCTATCTCTCCCTCTCAACCCTATTCTCCTGCCTTCTCCCTGTATCCCCTGACACGCCAAAGATACGTCCTGTGGTTATTCTGCGGCTGTTCCCTCTGGTCCTAGACTCCCCCACTAGTGGAAACATCCTATCCACATACACTCTATCCAGACCTTTCACTATTCGGTAAGTTTTAATGAGGTTCACCCTCATCCTTCTAAACTCCATGGAGTACAGGCCTAGTGCCATCAAACGCTCATCATACGTTAACCCAATGATCCCTGGGATCATTGTCGTAAACGTCCTCTGGACCCTCTCCAACGCCAGCACCTCAGATATGGGACCCAAAACTGTCACCAATACTCCAAATGTGGTCTGACCAATGCCTGATAAAGCCTCACCATTACATTCCTGTTTTTATATTCCAGTCCTCTCGAAATATATGCTAACATTGCATTTGCCTTCCTTACCACAGACTCAACTTGCAAATTAACCTTTTGAAAATCCTGCACCAGCCTTCTCAAGTCCCTTTGCATCTCTGATTTACTGTATACCAATTTATTATTTTTAAAGTCACATGCACTGAAGTTCACCGATCGGGTTAAATTTAACATTGCACAAATCATGTACAAAGCAAGAAATAATTTACTTCCGGGAAATATACAAAAAGTGTTTATGGAAAGACAGGGTGGGTATAATTTGAGAGGGGAATTTAATTAAAGAAAACCTCACTGTCAGAACAACTCTTAAAAGTATGTGCATGGCAATCTGTGAGGTGAATTTGTGGAATGGTTTGGAACAGGAGATACAACTTAGCACAAACATAATTCAGTTTAAAAAGATGTACAAAAACACTTTTTTTTAAAGGATATTGGGATGAGGATAGGTGATTGTGAGTGGGATATTTGTTATACTGATTGTATTGGGAGGGTGATTATAGGGTGATGGGTTGTATATGTGACTAAGAGATATATGAGGGGTTTTTATTTTTTTTTCCCTTTTTTTGGATGGCTTTGTAAATATTTGATTAATGTACAAATGTAAATAATTTGGTGTACATATGGAAATAGGTGTTTATAGCTGCTAAATTTGTATAAGACATTGAATAAGGGGTGGGAATTAATAAACTGGCTTCTTCCTGCTCCTTTTCGGACACATACGATTTCATTTATCTATAAATATTGTTTATGACACTATAAATATTCTAGTTTTTTTTGGTTTTGTTAAAATATTTTTTTATTAGAAGCATATACATATCATAACCAAAACATAATTTGTTTATCAATCACATATTAACACAGCTTCTATCTATTTTATATTTTATAGATTTTTTTTTGATAGATAGAGCTATAGAAAGAAGGGAGGGAGAAAAAAGAAAAAAAAAAAAAAATTACCAATAACACAATTTTGGAGATAGGTCCGTAGATTATAAAGTGTAATTATTCATCCAATCCTGGATTCAGGTTTCAGTCAGGCTTCCGTGCTGGACCAATTTATCCTTTCAGAAAATCAATAAATGGAGACCATATTCTAGCAAACAATTCTGGTTTGTCAATTAAAATTTTAAAAAAGTCTTTTTTTCCAAGTGTAAGGTTTTTTTTGTCTCTTGTATGCTGTTTCACACTTGCTTTTTATTCTGTTCGAAATAAAGAATTAAATAAAAAATAAATAAACAAATCCTCTACCCATTAAGAAATTAAACTATTCCTTTATTCCTACTACCAATGTGCATGACTCCACACTTTGTAATGCTGTATTCCATCTGCCACTTCTTTGCCTACTCTCCCAACCTGTCCAAGTCCTTTTGCAGAATCCCTGCATCCTCAACACTACTTGCCCCTCCACCTATTTTCGTATCATCTGCAAACTGGGCCACAAAGCCTTCAATCCCCTCATCCAAATCATTGGTATACAAAGTGAAGAGTCGCGGCCCTCGCACTGACCTCTGCGAAACACCGCTAGTCACTGGTAGCTCACCAGAAAAAGCCCCCTTTATTCCCACCCTTTGCCTTCTGCCATCCAGCCAACCTGCTATCCATGCTACTATCTTCCCTCTCATGGGCATCTTCTTTAGCAGCCACACGTGCAGCAACTTATCAAAGGCCTTCTGAAAATCTAGGTGAACAAGTCCAGTAAAGTCCAATTAAAGATAGTCCGAGGGTCTCCAATGAGGAAGGTGGTGGTCAAGACTGCTCTCTAGTTGGTGAAAGGACAGTTCAGTTGCCTGATAACAGTTAAAATTCATGATTTGCTCGACCCATTCAATGAATTAAATAGTTTTGTGTAGTGGTTGAATGAATTGCCCGCTGCAGTGCCCTGCGGTGCTGTGACTAAGTGAAGTGCGTTGCTGGATCATCCATTCACTGATTGTTGTCTCTGCTCGTTGCAGGATGCTCTGGGGTTTGTCCGAGTGGTGATCCTTCTGGTTGATGGTCGGGTCGGCACCTCACCCACGCTCGCCCACGCTCGGCCGCGCTGGGCCACCCATGGACCACCTCACGGACGGGCATGAGAACCAGTCGCCAGCGCGCCGCCGATCCTGGGACGTCTGAGCACCTTTGCGCTCCCGGGTTTTAAGGGCCACCGATGGTTTGCGATGGTGACATGAAACCCAAGCAAGGTCAAGAGGGGAGATCGCCATTTCCGTCGGAAGATAAGCTGTCGGGCTGAAACCCAAGGGAAGGGCGTTGCATTCCGTTGCGTGCGTGGGTAAAGCATGAATTTGTTGAGCCGTTTCCACCGGGTCTTTCGACAGCTCACTCTGCAAGGGGTTCTCCTGCTTCTCTTTGCCTTCTGTATGGCCACGGTCTTCATCTCGGGCTACTTCCTGTACGTGGGCACCAGGCAGGAGACGGAGCCCTCCAGCGACCTCCAGGTCTCGGACTGTGACAATTCCAGGGTCACCCCTTCCCGGCTGCTCCCCACCAAAGCCTCCAAGCGCGCCGACACTTCCCGCACGGACCCCGTGGTGCTGGTCTTCGTCGAGAGCATGTACACTCAACTGGGTCAGGAAATTGTAGCCATTCTGGAGTCCAGCCGCTTTAAGTACCACACTGAGATCGCCCCCGGGAAGGGGGACATGCCCACCTTGACAGACGGGGACAGGGGTCGCTTCATCCTTATTGTGTATGAAAATATATTAAAGTACGTGAATTTAGATGCTTGGAACAGAGAACTATTGGACAAGTATTGCATTGAGTACAGCGTTGGCATCATTGGCTTCTTCAAGGCCAACGAGAATAGTTTGTTGAGCGCCCAGCTGAAGGGTTTCCCGCTCTATCTCCATTCCAACCTTGGCCTCAAGGACTGTAGCATCAACCCAAGGTCTCCACTGCTCTACATCACCAAAGCCAAGGAGATGGAGAAGGGCTTCCTCCCAGGTGATGACTGGACGGTCTTCCAGTCCAACCATTCGACCTACGAGCCGGTCTTGCTGGCCAAGACCAAGTCGGCGGAGAAGATCCCTCACATGGAGGTGGATGCTGCCCTCCATACCACGGCGGTCCAGGACCTGGGGCTCCACGACGGCATCCAGCGAGTCCTCTTCGGAAACAACATGAACTTCTGGCTCCACAAGCTCGTCTTCGTAGACGCCGTCTCCTTCCTGACGGGCAAGCGACTGTCCCTGTCCTTGGACAGGTACCTTCTGGTGGATATCGATGACATCTTCGTCGGGAAGGAAGGCACCAGGATGAAGACAGAGGACGTGAAGGTGAGCATTGGTTTTAGTGGAGCAACAGCAGGTCACACACATCTCGGAAGAAAGGACACAAAGTGCTGGAGTAACTCAGCAGGTCAGATGGCATTTCTGGAGGGAATGGATGGGTGACGTTTTGGGACCCTTCATAAGTTGTAGGAGCAGAATTAAGCCAATCGGCTCATCAGGTCTACTCCACCATTCAATCATGACTGAACCCTGACACCCTTACTATCAATCTTACCAGAAACTATCAATCTCCGCCTCAAAAATATCCCTTCTTGGGCTCCACAGGCATCTGCGGCAATGAATTCCACAGATTCACCACCCTCTGACTAAAGAAATTCCTCCTTATCTTTCTAACGGTACCTTTTATTCTGAGGCCCTGGCCTCTGGTCCTAGACTTTCCTACTAGTGGAAACATCCTTTCCATATCCACTCTATCCAGGCCTTTCACTATTCGGTAAGTTTCAATGAGGTCCTCCCATAGACTGGATCTGAAGATGCAGAGCACTGCACACAGTCTGAGGAAGGGTCCCAATCCAAAACATCACCTCTCCATGTCCTTCAGAGATGTTGCTTGACCTTGTAGTGGGGAAAATGTTAGAGTCAGTTATTAAAGATGGGATAGCAGCACATTTGGAAGGTGGTGAAATTATTGGACAAAGTCAGCATGGATTTATGAAAGGTAAATCATGTCTGATGATTCTAATCGAATTTTTCGAGGATGTAACTAGTAGAGTGGATAAGGGAGAACCAGTGGATGTGTTATATCTGGACTTTCAGAAGGCTTTTGACAAGGTCCCACATAAGAGATTAGAATACAAACTTAAAGCACACGGTATTGGGGGTTCAGTATTGATGTGGATAAAGAACTGGCTGGCAGACAGGAAGCAAAGAGTAGGAGTAAACGGGTCATTTTAAGAATGGCAGGCAGTGACTAGTGGGGTACCGCAAGGCTCAGTGCTGGGACCCCAGCTATTTACAATATATATTAATGATCTGTACGAGGGAATTGAATGCAACATCTCCAAGTTTGCGGATGACACGAAGCTGGGGGCAGTGTTAGCTGTGAGGAGGATGCTAGGAGGATGCAAGGTGGCTTGGATAGGTTTGGTGAATGGGCAAATGCAAGGTAGATGCAGTATAATGTGGATAAATGTGAGGTTATCCACCTTGGTGGCAAAAACAGGAAAGTAGACTATTATCTGAATGGTGGCCCATTAGGAAAAGGGGAGATGCAACAAGACCTGGGTGTCATGGTACACCAGTCATTGAAAGTAGGCATGCAGTTGCAGCAGGCAGTGAAGAAAGCGAATGGTATGTTTGCATTCATAGCAAAATAATTTGAGTATAGGAGCAGGGAGGTTCTACTGCAGTTGTACAGGGTCTTCGTGAGGCCACACCTGGAGTATTGCATACAGTTTTGGTCTCCTAATCTAAGGAAAGACACTCTTGCCATAGAGGGAGTACAGAGAAGGTTCACCAGACTGATTCCTAGGATGTCAGGACTTTCATATGAAGAAAGACTGGATAGACTTGGCTTATACTCGCTAGAATTTAGAAGATTGAGGGGGGATCTTATAGAAACGTACAAAATTCTTAAGGGGTTGCACAGTCTAGATGCAGGAAGATTGTTCCCGATGTTGGGGAAGTCCAGAACAAGGGGTCACAGTTTAAGGATAATGGGGAAATATTTTAGGACCAAGATGAGAAAATCATTTTTCATACAGAGAGTGGTGAATCTCTGGAATTCTCTGCCACAGAAAGTAGTTGAAGCCAGTCCATTGGCTATATTTAAGAGGGAGTTAGACGTGGCCCTTGTGGCTAAAGGGATCAGGGGGTATGGAGAGAAGGCAGGTACAGGATACTGTTGAATGATCAGGCATGATCATACTGAATGGCGGTGTAGGCTCGAAGGGCCGAATGGCCTACTCCTGCACCTATTTTCTATGTTTCTATGAACTGCTGAGTTACTCCATCACTTTGTGTCCCAACAAAATCCCAGCACCTGCAGTTCCTTGAGTCCTGTCGGTTTGTGGAGTGAATGAACAGGTCACGGGTCCCTCTGTTTTCAACAAAACTAATTAATACACAATGGGGTTGAGGTGAATCGGACAGTACCGTGGCTTATGGAAGGAACGTGCAGAAGCCTGATAACAGAGGGGAAGAAACTGTTCTTGAGTCTGGTGGTGCGCGCGTGCAAGCTTCTGTACCTTCTGCCGAACAGGAGCAGGAAGAAAAAGGACTGACCGGGGCAGGACAGGGACAAGTCTTTGATTATGTCGACTGCTTGGCAGTGTGAGGCTAAACTATTCTTTTTGTAATTTCTGAAATAAATAAATTTTAAAATGCTTGATAGCATGACATATCAGTTCAGCCATGAGCTCAGAGAAATTCAGGGGAGGTTTGATCCCAGTTTGAACCCTGAATGTTAGCCCCGACGCCCAGACATTCAGTCTTCAGGAAACAGCCTTTGGGTTGGTTGGGAGCTTGTTGCCAGCTGGTTTTCTGTGCTGCAATCTGGCAGAGGCTTGCAATCACACATGGTCAAAGCTCATGTCCCAGTAGAGGACATACTAGCTGCTGGAATGTGGGTGGAAAGATGGAAGCAGAGAGAGAGAGTGTATGTGAATATGAGTGTGAATGTAGCTATGTTTGTGTAAGTGCGTGAGAATGCGAGAGTGAGTGTGAGTGAGAGTGCATGAGTGAGAGTGCGTGAGTGAGAGTGCGTGAGTGAGAGTGCGTGAGTGAGAGTGCGTGAGTGAGAGTGCGTGAGTGAGAGTGCGTGAGTGAGAGTGCGTGAGTGAGAGTGTGTGAGTGAGAGTGTGTGAGTGAGAGAAAGTGTGTGTGTGGTGTGAGTGAGAGTGAGAATATGGAAGTATGTGTGTGAGCGTGAGAGAGCATGTGAGTGAGAGTGTGAGAGAGTGAGTGTGAGAGAGTGAGTGTGAGAGTGAATGTGTGAGTTAGTGTGTGCGAGTGAGTGTGTGAGAGTAAGTGTGTGAAAATGAGTGTGTGAGTGGTTGTGTGAGAGTGAGACGGCATGAGAGTGTGAGTGTGGGAGTGAGAGTGAGTGATTATGAATGAGTCAAGTCAAGTTTATTCGTCACATACACATACGAGATGTGCAGTGAAATGAAAAGTGGCAGTGCTTGCAGATTGTGCAAAAAAAACTACACAACAGAATAGAATCACATATTCACATATTACATATTTGTGGGAGGAATAAAGAGAAAAAAAAAGCAATTTAAAAAAGACACCACACAACAGTAAATTGGTCCCAGTAAAGTTAGTCCCTGGTGAGATAGGAGTTTACAGTCCTAATGGCCTCTGGGAAGAAGCTCCTTCTCATCCTCTCTGTTTTCACAGCATGGCAACGGAGGCGTTTGCCTGACCGTAGCAGCTGGAACAGTCTGTTGCTGGGGTGGAAGGGGTCCCCCATGATCTTGTTGGCTCTGGAGTTCCACCTTCTGACGTATAGTTCCTGCAGGGGGGCGAGTGTAATTCCCATAGTGCGTTCGGCCGAACGCTCTACTCTCTGCAGACGGTATGAGTTAGAATGAGAACATACAAAAATAGACACGATGAATCCCAGATGCTGGTTTACAAAAAGTGTTGGAGTAACTCAGCGGGTCAGGCAGCACCTCTGGTGAACATTGATAGGTGACGTTTCGGGTCGGGTCCCAATTTTCTGACTAGGTCCACTGCTCTGCATCTTGAGACCCAGTCCGAAGAATGGTCCCGCCTATCCACGTCCTCCAGAGATGCTTCCTGACCTGCTGAGTTACTCCAGCTCTTTGTCTCCCACAGAGGAGAAAGGGGGAAAGCTGCAAGAGAGGTGGTGGCGAGATGAATTCTGGCAAGTGATAGGTCGATACAGGTGAGGGAAGGTTTTGGTTTATGGACTTTGACAAAGGCCAGAGATGAAAAGACAAAAGGTATGAGATAACAAGAGAAGTATCGATGAGTGATATGTTATAGACAATAGACAATAGGTGCAGGAGTAGGCCATTCGCCCTACGAGCCAGCACCGCCATTTAACGTGATCATGGCTGATCATCCCCAATCAGTACCCGTTCCTGCCTTCTCCCCGTATCCCCTGACTCCACTATTTTTAAGAGCCCTATCTAGCTCTCTCTTGAAAGCATCCAGAGAACCTGCCTCCACCGCCCTCTGAGGCAGAGAATGTTAAGCCAGAGGAAGGAATGTAGGTGTATGGGGATGGGAGCGGGAGGAAGGGAGAATTGTGTGTGCATCCTGAGGGGCACATGGAAGTAAGGAGGGGAAAAAGGGTGTGGGGTATTGTTAGTTAGTTACCAAAAATTGGAAGGTTCAATGTTCATCCCACTGGGTTGTAAGCTACCCAATCGGAACAAGAGCAGAGGTGCTCTTCCTCCAGTTTACCTGTGGCCTCACTCTGGCAATGAAGGAGGACCAGGATAGAAAGGTCAGTGTGGGAATGGGAAGGGGAGTTAAAATGGTGCCACCGGGAGATCCAGCGGGCCTTTGCAGATTGAGCACGTGTTTGGTGAAACGGTAGCCGAGTTTATCCTTGGCCTCGCCAATTTAGAGGAGGCCTCATCGGGAACACAGGGCGCAGTAGATGAGGTTAGAGGAGGTGCGCGTGAACCACTGTCTCACCTGGAAGGACTGTCGTGGTCCCTGGGTGGAGGGGAGGGAGGAGGTGTTTTATTTCCGATGGTTGCAGGGGAAAGTAGATGAGATGAGGGTGGGGTAGGTTGGAAGGGATGAGTGAACCCAGCAGTTGTGGAGCGAGCGGTCTCTGCGGAAGGAGGAAAGTGGTGGGATGGGAAGGTGTGACTGTGGTTGTGGGATTGTGGTGAATCTGTCATCCTCTGCTTTAAAACATCTCCAATGATCTGACAATGACTTGATTGATTGGAAGATACATAGAAACATAGAAAATATGTGCAGGAGTAGGCCATTTGGCCCTTCGAGCCTGCACCGCCATTCAATATGATCATGGCTGATCATCCAACTCAGTATCCTGTATCTGCGTTCTCTCCATACCACCTGATCCCTTTAGCCACAAGGGCCACATCTAGCACCCTCTTAAATATAGCCAATGAACTGGCCTCAACTACCTTCCGTGGCAGAGAATTCCACAGATTCACCACTCTCTGTGTGAAAAATGTTTTTCTCATCTCAGCACGGATACAGTCCTTCAGCTCACCGAGTCCATGCTGACCATTGATCACCCGGTCACACAAGTTCAATGTTATCTTACTTTCTCTTCCACTCCCTAAACACAAGGGGCAATTTACAGAGGGCCGATTAACCTACGATGTCTGTATGTCTTTGGAATGTGGGAGGAAACCGGAGCTCCCGGAAGAAACCCACGGGGTCACAGGGAGAACGTGAAAACTCCACACAGACAGGCAGAACCTGGATCAAACCCGGGTCTCTGGTGCTGCGAGGCAGCAGCTCTTCTCACTGTGCCACGGTGCCCCCTTTAGGGTAATTCTAAGAGCCCTTCAGCCCAACCTTCCCATGCTGACCCATCGACACCAGTCCCACCTGCCCGCATTTGGCCCATATCCCTCTAAACCTTTCCTATCCATGTACCTACCTAGTCTGCAGTTGTGTTCTAAGACGGGAGCTGTTTTCATTATTGGGTGATTAAGTGGATGAAGGGTTTAGCCTCAGAACCCTTTTCCAATGTTTACCCATTGATATTAGTGTTATTCCACCAGTGGGAGAGTCTAGGACCTCATAATAAGCCTCATAATAAAATAACTTACCTTTAGAAAGGAGTTTCTTTAATCAGAGGGAATTTCTTTCGTCAGAGGGCGGTGAATCTGTGGAATTCATTGCCACATACGGATGTGGAAGCCAAGTCATTGGGTATTTTTAAGACAGAGATTGACAGGGTCTTGATTACTAAGGATGTCAGGGGTTATGAGGAGAAGGCAGGAGAATGGGGTTGAGAGGGAAAGATAGATCAGCCATGAGTGAATGGCAAAGTATACTTCATGGGCCGTATGACTTAATTCTGCTCCTATAATGTATGAACATGAAATTAATGTGAGTTAATGACTCTTATTAACTGCATTCTTTACAGGCATTGCTCGAAGCCCAGAATCAGTTCCGGATTCATGTTCCCAACTTCACTTTCAACCTGGGATTCTCTGGAAAATTCTACTACACCGGTGGGTTTTGCTGTCAAGCTCCGTTAGTTGCTGTGGCTTATACACCCCTTGACTGTCTCTCACTGTCTAGCTCTAGTGTCATAGAGTCATAAGGCACGGAAACAGGCCGTTTGGCCCACATTGTCCATGCTGACCAAGATGCCCCATCCACACTAGTCCCATATCCCAACCTGTCCGTGTTTGGCCCATATCCCTCCACGTTGAATTATCTAATTTTAAGTAACTTCTACCTTCACTCCCCTCCCTTACAACCCCCCCCCCCCCCTTCCTTGCCCCCTTTCTCCACCCTAGTCGTTTAACCACTGTTCTCCACTGTTATATCCCTCTTGAGAACATACTTCCCTAGCCAACAATGGGCCTCCCAGGGCACCATCCTGCTTGAGGTAATTAGTGACCGGCTTTGATTTGCCCTGGTCAGTCCTAAATGGCCTATCCCTTATTCTTAAACTGCAACCCCTGGTTCTGGACTTCCCCCAACACCGGGAACATTTTTCCTGCATCTAGCCTGTCTAATCCTTTAAATTTTTAATATATTTCTAGATCCCCTCTCATCCTTCTAAACTCCAGTAAATGCAAGCCTAGTCAACGCATTCTTTCATCATATGTCAGTCCCGCCATCCCAGGAATTAACCTGATGAACCCACGCTGCACTCCCACAATAGCAATAATTTCCTTCCTCAAATTAGGAGACCAAAATTGCACACAAAACTCTAAGTGCGGTCTCACCAGGGCGCTGTATAACTGCAGTTGGACCTCCTTGCTGCTAAACTCCAGTCCTCTTGCAATGAAGGCAACATGCTTTCTTCACTGCCTGTTGTACCTGCATGCTTACTTTCAGTGACTGATGTACAAGCACACCAAAGTCTCGTTGCACCTTCCCTTTTCTTAATCTGACACCATTCAAATAATATGCCATCCTGTTCTTGCCACCAAAGTGGTTAACTTCATATTTATCATCATTATACAGCATCTGCCATGCATCTGCCCACTCACCCAACCTGTCCAAGTCACCCTGCAGCCTCATAACATCCTCGTCACAGCTCATTCTGCCACCCAGCTTTGTGTCATCTGTGCTTCTAGAAAGGAGGAACTGCAGATGCTGGTTTAGAAAAACAAAAGACACAAGTGCTGGAGTAACTCAGCATCTGTGGGGAACAAGGATTGGTGACATTTTGGGTTGTGACCTTTCTTCAGGCTTTTTTCCCTCTTCTATCACTTACCAGACATTGTTCTTTCCCTCCTCTCTTCCAGTTGTCCCCTCCCCCCCACCACCCCACCCACCACCATCAGTCTGATGAAGAGTCCTGACCCAAAATATCACCTATCCCTATTCTCCAGAGATTCTGCCTGACCCGCTGAAATACTCCAGCACTTGGTATCTTCGTTTGTAAACCAGCACCCTGCAGTTCCCTGTGTCATAGAGTCATAGAGTCACACAGCATGGACCCAGGCCTTTTGGCCCAACTCATCCAAGTTGACCAAGATGCCCCATCTACACTACTCCCACCTGCCTGGTTTCGAGGGCCATATCCTTCTAAACCGTTCCTATGCGTGTGCCTGTCTAAATGTCTTTTACATGCAGTTAAATGTTGTTGAGCATTAAATAGTGTACGTATACCCAGGAATGTTGCTAATTGTCCGTTGCTCTCCTGTTCTCCAGGAACTGATGAGGAGGACAAAGGGGACAATCTGCTCCTGTCCAACGTGAAGGAGTTTTGGTGGTTCCCCCACATGTGGAGCCACATGCAACCTCACCTCTTCCACAACCAGTCAGTCCTCGTCGAGCAAATGCTCCTCAACAAGCAGTTTGCAGTGGTGAGTACAAACGGCAAGGCCACCGTCATAATCAAGGACCAGTCTCACCCTGGTCGCTTCCTCTTCATAGGATCATACGATCATAAGTGACAGGAGCAAAATTAGGCCGTTAGACCCATCAAGCCTCCTCTGCCGTTCAATCATGGCTGATCGATCTTTCCCTTCTGACCCCATTCTCCTGCCTTCTCCCCATAACCCCTGACACCCGTACTAATCAAGATTAGTAAGATTGAACGAGAACTTACCAGTTCGAAGGTTGATCTTTATTTCATGAGGAGTTGCGGTGAGGGATTTCGTGAAGAGCCCGCCGGCACGCATGCGTGACATTCTTCAAAGTAGCGGTGTGGAATCACAGAAACAACAACAGAAATGATTTGGCATAGTAAGATGAAAGAGACTCTAATTACCAGTTGAGTATGATCGAGGGTTGGGAGCGGAGGGCACGAAATCCCTCACCGCAACTCCTCATGAAATAAAGATCAACCTTCGAACTGGTAAGTTCTCGTTCAATCTTACTATTTCATTTCAGAGTCACGTGAGTGACTTCGTGAAGACTTCAAAGCTTCTGTGATTACACGCCCTGGACCACGTCCATGCTGACACACCACTAGCAAGGATGGATGGGAGTAAACAAGTTGATGAAACCAGGTTATACTGAAACACAAAGAATATTTATTAATAACACAGCAAAATCCCCTTTATTCGGGGACATCCCCACGTTCTTGCCCGGCGTTCAGCACGGCCTCCGCGAACTGTAGGGGAGCAGCAACAGGCTTATTATAGAACCGCTGGAAAACAGCTTTGTTCGCCCATCCTGCTGTGGCGAGAATATGGTCCATGGGCACCTCCATGACCCTCGCCGCCGACGTAGATGCAGCCCTGGTGGAGTGAGATTTGAACACATTAGTGTCAATACCTGACTTACCCAAGACGATCCGAAGCCATCTGGATATCGTCTGGACTGTCACTCGATGGTGAGGTCTTTTATGAGTGACAAGCAGGTATTGCTCCATTCCTCTGATGCTCCTCGTCACCTTGACGTAGTAACGGATATGAGTGGCTAAACATAGCCGAGCATCTGCGGGGTATGCCGGGAACTTCAGCTGCAGCCCTGTGCACCCAGGTCTATGCTGCTTAAGTAGCTCATCAATGAAAAAGACTACTTCTCCAGGGGTAGACGTCATCCTGTCAATACGGAGTTTGTGGAGCGTCTGAACCCGCTGTGCTGAAGTCAGCGCTAGTAACATCACCAGTTTCATGGTGAGTTTGTCCAGCTGTAACCCTTCCATGGGTGACCACGTCCTGAGCAGAGTTAGTACATCCCTGACATCCCAGGTGATGTTATAGCGTGGTGTAGGCGGATTCAAATTGAATATACCCCGCATTAGCCTGGACACTAGCCTGTTTGACCCGACCTCGATGTTGAGGTAGAATGACAGCGCACTCCTGGCGCTGTTGATGGCACTGTAACTCAAGTGTTCATCGTGGTGCAACCCCGCGAGGAATTCCAGGACGTCGGCTATGGAGACATCATCATAGGTGATGCAAGAGCGGCTGCAGTAGGCTTCCCACTTGGCGATGTGGGAGAGGTATCTTCGCCTGGTTGACTCTCGACATGATGCCCCAATGGTGTTCATGGTCCGGGTGGAGAGGCCATACTGCAACCATGGCCTGGTGAGAACCTGCAAGCCAGTAATTTTAAATAGGCATGGCAGGGGTGTGACTCCCCTGAGACAGGGTGAGAAACCAATTGCGGGCAACCCTCTAAAGGGACCCAGGGTTGACTAAGCATGTCAAAGACCACCGGATACCAAGGCTGTGTGGGCCAGTCGGGTATGATAAGAATGCCCCGAGCGGCATCCATCTTGATTTTTTGTAATACGCGACTGATGAGGCAAAACGGGGGGAATGCGTAGAAAACCAACTCCCCCAGTCTAGCGAGAATGCATCCATCGCTAATGCCCCAGGATCTGGTTCCCATGAAACGTATGTCGGTACCTGATGGTTCAACCGTGACGCAAAAAGGTCAATATCCGGTTGACCAAATTTGGCTGCAATTTTGGCAAATGTTTGAGGATGCAACATCCACTCAATATTATCGTTAAATTTGCGTGACCTGGTGTCTGCCACAGTATTAAGCCTACCTGGCAAATAGGTGGCTGAAATCCAAATATCCCGATCTATACACCATAGCCAAATGGTATTAGCCAATTTGTCACAAGAGACTGACCTGGTACCGCCCATATGATTTAAATATGCCACCGCCGTGGTGTTGTCTATTTGGAGACGGACATGAGCTCCACCGAGATTGGAACAATAAGCCCGCAGTCCGTGAAATGCTGCAAGCAGCTCCAAATAGTTTATCCCTTGCGATAGCAACATGCTAGCTTCAAGGGTGTCCCACCTGCCCCCACAACTAGAACAGCTGTCCGTAGCTCCCCAGCCTTGGGAGCTTGCGTCAGTTTGCAAATATACCACCGGATTGGGCACAATAATGGGTTTGAATGACCTGCCAATATTGGACACCCACCATTGTAGCTCAACCTCAGCATCAGGAGGCAGCCGCATTGGTCTGTCGAAATGACCAGCGTTCTTTTTCAACGCGGCAATCTTGGCTCTTTGCAAATTTTGATAATGCAAAGGCCCAAATTGGGCTGCCGGAGACAATGCTACGATTTTGCCAATCACCTTAGCTGTTTGCCGGATAGATGGTATACTGGCGAATGCAAGATCCTGACATGCGTGGGTGACATCCTCCACCTTGTTAGTTGGTATGGTGGCCCTCATTCGATTGGAATCTACCGTGAAGCCCAGATAATCCATAACCTGGGACGGGCAGAACTTGGACTTGTCTGGATGGACAATAAACCCCAGCCGCTGAAATATCGTGACAGTGGCCGAAACTGCCCTCTCAGCTGCCTCCAGGGTTTTGCCAATAATCAGGATATCATCCAAATAGGCCATTACAATATGTTGTTGTTTTCGTAATTGGGCCATAATAGGCTTGAGCAATTTAGTAAACAGCCTAGGGGCGGTTGTAAGCCCATTTGGCAAAGCCCTGTATTGCCAGAGCTGACCCATCCAAACAAATTTCAGAAACTTCCGGTGATGTTTCCGAATGGATACTGAATAGTATGCATCTTTTAAATCAATGCATGCCATAAAGCAACCATGCGAAATCAGTGATTTGGCTGTCTCAAAAGTGTTCATTTTAAAATGAGTGTATGTTACAAAAGTATTCAGCTGGGTCAAGTCAATAATCACTCGACAACCTCCATCCTTTTTTGGTCTCGTAAAGATATTGGAGACAAATTCAATAGGTTTGTGCATAGTTTTCTCTATCACGCCTTTTTGTTCCAAACGAAAAATTTCAGCTGAGCCTGCTGCCTGTTCAACGGCAGACAGCGTAAACTTCCGTTTAGGCATATGCTGGGATGGAGGAATGTCCCCGTGAATAAACTCAATAGTATGACCCCGAATATTCTGCAAAATAAACTCATCTGAAGTAACAGTCTCCCATGCCTCAGAAAAGAACCGGAGTCGCCCTCCAACATGTGATGTTAAAGGAACAGGAAAAAGAAAACCAGACGCCTTACCTCCATGGTCACCGGCGGTCCTTGACATGTTTGGTTGGCCGCGGAGGTGCTGGGTTGGGTTGATGGTGGGGTGGCTTCATTTTCCACTGGGGTCATTGTGGACCTGACCCCAAAAAAGACCGCTGCTGCTGGCCCTGTTGATATCGGTGTGGTGTCGCACCATATGGTCTGGCTGCTGAAGCGGCCGAGCATCCCGGTCGAGCAGGTGGAGCTTTTGGCACCGACGGTCTGGGGGCGATCTGAGACCGCATGAGTCCCACCGTCTTGGCTACCTCGTAAAGCTCTTTGACTCTCTTCGGAAGGTCCTCTCTGAAGAGTTGTCGGGGCGGCGGTGGCGGTGGTGGTTTGCACAACCCAGCGAACTTAGGGTTGATGGATGGACGGATGCTGTTTTTGCGGAAGGCATTGATTTCATGTTGAGTGGCACACAAAAGTGCCAAAGCATCCTCCTGGTCCAACGAGAGATCACCACCATCGACCGACCGCGCAAAGGCGGTAATACCGGCCGTGAGGAGTTTTAAAATCCGCTGGAGCTTCAGCTCCTGATGGCGGATTGCCACGCCGATGTTGCCCCATATGGGCGTATTCACCACAGGCACATTGAGGGCATTGCAGTTGGAGGGAGGTTTGTGGCGATGAATGGCCTGCGAGAGGACTTCCTCCTGGAGCTGGTGGTTCGTAAGGTAGTCCACCGTGGCCGCCAGCTTGGGGTGAAGCGGAAATCCAGTTGTGACCGGGGCAGCGAATTTTGCCGCTACATCCAGTAGCTCTTCTGTCGGTGGCTCCGATAGAGCTGGTGTAGGGTCAAATCCTTCTTCCTCCGGTAGTTCGCTGACGATGGAAGCTGGTGAGACGGCCCTGTACCTGTCGATGTTGGTGGACGCTTGCTGCTGTTGATTATGGAGCAGAAGCTCCAGCAGCCGCTCCATACGGTCAATACGCCCACCACCCTGAACACTCGAGTGGTCGGAGTCCTCCAGCTCAGAAAAATTGCCGGGGCTCCTGTCATCGGCCCGCACCTCGTCGAGGTGATCTCGGTGCCGGAAGTTGTCGCTATCGGCCGCCGAAGCGAAACCGCCGATTCCCGCGCGGGAGAGGTGTTCAACCGCCTCCGTTTAGCGGGAGCGGAAGCCGTTGTCACAAAGAGCCCTGACGGCTTGGGGTCGACTCCAGCAGAAGCATGGAGCGACGCCCGCGCGGGCTTGCCGGCTGTCCACATCGTGGACGATGCCGACGCATGGTCTCGTCCACCCATCCATGGGGGACTCGGCGACTGAGGCGGGACCGTACCCAAGCCCCCCGTCCCGGCGGCGGGGTTTGGGAGTTAGGTAGCAGACCTCACAGACCCAGGTCCCGCCGTTGCACCAGACCGCAACCCGGCGGCAGGTGAAGCCTTAGCCCGTACCGGGTTAGGCTTACGGGCTCCTCCCCTGCCCTTCATCGAAGGGCTAGCGGAGGGGGGTCGTGCAGCCGCACGAGACCCCTTCCCCGTGGTCGCCGCTGGCGACCTGAATGTGGCAGGGTCCACCTGTTCGGATGGTACCCCGTTGTCGTCCTCCACGAACTCCTCCTCGGAGCTGTGGCGAGTCAGCGGGTCCCGACCTGCGGAAGCAGGAGGCATCGGTTTCCCCGCCTTTCTCCCGGCCCCAGGTGTGAACGATGATGAGGGCGCCGGGCCGGTCGAACGACGACTTCGACCAGACATTTCCAACGAACTCCAATCCACGCCCTTGCTGAAAGACAAACAAACAGCAACGGCCAACCAACTTAAGGTTAGTTTAACTTACCTAAGAGGTTCCTTATGAAGGGCTGGCGGGAAGCGCACCCCACCGCCAGCCGTCGGCAGCAATGCGTTGCGACGATATGTCGCGCATGCGTGCCGGCGGGCTCTTCACGAAGTCACTCACGTGACTCCGAAATGAAATCTATCTATCTCTGCCTTAAATATATACACTGACTTTGCCTCCACATCCTTCTGGGGCAAAGAATTCCACAGATTCACCACCCTCTCTACCAGACTGATTCCTGGGATGTCAGGACTGTCTTATGAAGAAAGACTGGATAGACTCGGTTTATACTCTCTAGAATTTAGGAGATTGAGAGGGGATCTTATAGAAACTTACAAAATTCTTAAGGGGTTGGACAGGCTAGATGCAGGAAGATTGTTCCCGATGTTGGGGAGGTCCAGGACAAGGGGTCACATCTTAAGGATAAGGGGGAAATCCTTTAGGACCGAGATGAGAAGGACTTTTTTCACACAGAGAGTGGTGGGTCTCTGAAACTCTCTGCCACAAAGGGTAGTTGAGGCCAGTTCATTGGCTATATTTAAGAGGGAGTTAGATGTGGCCAGAGGGTATGGAGAGAAGGCAGGTACAGGATACTGAGTTGGATGATCAGCCATGATCATATTGAATGGAGGGGCAGACTCGAAGGGCCGAATGGCCTACTCCTGCACCTAATTTCTATGTTTCTATGTTTCTCTAACCTAAGAAATTCCTCCTCTTCTCCTTCCTAAAATAACATCCATTAATTCTGAGGCTGTGACCTCTAGTCCGAGGCTCTCCCACTAGTGGAAACATCCTCTCCAAATCCACTATTTCACGATTCTCTACATTTCGCTCTTCTCCCCTGTCCCATCAGGCCAGAGGCGCAGAGGTCAGGAGTCACCTCTCCACGTTCTCCACAGATGCTGCCTGACCGGCTGAGTTACTCCAGCACTTGGTGTATTTTGTTTTTGTTAACCAGCATCTGCAGTTCCTTGTTTCTACAGGTGATAGGTGGAGATACAGGGGAGAATGGTATGATAGGCAGATGGTTGGACAAGGCCAAGTATGACAAGATAAAAAGTGTGAGATAAGGAGAAAAGAGGTGCGGAATTTGAAGCCAGAGGAAGGAAGACACCAGGAAGTGCAGATGCTAGTTTACCAAAGAAAACACAAAGTGCTGGAGTATCTGCATAGCTCCAGATTCGGGGGCAATAGACAATAGGTGCAGGAGTAGGCCATTCGGCCCTTCGAGCCATGGCTGATTATCCCCAATCACTACCCCGTTCCTGCCTTCTCCCCATATCCCCTGACTCCGTTATTTTTAAGAGCCCTATCTAGCTCTCTCTTGAAAGCATCCAGAGAACCTGCCTCTACCGCCCTCTGAGGTAGAGAATTCCACAGACTCACAACTCTCTGTGTCTGGGACAATTTCTTCCCAGCTGTTATCAAGCAACCGAACAGTCCTAACTAGCGAGTGGTCCTGACCTCCCATCTACCTCATTGGAGACCCTCGGACTTTCTTTAATCGGACTTTGCTAGACTTTATCTTGCACTAAATGTTATTCCCTTTATTCGGGTGAGATGGCCGATCTCAACCTCATGGGGAGTGCCACAGCCGGGACTCTGGAACTCTGGCCCAGCCGGAGCCGGCAGATCTGTTCCGGTAGCAGACTTCCGCGGCTGACTTTGCGAGCCAGTAGCTCGGCACCCCAACCTCTGTTAGTCCGGCCGATCGGATAATACGGCAAGGCTCTGGAATCAAGGAGCCCGGAGATTCGGTGGTGGACCTGCACGATCGTCTCTAAAAGCAGCAGTCTGGTCGTTATTCCCTGCACTGATCTCAAGTGTTCCTTATTGCCCTTGCTGCTTGAATGAAGCAGAAAGCCTGATAATAGAAGCAGAATCCCCTTGAGTATTCACTCAGGCCCTCTGGCCTCTGGCCTCGCTCTTCCCTTGTTCCCGTCACAGACTGTTTCCCCTGAACTCTGAGGAGCTTCTTTCTAAAGCAGTGATGCTGAGATGGGGAGAGTGCGGTGTCGGGTAACTGTGGCTGTCATTGTGAAAGATTCTCTGAAAGAGCCCATTGTGGGAACAAACAGTCACGTTGCACTCTGGCAAAGGATTTGTAAACTACTGTGCGGCACATACATGCTATAGGGAGAGAAGGATGGAACATGGAACAGTACAGCACAGGACACAGAGTGCTGGAGTAACTCAGCAGCACGGTGGCACAGCAGTAGAGCTGCAGCCTCACAGCGCCAGAAACCCAGGTTCAATCCTGACCTCGGGTGCTGTCTGTACAGAGTTTGTACGTTATCCCTGTGACCACGTGGGTTTTCTCCGGGTGCTCCCGTTTCCTCCCACACTCCAAATTAGCTTCTGTAAATTTTAAGTTGTTCCGAGTGTGCAGGTTAGTGCTAGTATACAGGGTGATCGATGGTCGCCACAGACTCAGTGGGGTTAAGGGCCTGTTTCTAAAGTCTAAAGGGTGAGGCAGCATCTCTGGAGGACAAGGATAGGCAACATTTTGGGTCGGGACCATTCTTCAGCATAGGAATAGGCCCTTTGGCCAACAATGTATTTGCCGAACACGATATCAAATTAACCCCTTCTGCCTGCACATACATAGAACATAGACCATCGAACAGCACAGTATAGGAACAGGCCATTCTGCCCACAATTCTGTGCTGACCATGATGTCAAGTTCATCTCCTATGCCTGCACATACATAGAATGTAGAAAAGTACAGCAGAGGAACATGCCCTTTGGCCCACAGTCCGATGAACATAATGCCTTAATTAAACTATTCTCCTCTGCCTGCACGTGATCCACATCCCTCCATTCTCTGCTGATCCATGTGCATGTCTAAAAACCTCTTAAAACACCACTATCGTATGTTCCAGGAACCACTACCTTCTGTATAAAAGACCTAACGCCACAGACGCGTGTAGAGGCTGGTTCATTGGGTATTTTTAAAGCAGAGATTGATGGGTTCTCGTTTAGTACTGGCATCAAAGGTTGTAGGGAGAAGGCAGGAGATTGACAATAGACAATAGGTGCAGGAGAAGGCCATTCGGCCCTTTGAGCCAGCACCGCCATTCAATATGTTCATGGCTGATCATCCCCAATCAGTACCCCGTTCCTGCCTTCTCCCCATATCCCCTGACTCCGCTATCTTTAAGAGCCCTATCTAGCTCTGCCTTGAAAGTATCCAGAGAACCGGCGTCCACCGCCTCTGAGGCAGAGAATTCCACAGACTCACAACTCTCTGTGTGAAAAAGTATTTCATCATCTCCGTTCCAAATGGCTTACCCCTTATTCTTAAACTTTGGCCCCTGGTTCTGGACTCCCCCAACATCGGGAACATGTTTCCTGCCTCTAGCGTATCCAAACCCTTAATAATCTTATATGTTTCAATAAGATCCCCTCTCATCCTTCTAAATTCCAGAGTATACTAGCCCAGCCACTCCATTCACTCAGCATATGACAGTCCCACCATCCCTTGAATTAACCTTGTGAACCTACGCTGCACTCCCTCAATAGCAAAAATATCCTTCCTCAAATTTGGGACCAAAGTTGCACACAATACTCCAGGTGTGGTCTCATGAGGGTCCTGTACAACTGCAGAAGGACCTCTTTGCTCCTATACTCAACTCCTCTTGTCATGAAGGCCAACATGCCATTAGCTTTCTTCACTGCCTGCTGTACCTGCATGCTTACTTTCATTGACTGATGAACAAGGACCCCCAGATCCCTTTGTACTTCCCCTTTTCCCAACTTGACACCATTTAGATAGTAATCTGCCTTCCTGTTTTTGCTACCAGTGGGTAACCTCACATTTATCCACATTAAACTGAGAGGAAAAGATAGATCAGCCATGATTGAATGGCAGAGTAGACTTGATTGACGAAATGGCCTAATTCTGCTCCAATAACTTATGAACTTATAAAACTAAACTAAGATTACAAATGGGCGCACAGAGGCAAAGAGGTAGAATTCCTTACTTAGTTACTGCCTATGATGCCTCCTGGCATGTAGGGCAGCAACGAAGATCCTCCACTCAGTAGTGTTGATTCCTTCAGTTGCTGTTTCCGTAACATATTTGTTTTACGAGTCAGGGATTTTAGCCCTGTGCTCAACCTCCAACCTGGAGGACCAGTGGATCGCTCTTCGTCTCGCCTCTACCCTTCGACCTGTCCAGCATGGGAGACCCTAACAGGGGACGAATCTCCCACTGGCATAGCTCTAGGGGTCACTGAGACACACAAGCTCCCCGACCACGACAAGGTTGCAATCCAACGGGGAGGCAGAGTTGCTGCCTTACTGTGTCAGAAACACGGGTTTGATCCTGACTACGGGCGCTGCCTGTACGGAGTTTGTACGTTCTCCCCGTGACCTGCGTGGGTTTTCTCCGGGTGCTCCGGTTTCCTCCCGCACCTCAAAGACATACATGTTTTTGGGCAAATTGGCTTGTTATAATTGTAAATTATTCCCAGTGTGTGCAGGATGGTGTTAGTGTTAGCGGGGATCGTGGTTGACCGGTGTGCGTGCTTTGTCTCTAAGCTAAACTAAAATGGCGGGCTCGCTCTTTGTCTCTTGCAGGAGCATGGAATCCCCACGGACATGGGCTACGCGGTAGCTCCCCACCATTCTGGAGTCTACCCTGTACACATGCAGCTGTATGAAGCCTGGAAGCTGGTCTGGGGCATGAAGGTGACGAGCACTGAGGAATACCCGCACCTGAAGCCGGCGCGCTTCCGACGGGGGTTCAAGCACCACGGCATCATGGTAGGTCGGGCTCAGACCCACCCAACCACGAGCTGCTCCACCCTCTGTGACAGCAGAGCTGTCATTGCTCGGTACAGGGACGGGCAGGATTTACCTGCACTGGAAACATAGGGCAGCACAGTGGCACAACGGTAGAGCTTTAGAATTTAGAGATGCAACGCGGAAACAGGCCCTTCAGCCCACCAGATCCGCGCCAACCAGCGATCACCCCATACACCAGCACTATCCTACACACCAGGGACAATTTACAATTTTTACCAAAGCCAAGTAACCTACAAACGTGTACTGTCTTTCGAGTATGGGAGGAAACTGGACCACGAGGTCAGTGGGAGATGTGCAAACTCCATACAGACAGCACCTGTAGTCAGGATCGAAGCCAGGTCTCTGGCGCTGTTAGACAGCAACTCTACTACTAGCTTAAAGTTAATTATTGAATTACAAATACTAGAGGCCCATTCATAACAATTGTACTATTTTAATAATAATAATAATACATTTATTTGTATAGCACATTTAAAAACAACTCGTGTTGACCAAAGTGCTTCACATCAGTGCAGGTACTAACTTAATACATACAACGGTAGACAGACCTAACAATACGTACATAAACCGTTTACAGGGCCCCTCAGAGGGGCATACAAACGCTTGAGAGTGGAAATAGGTTTGGAGTCGTGACTTAAAGGATTCGATGGTGGACAATGATTTCAGACTAGACACGGACCATTGACTCCATCTATGTTTAAAGCTGCTGTGGAGAAGTTACTGTCTCACAGCACCAGACACCCGGGTTCGATCCTGACCTTGGGTGATGTCTGTGTGTGTGGAGTTCTCCCTGTGACCACGTGGGTTTCCTCCAGGTGCTTCGGTTTCCCCCCATATCCCAAAGATGTGCGGGTTTGTACATTAATTCCTCCGTAAATTGCACGTGGTGTGTATGATGGTGGATGAGAAAGTGGTTTAACATAGAACTAGTGTGAACGGGCGATCAATGGCCGGCATGGACTCGGTGGGCCGAAGGACCTGTTTCCATGTCATATCTCTAAACTGAACTAAAATTCAACTAAATGTATAGCAAGGAGGAGAAGTAGGGATTACTTTGCCATACAACACAAGTAGAAACAGGGACTTGGCGCCTATGACATGAACTGATAAACCTGGAGGAACTTAGCGGGTCAGGCAGCATCCGTGGAGGGAATGGACCAGTGATGTTTCGGGTCGGGATATTTCAGTTCATAAGTCATAGGAGCAAAAATAGCAGCACTAAACGTTGGACCCGGAAGTGGCGGCGCTGCTTGGCAGCTGCGGCTCACCTGCAGTCCGTCTGTCTTTTATTTTATTTTTGTCCTCGTCCCTGTTTTTGGTGTTTATTTTTGGTTTGTTGGGTTGTGTATGTGTGTAGTGGGGGGGGGGGGGGGGGGGGGCGGGAGGGGGGGAGAAACGGGGTTTTGGCCCCACCCTTCGGGGGGATGCGACTTTTTCTGTCGTGTCCCCCGACACCGTCTCCGTCTGTGCTGAGGCCCTGGTGACGGCCTTCCAGCTTCCAGCGGCGGCGGCACGGCCTTCAGAGCTTCAGCAGCGACCTGGCTTCCGGCGGCGACCTGGTTTTCGGGAGCTGCGGTGCTCCAGCGGCGGCCTGGGTTTCTGGAGCTGCGGTGCTCTGGTGGCGGCCTGGCTTTCGGGAGCTGCGGTGCTCCAGCGGCGGCCTGGCTCCCTCTGAGCTGCGGTGCTCCAGCGGCGGCCTGGCTCCCTCTGAGCTGCGGTGCTCCAGCGGCGGCCTGGCTCCCTCTGAGCTGCGGTACTCCAGCGGTGGCCTGGGTTTCGGGAGCTGCGGTGCTCCAGCGGTGGCCTGGGTTTCAGGAGCTGCGGTGCTCCAGCGGCGGACTGGGTTTCGGGAGCTGCGGTGCTCCAGCGGCGGCCTGGCTCCCTCTGAGCTGCGGTGCTCCAGCGGCGGCCTGGGTTTCGGGAGCTGCGGTGCTCCAGCGGCGGCCTGGGTTTCGGGAGCTGCGGTGCTCCAGCGGCGGCCTGGTTTTCGGGAGCTGCGGTGCTCCAGCGACGTTCCGGCGGCGGGCCCTGTGGCGGTGTTCCGGCGTTCCGGCGTTCCGGCGTCAGCGGTGGCGGCGGCCTGGATCTCCTCAGCGCAGAGGGAGAATAAGGAGGGGAGAAAGACAGAGACCCTAAGACTTTTGCCTTCCACCACAGTGAGGAGGTGTTTGGTGAACTCACTGTGGTGGATGTTAATTTTGTGTTTATTGTATGGTATTGTTATTTTTATATATGTATGACTGCAGGCACGAAATTTCGTTCAGACCGAAAGGTCTGAATGACAATAAAGGCATTCAAAGTTATTCCCTTTATCCTGTATCTATGGACAGCTTGACTGTAATCACGTATAGTCTTTCCGCTGACTGGTACTTCGGTACCCATAACAATACACTAAACTGAACTAAAATGCAGCTAGTTTGGATACCTATTAATTAAGATTTTGATTCTCTCAAGTTTGGGTGAGAGGGTGTGTTAGGGGAGATCAACGTGTGGTTTTGACATAAATCTTGACCACGGGACCTTGGCCAAGGAAGCCAAACACCACTGGGGGTGGGATCAGGATCGAGGGTCCCTCATAAACCAGGAGGATGAAGGGAGGTGGGCTTTGGCCCATCTGCTCAGTGCCTTCCCGTGCTTGCCAAATATGCTTTGACACATCAGCAGTTCGAAGCTCAACTGGGCCCAAGTGGTGGGATCATGCCGGTGATATAAGATTCTGTGGATTCTGCAGGTGACAGACACACAATGCTGGTGTAACTCTGCTGGCCAGGCAACATCTCCGGGGAAAAGAAATAGGTAACATTTCGTGTTTGGACCCTTCTTCTGTTCTCTAGAGATGCTGCTTGATCCAGTGAGTTACTCCAACAATTTGCATCTATCTTTGGATTCTGAAAATAGGTTGAGAGAGTTAGTGAACACTTGGCAATTGAACTGCCTTCATTGATCGGAGCATGGAGTATAAGAATCATGAAGACATAACGCAGCTTTGTAAGCTTTTGGTCAGGCCGTATGTGCAGTTCTGGTGGCTCCCATTACAGGAAGGATGTGGGGGCTTTGGAGAGGGTGTAGAGAATGTTCACCTGAATGCTGCCTAGATTAGGGGATATGGGGGGAAGGCAGGAACGGGGCACTGATTGGGGATGATCAGCCATGATCACATTGAATGACGGTGCTGGCTCGAAGGGCCGAATGGCCTACTCCTGCACCTATTGTCTATTATCTATTGTCTATTAGAGGGAAACTGTTGGATAAATTAGGATTATTTTCTCTGGAGCGTCAGAGGCTGAGGGGAGACCTGGTAGAAACATATATGAGAGGCTTAGTTAGGGTAGACAGCCGAACCTTTGTTCCCCAGGGTGCAGATGTCAAAGGCTAGTGGGCATAGCTTTAAGGAGCAAGGGGCAAAGTTTAAAGGAGCTATGTGAGGAGCAGTTTCTTCCACAGTGGTGGGGGGTCTGGAACACTCTGCCAGGGGTGGTGGTGGGGCAGAAACGATGGTGGTGTCACAGGCTTTCAAAACAGGCTTCTAGATAGGCACATGGATAAGCAGGGAATGGAGGGACTTGCATCCTGTGCAGGCAGAGAAGATTTGCATAACTTGGCATCATGTTTGGCTTGTTCATTGTGGGCAGAAGGGCCTGTTCCTCTGCTGTACTGTTCTCTGTTTGATGGAAAAGAGGGGTTTATTGATAGAAAATAATTGATTAGGGTGGCACAGTTGCGCAGGAGCAGACCAGACACCCGGGTTCGAACCAGACCTCGGGCGCTGTCTGTGCGTGAAGTTTGTACATTCTTCCTTTGACCGCGTGGGTTTCCTCCGAGTGCTCCGGTTTCATCCCACGTGTCAAAGACGTGTGGGTTGTATAGGTTAATTGGCTGCTGTAAATTGCCCCTAGTGTGTAGGGAGTGAATGAGAAAATAGGATAACATAGAACTAGTGTGAACGGGTGATCGCTGGTCGGCGTAGACTCAGTGGGCGATAGGGCCCGTTTCCATGCAGAATATGATATGTGATCAGCACCATTTTGTCTACAATACAAGAACTGGCTGTGCCGGTCCTGAGATTCGCTACACACCCCAACCTCACCACCTTTACCTCTGCTGTTCCACTGGGTCAGAGTCGGCTCTGAACATTTATTTTTAGTTATATTTTCGCTGAAGGGATTAACAATCCCCTGAGGCTGTGATGTTTGGGGTGCAATGTCCTGCGGTAATCCTCACAGTACGACATTGCAGCTTTCTGCCAACCTTTGCTGCCTGAGCAACCTCCGCAGGTAGCTCTCCAAATGTACTGTCAGCTTGCATTACACCTTAGTTTGGGAACAGCTCTGCCCAAGATGGCAAGAAATTGCAGAGAGTTATAGATGTAGCCCAGTCCATCACACAGACCGGACTCCCCACCATCATCTCCATCTACACTTGGGAAAGCAGCCAACATAATCAAAGATGTGAGGAAAATCATCTAGATCTAGGAATAGATCGGGTAGACGCACATATATTCTTACCCAGGGATGGGGAATCGAGAACCAGAGGACATAGGTTTAAGATGAGGGGGGAAAGATTTAATAGGAACCTGAGGGGCGATGTTTTCACTCAGAGGATGGTGGGTGTATGGAACGAGCTGCCAGAGGAGGTAATTGAGGCAGGTACTATAACAACATTTTAAAGACATTTGGACTTGTATTTGGATAATTTAGTTTAGTTTAGAGATGCAGCAAGGCCCCCTCGTTGACCACCAATCACACATACGCTAGATTTATATTACAGTCTAGAGGCAATTTACAGAAAACAATTAACCTACAAACCTGTATGTCTTTGGAGCGTGGGAGGAAACCATCCTACCAACAACTAGAGATGACAGTCCTGAAGTACTATCTACCTCATTGGAGACTATCTTTGATCGAACCGTACAGGCTTTATCTTGCACTAATCATTATTCGCATTATTCCATTCATCCTGTATTTGTACACTCTGGATGGCTCGATTATAGTCATGTCTTGTCTTTCCGCTAACTGGATAGTATGTAACAAAAGCTTTTCAGTGTACCTCGGTATACATGACAATACATTAAACTCAAACTCAGCCAGAGGAAACCCACGCGGTCACAGGGAGAACATGCAAATTCCATACAGATAGCACCCATGGTTAGGATCGAACCCGGGACTCTGGCGCTGTAAGGTAACAGCCATATCACTACGCCACCGTGCCGCTATAGGAAAGGTTTAGAGGGATATGGGCCAACACAGGCAAGTGCGACTAGTGTAGATGGGGCATTTTGATCAGCATGGGCACGTTGGACTGAAGGGCTTGTTTTCGTGCTGCATGCCTCTATGACTATTTGCTGTTCTCAGTCTCTGTTCCTTTGTACAGGTTCTGCCCCGTCAAACCTGCGGTCTTTTCACACACACTATATTCTACAACGAGTACCCTGGAGGACCAAAGGAGCTGGACAAGATCATCAACGGTGGAGAGCTATTCCTCACCGTCCTCCTCAATCCCGTGAGTACTTGCTGCGTGGAGTTTGCACGTTTGACGTTCTCCCTGTGACCGCCTTGGTTTCCCCCGTTTCCTAAAGACGTGCGGGTTTGTACGTTTATCGGCGTCTGTCAAATTTTGCCCCTGGTGTGTAGGGAGTGGATGAGAACGTGGGATTAATGTGACCAGGTGATGGGGAGCTAGTGTGGACATGGTGGGCAGAAGGACCTGTTTCCCTGCTGCACCTCGAAACTAAAACTAACAAAAACGCACGTTTAGAAAGGAACTGCAGATGCTGGTTTATACCAAAGAGACAGAAATGCTACACAGCAGGTTAGGCGGCATCTCTGGAGAAAAAGGATGAGTGACATTTCAGTTTGGGACTTTGCTTCATGATTGTTGGCCGATGTCGACCTGGTGGGCCGCAGGGCCTGTTTCCATGCTGAATCTTTAAACCTGTCAAGATGACGTAAGTTAAAATTATCTACTAAATAAATAGAAAATAGACGTGTGGATTGAGAGTTTAGCAGCAGGAGAGAGTTGCTGAGTACTGAAGACGGCAGTAGTTGCCATCGCAGTTTGTCCCAGCAGCAGATTGGGATGTTTATTTTCACGATTTAGCGGCAATACTTTGGCAGGCGGTGGTTCACACCTTCTCCCTGCCACAGATGGAAAACCAGCCAGGATGCCTCATGCCGAAATCCTGCTACAGATGGAAGAAACGCAGAGAGAGGGAAGTAATTACTGCTCCTGGGGAGGGGAGGTTTAAAGCCGCTGCCTTGTGCAGATGGCCCGTTGGCATAGTCCCGGCCTGAACCGTCACCTATCCATGTTCTCCACAGATGCTGCCTGACCCACTGAGCTCCTCCAATTCTTTGTGTCTATCTCTGGCTTTGATAGGAGTGGACTTTAGACTTTAGAGATACAGCGAGGACGCAGGCCCTTCGGCCCACCAAGTCTGTGCCGACCAGCGATCTCCCCTTGCGCTAGCACTATCCTGCGCACTAGGGCCAATTTACAATTTACAGAAGCCAATTAACCTACAAACCTGCACATCTTTGGAGGTGGGAGGAAATCAGAGGACCCGGAGAAAACCCACGGGGTCACAGGGAGAACGAGCCACCTCCGTACATACAGCAGCTGGCGGCACCATTCAGCGGCACGGTGGCGCAGCAGTAGAGCTACTGCCTTACAACGCCAGAGACCCGGGTTCGATCCTGATTACGGGCGCTTGCCTGTACGGAGTTTGTATGTTCTCCCAGTGACCTGCATGGGTTTTCTCCGAGATCTTCGGTTTCCTCCCACTCTAGACATACAGGTTTGTGAGTTAATTGTGTATAATTGTCCCTAGTGTGTAGGGTAGTGTTAATGTGCGGGGATCGCTTGTCGGTGCAGACCTGGTGGGCCGAAGGGCTTGTTTCCGCGCTGTAGCTCTGAACTAAACTAAACCTGTGGTGAGGATGAAACCGTAGTCTCTGGTGATGTGAGGTAGCCACTGTGCTCCCACAGACAGAGAATTTAGTTTAGAGATATAGCATGGAAACAGGCCCTTTGGCCCATCAAGTCCACGACGACCATCGATCATGTGTTTTCTTTAGTTTTAGCTTCTCCCCTCTCCCATCAGGCGTACAGAAGTGTGAAAACGCACACCTCCAGATTCAGGGACAGTTTCTTCCCAGCTGTTACCAGATAAATGAACCATCCCATTACCAACCAGCGAGCTGTCCTGTCCTCCCATCCAGCTCTTTGGAAACCTTTGAACTATCTTTAATCGGTCTTGACTGGATTTTATCTTGCACTAAACGTTATTCCCTTTATCCTGTATCTGCGCTGTGGAACAAAAATGCTTTTCACTGCACATGCAGGAGGATGAGGCGTGGTCTTGTACAAGATCATGAGAGGAATAGATCGGGTAGATGCACAGAGTCTCTTCCCAGAGTAGAGGAATCGAGAACCAGTCAATGGGAATACTGTACATGATTACAATCAAGCCGTCCACAGTGTACAGGTACAGGATAAAGGGAATAACGTTGAATGCAAGAGTGGCACAGTGGCGCAGCGATAGAGATCCTGCCTCATAGCGCCAAAGACCAGGTACAATCCTGACTATGGTTGCTGTCTGTGCAGAGTTTGTACGTTCTCCCTATAACCGCATGGGCTTTCTCCGGGTTGCTCCGGTTTCCTCTAAAGATGTGCAGGTTTGTAGGTTAATTTGCTTTGTTGAAATTTGTAAATTGTCCCTAGTGTGTAGAATAATGCCAGTGATCGTTGGTCAATGCGGAATCGGTGGGCCGAAGGGCCTATTTCCATGCCGTATTGCTAAAATAAAACAAAACAAAGTGCTTTACATCAGTGCAGGTACTAATGTGATACATACAACGGTAGACAGACCTAACAATACATACATAAACTGTTTACAGCGCCCCCTCAGAGGGGCTCACAAACGCTTGTGAGTAGAAATAGGTTTGGAGTCGTGACTTAAAGGAGTCGATGGAGGGGACAGTTGTGATGAGGAGCGGGATGCTATTCCACAGTCAAGGTGATGCAACTGCAAAAGCACAGTCGCCCCGGAGCATAAACCTAGACCAAGGTTTATGATAAACTATGATAAAGTTGATTAAAGTCCGATTAAATACAGTCCGAGAGTCTGCAAGGTGGTTGGTAGATAGTTGTGTGTGAGTGCAGCGCTGAACCTTGCCGTCCACCTCTCTCCTAGATCAGCATCTTCATGACGCACCTGTCCAACTATGGCAACGACCGGCTGGGACTGTACACCTTCAGGAATCTGATCAGCTTTGTGCAGTGTTGGACCAACCTGAAGCTACAGACCCTGCCTCCTGTACAGTTGGCCCAGCGATACTTCCAGCTCTTCCCCGAGGAGAAGGACCCTTTCTGGCAGGTGAGAGCTTGTGGCCCTGAAACCGAGCAGTGGAGCGGAGGCTGGACGTTTTACTTTACGTTAGATTCTCTTTAAACTTCGGCGAGTACAGGCCCAGCACCATCAAATGCTCATCATACATTTACGCTCATCATACCTCCTCCAAGCTCATCTTCACTTGCACCTCCTCCAGCCTCATCCACTGTATCCGCTGTTCCAGGTGTCAACTTCCCTACATCGGCGAGACCAAGCGCAGGCTCGGCGATCGTTTCACTGACCACGTCCACTCAGTCCGTCTTAACCTACCTGATCTCCCGGTTGCTCAGCACTTCAACTCGCCCTCCCATTCCCAATCTGACCTTTCTGTCCTAGGCCTCCTCTATTGCCACAGTGAGGCCCACACAAATTGGAGGAACAGCACCTTATATTTCGCTTGGGTAGTTTACACCCCATCGGTATGAACATTGACTTCTCCAACTTCAGATAGCCCTTGCTTTCTCTCTCCATCCCCTTCCCAGTTCTCCCACTAGTCTTACTGTCTCCGACTACATTCTATCTTTGTCCCGCCCCCTCCCCTGACATCAGTCTGAAGAAGGGTCTCGACCCGAAACGTCACCCATTGCTTCTCTCCAGAGATGCTGCCTGTCCCGCTGAGTTACTCCAACATTTTGTGTCTACGTACGCTCATCATATGTCAACCTAGTCATCCCCAGGATCATTCCCATAAACATCCTTTAGATTTTAGAGATACAGTGTGGAAACAGGTTCTTCGGCCCACCGAGTCTGTGTCTCTGACAATTTACAGAAGCCAATTAACCTGCATGTCTTTGGAGTGTGAGAGGAAACCGGAACACCCAGAGAAAACCCACGCAGTCACAGGGAGAACGTGCAAACTCCATACAGACAGCATCCGTAGGTTGCCACTGGAAGTGCCATAATGCCGGGGCAGCCACACTAGATAGGGCAGGATTTTCTAATTGTATCCATGAGCATTTTCCCAAGTAGCCTTACTTAAGGCTTATTTTCTTAAGGACGGCACAGTGGTGTAGTGGGTAGAGCTGCTGCCTCACAGCGCCAGAGACATAGGTTCGATCCTGACTAAGGGTGCTGTCTGTACAGAGTTTGCACGTTTCTCCCCGTGACTGCGTGGGTTTTCTCTGGGTGTTCCGGTTTCCTCTCACATCCCAAAGACGTACAGGTCTATAAGTTAATTGGTTTCAGTTATGATTGTAAATTGTTCTTTGTGTGTAGGATAGTGCTGGTGTAAGGGGATCGCGGGTTGGCACCGACTTGGTGGGCTGAAGGGCCTGTTTCTGCGCCATATCTCTAAACTAAACTAATGAAGGCTTTCGACTCGAAACATTACCCATTTATTTTCTCCAGAGATGCTGCCTGAACCGCTGAGTTACTCCAGCATTTTCTTTCAAAAATATAGTAGACTAGTGTGTAGATGGCTCTACAAGAGAGGACAATGATTGACCTCACATTTGGAAAGAAAGGTGGCCAAGGAACTGAAGGGTCAGTGAGAGAGCATTTGGGACAAGTTGCCATAACTTTTATTAGTTTTAAAATAAATCTGCATCTACTGCTGAGAGGCAGCAGCCCTACCCGCTGCACCACTGTGCCGCCCTACACATGCCTCTTGTGTCTGATCTTGCAGGACCCATGTGAAGATAAAAGACACAAAGATATCTGGAGCAAAGAAAAAACATGTGACAGACTGCCAAAGCTTCTCATTATTGGCCCTCAAAAGTCAGGTAAGTGTAAATCCACAACCTGAGACTGATCAATATAAATCTTCTCTCTTTTTCAATATACAGAAGGTACAGGAGCCTGAGGACTGCAACGAGCAGAATCAGGAATAGCTACTTCCCCACAGCCATCAGGTTATTAAACTTGGCTCGGACAAAACTCTGAACATTAATAGCCCATTATCTGTTATTTGCATTTTATCAGTTTATTTATTCATGTGTGTATTATTTATATAATGGTATATGGACACACTGATCTGTTCTGTAGTCAATGCCTACTATGTTCTGTTGTGCTGAAGTAAAAAAAAAATGTAATTGTCCTATCAGGGCCACATGACAATAAACTCTTGAATCTTGAATCTTGAATACAGGCACTCCCCGACTTACCTAATATGTGATTTACAAAAACTCACACTTACGTAAGCTATGCTTTCAGACCACTGATGCCCATGTTGTCTACATCTCGGAGCTCCCCGCTGTGGTCTCCACGATGGAGCTCCCCCATGGTCTCCACGTCGGAGCTCCCCGCTGTGGTCTCCACATTGGAGCTCCCCCATGGTCTCCACGTTGGAGCTCCCCCATGGTCTCCACGTCGGAGCTCCCCGCTGTGGTCTCCACATTGGAGCTCCCCCATGGTCTCCACGTTGGAGTTCCCCCATGGTCTCCACGTCGGAGCTCCCCGCTGTGGTCTCCACGTTGGAGCGCCCCCCTGTGGTCTCCACGTTGGAGCTCCCCCATGGTCTCCACGTCAGAGCTGACCCTGTCTGTAAACCTCCTCCAAACCTGTATGTCTTTGGATTGTGGGAGGAAAACGGAGCACCCGGAGAAAACCCACATGCTCATAGGCAGAACATACAAACTCCACACAGACAGACAGCACATGTAGTCAGGATGGAAAACTGGTCTCTGGCGCTGTGAGGCAGCAACTCTTCCGCTGCACTGCTGTGCCACCCTTTTGTGTGTTAACCAGCATCTGCTGTTCCTTGTTTCCACAGATAAGAGTTGATGTTGGCATCATGTTGGGCATGGACATTGTGGGCCAGTTTCCTATGCTGTAGTGTTGTATATCAGGGTGTCTCCAGCATCTGCATGCAGTTGCTCATGTCTGCACTGCACTGTTCTATATTCTGTGCTCGATGTAATTCCATTGACACACACTCACACAGCTGCTATGACTGAGTGAGTTCAGCCATGCAGGATCAGGCCTTCGAGACAGCTGCAAGCATCCGGATTCCCCCTCCAGGCACGGGGGACGTTTAACAAATGTCAAACTGCTCCTCAGCACTCTGCAGTTAAAGTGCTCCTCCCTTTCCCAGCTGTGGATCGAATTCCAGAACAAATACATGGAAAACCATACAACTGACTTCTCCAACTACCTGGGTGGTCCTAAGTTCATAAGTTATAAGAGCAGAAATTCGGCCCATCGAGCCTACTCGATCATGGCTGAACTATCTTTCCCTCTCAACCCCATTCTCCCTCTAACCCCTGACACCCTTATTAATCAAGAATTTGTCAACCTCCGCTTTAAAAATACCCAATGACATGGCCTCCACAGCCGCCTGTGGCAATGAATTACACAGATTCACCACCCTCTGGCTAAATAAATTCCTCCTCATCTCCTTTCTAAAGGTATGTCCTTTTAATTCTGGAGCTGTGATCCTAGATTCTCCCACTGGTGGAAACATCCTCTCCACATTCACTCTATCCAGGCCTTTCTCTGTTCAGTAAGTTTCAATGAGGTCCCCCTCATCCTTGTAAACTCTTATCGAGTACAGGTTGAATGGTCTAATTCTGCTCCTATGTCTTATGGTCCCACTTCAATCGAGGTGAATGACATGGAACACGGAACATCGAACAGTACAGCACTGTTACAAACATCTACAAATGAACTGTACAAAGAATACTGTCGAGTTGCATCACAACTTGGTTTGAGAACAGCTTTGCCCAAGGTAGCGAGAAGTTGTAGATGTAGCCCAGACTCACAAGTCCATACGTTCACGTTATAGGAGTAGAATTAGGCCATTCGGCCCATCGAGCCTACTCTGTCATTCAATCATGGCTGATCTCTGCCACCTATTCCCATTTTCATGGCTTCTTCCCATAACCCTTGACACCCGTTCTAATCAAGAACTTGTCTATCTCCCCACCATTGATTTTATCTACACTTCACGCTGCTTCAGAAAAGCAGCCAACAACATAGAAACATAGAAAATAGGTGCAGGAGGACGCCATTCGGCCCTTCGAGCCAGCACCGCCATTCATTGTGATCATGGCTGATCGTCCGCTATCAATAACCTGTGCCTGCCTTCTCCCCATATCCCTTGACTCCACTAGCCCCTAGAGCTCTATCCAACTCTCTCTTAAATCCATCCAGTGATTTGGCCTCCACTGCCCTCTGTGGCAGGGAATTCCATAAATTCACAACTCTCTGGGTAAAAAAGTTTTTTCTCAGCTCAGTCATAAATGACCTCCCCTTTATTCTAAGACTGTGGCCCCTGGTTCTGGACTCACCCAACATTGGGAACATTTTTCCTGCAACATATGTTTCTATAAGATTCCCCCTCATCCTTCTAAACTCCAGTGAATACAAGCCTAGTCTTTTCAATCTTTCCTCATATGACAGTCCCGCCATCCCAGGGATCAATCTCGTGAACCTACGCTGCACTGCCTCAATCACAAGGATGTCCTTCCTCAAATTAAGAGACCAAAACTGTACACAATACTCCAGATGTGGTCTCACCAGATATACAACTGCAGAAGAACCTCTTTACTCCTGTACTGAAATCCTCTTGTTATGAAGGCCAACATTCCATTAGCTTTCTTCACTGCCTGCTGTACCTGCACGCCAGCTTTCAGTGACTGGTGTACAAGGACACCCAGGTCTCGCTGTACCCCCCCCTTACCTAACCTAACCCCATTGAGATAATAATCTGCCCCCTTGTTTTTGCCGCCAAAGTGGATAGTGTTGCTCCTAATTCCCTCTTCCAAATCATTTATATATATGGTAAACAGTTGCGCCCCAACACCGAGCCTTGCGGCACTCCACTCGCCACTGCCTGTCATTCTGAAAAGAACCCGTTCACTCCTACTCTTTGCTTCCGGTCTGCCAACCAATTTTCTATCCATGTCAACACCCTACCCCCAATACCATGTGCTCTAATTTTAGTCACCAGTCTCCCGTGCGGGACCTAATCAAAGGCTTTCTGAAAGTCTAGATACACTACATCCATTGGCACCTCTTCATCCATTTTATTTGTCACATCCTCAAAAAATTCCAGAAGATTAGTCAAGCATGATTTCCCTTTCATAAATCCATGTTGACTTGGACTAATCCTTTTACTGCTATCCAAATGCCCCATTATTACCTCTTTAATAATTGACTCCAGCATCTTTCCCATCACTGAAGTCAGGCTAACTGGTCTGTAATTCCCCGTTTTCTCTCTCGCTCCTTTCTTGAAAAGTGGGATAACATTAGCTATCCTCCAATCCACAGGAACTGATCCTGAATCTATTGAACATTGGAAAATGATCACCAATGCGTCCACTATTTCTAGAGCCACCTCCCTGAGGACCCTGGGATGCAGACCATCAGGCCCAGCGGATTTATCATCCTTCAGTTCCATTAGCCTACCCAATACTATTAATGAAAATTTCTTTCAGTTCCTCTACCCCCTTTGATCTTCTGTCCTCCAGTACATCTGGCAGATTGTTTGTGTCCTCCTTAGTGAAGACAGATCCGAAGTACCTGTTCAACTCTTCTGCCATTTCCTTGTTACCGATAATAATTTCACCCGTGTCTGTCTTCAAGGGACCCACATTTGACTTTGCTACTCTTTTTCCCTTAACATATCTAAAGAAGCTTTTACTGTCCTTCTTTATATACCTGGCCAGCTTCCCCTCATACTTCATCTTTTCAGCCCGTATTGCCCGTTTTGTTTCCTTCTGTTGTCCTATGAAAGTTTCCCAATCCTCTGGCTTCCAGCTACTCTTTGCTGTGTTATACATCTTTTCTTTTAGTTTTATTCTATCCCTAACTTCTCTTGTCAGCCACGGTTGCCTTCTACTCCCCTTAGAATCTTCCTTCCTTTTTGGAATGAAATGATCCTGCGTCTTCCGGATTATGCCAAGAAATTCCAGCCATTTCTGTTCCACCGTCATTCCTGCAAGGATCCCTTTCCAGTCTACTTTGGCCAGCTCCCCTCTCATGCCTTCATAATCCCCTTTGTTCAACTGCATCACTGCCACTTCCGATTTAACCTTCTCCTTCTCAAATTGCAGATTAAAACTAATCATATTATGATCACTAATCATATTAACATCAAAGACTTGTCCAACCCTGGTCATTCCTTCTTCTCCCGCAGAAGATACAGAAGCTTGAAAGCACGCACCACCAGACTCAGAAACAGCTTTTGGCATCTGAACGGTCCTTCCACAAGTACAATTCGCCTTAGTTTAGTTTAGTTTCGAGATACAGCACAGAAACAGGCGCTTCGGCCCACCGGGTCCATGCCAACCAGTGATCCCCTACACACTTACACTATCCCACACACACTAGGTGGCAATTTACAATGGTACCAAGTCAATTAGCCTACAAACCTGTACATCTTTGGAGAGTGGGAGGAATCCGGGGATCCCGGAGAAAACATATGCAGGTCACGGGGAGAGCGTACAATCCCCTACAGACAGCACCCGTAGCCAGGATCAAAACCGGGTCTCTGGCGCTGTAAGCCACCAACTCCACCGCTGCGCCACCGTGCCGTCTATCTCTATCCACCCCATTGCAGACATTGGACTTTGTCTCTGCAACTAGCGCGCGACAATGCTGAGAACTATATTCTGCACTCTGCATCTTCCCCTTTGCTCTACCTATTGTATTTGATTATATTTACGTATGGTTTGATTGTATATAAAATGTATAATATCTGAGCTGATTGGATAGCATGAAAAATAAAGTTTCTCAATGTACCTCAGTACATGTGACAATACAGTAAACTCAAACTCCTCTTTGCCTGACATATTATACCTGCGTTTGACTTAATTGTATTTTTGCATGGTATATCTGATCTTTCGGATAGCATTCAGAACAAAGCTCTTCACTGTACCTTGATACAGGTGACAGCAATAAGCCTAAACCTAAAAATGGCTGTAACGGTGTTCTCTTCCTTTATAGGTACCACAGCACTCTATCTTTTCCTCACTATGCACCCGGACGTCACCAGTAACACTCCAAACGCTGACACCTTTGAAGAGCTGCAGTTTTTCAATGGGCCGAACTACCACAAGGGTATTGACTGGTAAGCGAGCGACTCAGGTGAACATTCCGCAGCCCTCCCCCATACACTGTGGTCAGACTGCCCACCACTCACACCAGACTGCCCACCACTCACACCAGACTGCCCACCATCCACTCCATCTACCCTTCACCCTGCCCCGGGAGAGCAGCCAACATCATCGAAGGTGGAATGAAAATGAACTGCAGATGCAGGTTTATACCAAACATAGACGCAAAATGCTGGAGTAGCTCAGCGGGTCAGGCAGCATTTCTGGAGAACGGGATAGGTGATGTTTCGGGTCGGGACACTTCTTCCAGTGACCTGCTGAGTCACTCCAGCACCTTTGTGTCTATCTTCAACATAATCAAAGACGTCCCACCCCGGTCATTCCTTAAGTTCAGAAGCTTGTAAGCGCATACCACCAGACTCAGGAACAGCTTCTTCCCCTCTGTTATCAGGCTTCTGACTGGTCCTCCCATAAGCTAGAGTACTGTCCGATTCACCTCGACCCAAATGCGGACATTGGACTTTGTCTCTGGAACTGATGCGCTACAATGCTGAGAACTATATTCTGCACTGTGTATCTTCCCCTTTGTTTTAGTATAGTTTTAGTTTAGTTTAGAGATACAGCACGGAAACAGGCCCTTCATGGCTGAACTATCTTTCCCTCTCAACCCCATTCTCCCTCTAACCCCTGACACCCTTACAGTCTGCACCGACCAGATTCCCCGCACATTAACATTATTCTACACACACAAGGGACAATTTTACATTCATACCAAGCCAAATAACCTACAAACAATCACGCAATCACAATCTCAATAATACTTTATTAGCCAAGTATGTTTTGCAACATACGAGGAATTTAATTCCTGTACATCTTTGGAGTGTGCGAGGAAACCGAAGATCCCGGAGAAAGCCCACGTGGTCACAAAGAGGATGTACAAACTCTGTACAGACAGCACCCGTAGTCGGGACAAGCCCGGGTCTTGGCACTTTGCTCTACCTATTGTACTTGAGTCTGCTTTGGGAGATCAAATGTAAGGGGAAGATGTACAATTAGTGGCAAAACTCTTAACGGCATTGATGTACAGGTTGGTCTTGGGATCCAAGTCCATAGCTCCCTGAAAGTGGCAACATAAGTAGTTGGAATGGTAAAGACGGAATACAATATGCTTGCCTTCATAGGTTGGGGCATTGAGCATAAGAGTCAGGAAGTCATGATGCAGCTTTGTAGGACTTTGGTCAGGCCACGTTTGGAATATTGAGTGCAGTTCTGGTCACCCCATCACAGAAAGGATGTGGGGGCCTTGAAAGGGGTGCACAGGAGGTTTACCAGAATGGTTTTCAGGCTATTAGCTAGTGAGAGCTTGGACACTCTTGGATTGTCTTCTATGGAATGCCAGAGGCTGAGGGGAGAGCTGATAAAGGTATATAAAATAATGAGAGGCATAGATAGGGAAGACAGTCAGAACCCTTTTCCCAGGGAGGAAATATCAAAGACTAGAGGGCATAGCGTTAAGGTCAGTGGGGCAAAGTTTAATGGAGATGTGCGGGGCAAGTTTTTTCATGCAGAGGGTGGTAGGGGCCTGGATCTTGCTGCCAGAGGTAGTGATGGGTGCGTATAGGTTCATAGAGTCATACAGCACGGAAGCAGCCCCTTTGGCCCAACTTATCCATGATGACGAAGATGCCTTATCTACACTAGTCTTAACTGCCTGCGTTTGTCCATATCCCACTAAACCCTTCCTATCCATGTACCTGTCCAAATGTCTTTTAATGTGATTGTAGGGCTTTAAGAGACTTTTAGATAGGCACACGGCTGTGCAGGTAGTAGAATAAATCTGATAGGATAGAATTGGCAGTGTGGTGAGGAGAGGGTGAGGGATGGGATTGGATTGTTTAAGGGCCTTGACCGTCATTTGCGCGTAATTTACAAAGCATCATTTGCGCGTCGTGCATGGTGCACATTAGGCGCACATGGTGCATGATGACGCATGGCCGCGCGCGGAGTCGCAGGATTTTGTGATGTACAAAATCTTCGCGCGCCATCTGCGTCATGCGCAAATGATGGCCCAGTAGGACAGGCCCTTTAGAGTTTAGTTTTAGACTTTAGAAGTGTAGCATGGAAACGGGCCCTTCGGCCCACTGAGTCCGTGCTGACCAGCGATCACCCTGTACACTAGCACTATCCTACACACGAGGGACAATTTACAATCTGTTAACAAAGCCAATTAATCTCCAAACATGCACGGCTTTGGGACATGGGAGGAAACCGGAGCACTCGGAGAAATCCGACGCGGTCACGGGACGAAAGTGCAAACTCTGCACAGACAGCACCCATAGTCAGGATTGAACCTGGATTTCTGGCGCTGTGAGTCCGCAACGCTACCGCTGCGCCACTGTGCCGCCGTTTGGTCTCACAGAGAACTAGGCCAGGCGTGCTGTGGCCATTCCGTGACCGGCATTGCACCGTAAACTCCAGGCCACTCTTCCAGTGTAACAGGTCCCCACCTCTCTCCCCATTGCAGGTACATGGACTACTTTCCGATTCCCTCCAACACAACCTCGGACTATTTCTTTGAGAAGAGCGCAAACTACTTTGACTCTGACGTGGCGCCGAAGCGGGCAGCGGCCCTGTTGCCCCTAGCGAAAATCATCAGCATCCTGATCAGCCCCGTCGACCGTGCCTACTCCTGGTACCAGGTACGTCTGCCCTCCACTGCCATCGGTGTTGGTATCTGTGTCAGTATTGCCATCGGTATCGGTATCAGTATTGCTATCCATATTGCCATCTGTGTCTATCAGTATCTATATTACTATCTGTATCAGTATCTGTATTGGTATCGATATTACTATCTGTATCAGTATTGGTATCGATACTCGTATCGATGATTAGTAATAGTATCAATATTGATATTGGTTTTAATATTGGTATCGATAATTAGTAATGGTATTGGTATTAATATTGGTATTGTTAATTGGTAATGGTATCAGTATCGGTATCAATATGGGTATCGATAATTGGTAGTGGTATTGGTATTGGTATTAGTATGAATATTGGTATTGGTATTGGTATTGATCAACTTGGTCAGCATGTATGAGTTGGGCTGAAGGGCCTGTGTCCATGCTGTAGAACACTTTGACTCCATAATCAAACCCTGAGGAGCAACCTTTTCACACAGTCTTTCACCCAGGGAAGGAGAATCAAGAAAGGGGGGGGGGTTACACAAAAAGCTGGGGAAACTCAGCGGGTGCAGCAGCATCTAAGGAGTGAAGGAGATAGGCGACGTTTCGGGTCGAGACCCTTCTTCAGAGAATCAAGAACCTGTGGCCATGGGTTTAAGGTGAGAGGGGAAAGATCCTGTGGGGCAACTTTTTCATAGAGGGCGGTGGGTGTATGGAACAAGCTGCTAGAAGAGGTAGTTGAGGCAGGTACTATAACAACATTTAAAAGACATTTGGACAGGTGCATGGATCGGTAAGGATGTGTAGGAAGGAGCTGAAGCTGCTTGTTTAAACTGAACATAGACACAAGATGCTGGAGTAACTCAGTGGGGCAGGTAACGTCGCTGGAGAGAAGGTATGGGTGGCGTTTCAGGTCGAGATCCTTCTTCAGACTGATGTCTGCGGAGAGGGATATATAGATAAGGAAGTGGAGTGTGAAAATAGGACAATGGGAATAGAGATCAATGAGCATGTAGAACAGATCATTGTTTGCTGGGAGGAGGTAACAACAAAGCACACAGATAAAATGGTTGGAGAACTGGAAAGAGGGAGGGATGGAGAGGGAGGGGAAGCAAGCGTTACTTGAAGTTAGAGAAGTCAATGTTCATAGCACTGGGGTGTAAGCTGCCCAAGCGAAATATGAGGTGCTGTTCCTCCAATTTGCGCTGGGCCTCTCTCTGACAGCGGAGGAGGCCCAGGACAGAACGGCCAGTGTGGGAATGGGAGGGGGAGTTAGTGTTTAGCAACCGGGAAATCAGGCAGGTTTAGGCGGACAGAGTGGAGGTGTTCAGCGAAACGAGCGCTGAGCCTGTGCTTGCTCTCGCCGATATACAGGAGTCAACAGCTGGAACAACAGATACAGTAGATGAGGTCGGGGTCCTTTGACGGAGTTGAGGGGGGAGGTAGAGGGACAGGTGTTGCGTCTCCTGCGGTTGCAGGGGAAAGTACCTGGGGAGCGGATGGTTTGGGTGGGAAGGGACGAGTTGACCAGGGAGTTGCGGAAGGATGGTCTCTGCGGAAAGCGGAGGCGATGGGACGATGTGGCCAGTGGTGGGATCCCGTCGAGGATCATGTGCAATGGCTGACGGGGTGGCAGGTGAGGACTAGGGGGACTCCATCCCTGTTACGACTGGGGGGAGGGGGAGCAAGTGCGGAGCTGCGGGATATCGAGGGGACCCTAGTGACGGCCTCATCTATGATGGAAGAAGGGAACCCCCGTTTCCTAAAAAATGAGCACATCTCCGATGTCTTGGTATGGAACAGCTCATCTTGGGCGCAGATGCGGCGTAGACAGAGGAATTGGGAGTAAGGGATAGAGTCTTTATAGTAAACAGGGTGGGAAGATGTATAGTGTAGATAACCGTGGGAGTCAGTGGGTTTATACTAGATGTCAGTTGATAGTCTGTCTCCTGTGATGGAGACGGTGAGATCAAGAAACGGTAGGGCCATGTTGGAGATGGTCCAGGTGTATCTTGGATGGAAATTAATCGTTAAGTTTATGAAATCAGTGAGTACTGCATGGGTGCAGGAGGCAGCACCAATGCAGTCGCCAACAAATAGGACTAGGTTGGCAAGGATGAGTTGGGGTGAATGGCCTGTTTCCTTGCTGTGTGACTCCACGCCCCTCTCCGTCTCTCCCTCAGCACCAACGAGCCCACGATGACCCGGTGGCCCTGAGGTACAGTTTCCACGAGGTGATCACTGCTGGACCCAACATCGCCCCGAGGCTGCGAGCTCTCCAGAACCGCTGCCTGATTCCAGGCTGGTACGCAATGCACATCCAACGCTGGCTGAACTACTACCACACCAACCAGGCAAGTCCTCACCTCCACCGCACCCTGGGCTGCTCCACAAACCCAGGCACTTGGCGTCCAAGGAGTTTGGCAAAGGAGATCCAATGGTTCAGTTTGGGCGGCACCGTGTGTCCAAATTGATGCCAACATCAACTCTTTTGTGCAGAAGCAAGGAACTGCAGATGCTGTTTAATATACAAAAGGGTGGCACAGTGGCACAGCGGTAGATTTGCTGCCTTACAGCGCCAGAGACCCGGGTTTGTCCTGACAACAGGCGTTTTCTATATGGAGGTTGTACGTTCTCGCTGTGACTGCGTGGTTTCCTCTGGTTGCTCCGCTTTCCTCCCACATCCCAAAAATGCACAGGTTTGTAGGTTAATTGACCAGTAAAATTGTAAATTGTCCCTAGTGTGCAGCATAGTACTAGTGTATGGGGAGATCGCTGGTTGGCGCGGACTCAGTGGGCCAAAGGTCCTGTTTTCCTGTAAATATACAGGAAATGAGTTTCACTTGGCATCGTGTTTGGTGCAGATATTATGGGCTGGGGTCCTGTTCCTGTGCTGACACGTCTATGTTCTGTGTTGCTGCCTGTTTGTTTGATGCGTTGCCTCAGCCCTGGAGTTGCCCAGTCGTAGCGCCAGGGCGGTGAATCTGTGGAATTCATTGCCGCAGATGGCAGTGGAGTCCAAGTTAATGGATTTTTAAATGGATATTTATATAACCCCGGTGTGTAGAGCTAGTAGGAGGCGAAATAAAACATTGTTACGACAGCACAGCGGCGCGGTGATGGGCCAAATGGCCTAATTCTGCTCCTACAACTTACGAACATGAACAGCCTCCTATATCGTCCCTTTTTCTCTGCAGATCCTCGTTCTTGACGGGCAACTCCTCCGGACGGAGCCAGCAACAACAATGGAAAAGGTGCAGAAATTCCTGGGACTCCAGAATATCGTTAATTACCACAAGTTTTTGGTGTAAGTAAATATTTTCAGTTTGCATTGGGAAGGATGGTGTTTATTTCAAAGAAGGTTCCCGACCCAAAAATGTACCTTATTCATGTTCTCCAGAGATGCTGCCTGACCCGCTGAGTTACTCCAGCATTTTGTGTCTTTAGACATTAATGGAGATAGGCCCTTCGGCCCTTCGAGTTAGCGCCGACCAGCGATCACTCTGTACACTAGCACTATCCTACAATTTTACAATTATAATTTTACATGAAGCCAATTAACCTACAAACCTGTATGGTCTTTGGAGTGTGGGAGGAAAGTGGAGCATCCGGGCAAAACCCATGTGGTCACGGGGAGAACGTACAAACTCCGTACAGGCAGCACCCGTAGTCAGGAACGAACCCGGGTCTCTGGCGCTGTGAGGCAGCAATTCTATTGCTGCGCCATTTGCTGGCTTTGTCCAGAGGAACTACTTGTCATCGTGTTCTTGAACCAACCTACGCAGCCCAAATCCTACCTTGGCAACAGAACAACTTGAATCTGAAGCAACTTGCACATATCAATCTGAAGCAAACAAATAAAGTTATCCCTGCATTTAGTGATTCTGTGGGTGTCCAACACTGCCCTCTTTGGTAGAAACAAAGAACTGCAGGCTTAACTCAGCTGGTCAGGCAGCATCTCTGGAGAAAAAAAGATAGGTGACGTTTCGGGTCAGGACCCTTCTTTGGGCCAGTACCATGTTATTTATGAGCAAAACATAAATTACACGAGGAAATTAGTGGATCAGGCAGCAATTGTGGGGGGAATCAGTCTGAGGAAGGGTCTCAACTCGAAACATCACCTGTCCATTCCCCTCCACAGATGCTGCCTGACCGCTGAGTTCCTCCAGCACTTTGTGCTTTGCTCATGAGCAACATGGTACTGACCCAAAGAGTGTTTTGGGTCAAAGATGTTCAGCTCATCTGTCTTACAAAGGCTGTCTTTGATGTAGAAACAAGGAACTGCGGATGCTGGTTTACACAAAGAGACACAAAGCGCTGGAGTAACTCAGCGGGTCAGGCAGCATCTCTGGAGAACACGGATAGGTGACATTTTGTGTCGGGTCCCTTGTTCAGACTGCTTGCTGGGAGGAGTGACAGGAAAGAGAGCTGGAAGAGAGGAGAGGGCAGGACAGATCATGGCTGGCAACAGATGGACAGAGGTGAGGGAGGTTTTAGATAGGCAGATTGTTGGATAAAGGCCAAAGATGAGAAGACAGATGTGAGCCCGAAAGAATAAAGAGTTGCGAATTGTGAAGCTTGAAGACTGAAATGTTGAGAATTGTGTAGCTGTAGGAAGGAATATAGGTGGAGGTGGGGGGTGGGGGGAAGAGAAACCAGTGCAAGGCCCGTCGGGAGGTGGGGGGTGTGGGGTAAAGATGAGTGGGATGGCACAGTGATAGAGTGGCTGCCTCACAGCGCCGAGGCCTGGGTTTCATCCTGACTACTGGTGCTGTCTGCATGGAGTTTGTACATTTCCCCACTCCAAAGGCGTACAGGTTTGTTGGTTAATTGACTTTGGTAAAAATGATAAATCGTTCCTAAACTGTCGGATAATACTAGTGTACGGGGTGATCACTGGTCGTTGTCGACTCGTTGGGCCGAAGGGGCTGTTCCCGTGCTGTACCGCTAAAGTCTAAAGGTTCAAGGGCGGGGGGGGGGGGGGGGGGGCTTAGGGGAGATGAAGAGGGGGAAAGGTGGGTGTTTGTAGAAGTTACATAAAATTGGAGAATTCAGTGTTCAAACCTGTGGATTATAAGGTACCCAAGTGGAATATGAGATGCTGGTATAGGTACAGGTATAGAAGACAAAGTGCTGGAGGAACTCAGAGGGTCAGGCAGCATCTGTGGACAGGGGATGTTTTGGGTCAAGTCCCTTCTTCACCTCTTTCTTTTCTGGATTTCAGATTTGACCCCAAGAAAGGTTTCTGGTGTCAGCTCTTGGAGAGCAACAAAACAAAGTGCCTGGGCAAGAGCAAGGGGCGGAAGTACCCCGAGATGGACAATGATGTACGTACCCAACCGTCCCAAGCACCAACTTACACTTGAGCTCCACAAGATTCATGATGTAGCTTTGCGGGGTCAGGCTGCATTTGGAGTATTGCATGCAGTTTAGAGGGTGGTGGGGACCTGGAACGCGCTGCTGGGGTTTTCTCCCACATCCCAAAACACGTGCACGTTTGCAGGTTAATCGGCTCTCTGTGAGTTGCCCCCCTAGTGTAGGGTGGTTGGCAAAGTGGGATAACATAGAACTAGAATAGTATAGATTGGGTAGACAGTCAGAACGTTTTTCCAAGGGCGGAAATATCCAGCACTGGAGGGCATAACTTTAAGGTGAGAGGGGGGAAATTTAAAGGAGATGTGCGAGGCATGTTTTTTACACAGAGGGTGGTGGGAGTCTGGAACGTGTTGCAGGGGTGGTGGTGGAGGCAGATATGATAGTGGTGTTTAAGAGGCTTTTGGATAGGCACATGTATATGGAGGGATAGGGATTATGTGCACACAGATACAAGATGATCCTGTCAACATGTTCAACACATTGTGGGCCGAAGGGTCTCTTCTGTACAGGTGCCATAATAAGGTAAAGAATGGGATAAATATATTTGGGATGTGGGAGGAAACCGGAGCACCCAGAGGAAACCCACGTGGTCACATGGGGAACGTGCAAACTCCACACACACACACACACGCGGCACCCAAGGTCAGGATGGAACCCGGGTCTTTGGTGCTGTGAGACTGTTAAGAGTGTTTTATTGTCATATGTCCCAAACAGAACAATGAAATTCTTACTTGCATCAGCACAACAGATATAACATAGCACACTTAATACATTGTAAACAATAGAATTAACAAAAAAGGGTTATGTATATGTGTGTAGAAAGAACTACAGATGCTGGTTTAAATCGGAGGTACAGTAGATACAAAATGCTGGAGTAACTGGCGGAGAAGGCAGCATCTCTGGAGAGAAGGAATGAGTGACGTTTCGGGTCAAGACCCTTCTTCAGACATATATATATATGGATGTGTGTGTGTATATATTTATATAATATATGTGTGTGTGTGTATATATATATGTATAATATATGTGTGTGTGTAATTTATATATATAATTTATATATATATAATTTATATTATATACAGTGGCTTGCAATAGTTTTCATACCCCTTGAACGTTTCCACATTTTGTCACGTTACAACCACAAACGTAAATGTATTTTATTGGGATTTTATGTGATAGATCAACACAACACATTCAGACACACATCCATACATACTCATAAAAACAAACAAACAAACAATAATAGTGCAAAAATACTAACCCGAAAAATACCAAACCTCAGCTCCACAGGAACAGTTACTCAGGAACAGTTACTTGCCGGCAGGTTCTTGAACCGACCCGCACGCACATCCCTAATCCTACCTCAGCAATGGACCAGCTTGAAAATCCGTCTTGTACTGTTCTCTATGTCCTGTGTGTATCTGATGTTCCTCCATGTCCTGATTCAGATCATCATTCAAGATGCCCAATGTTACTTCACCCTTGTTTCTTAGTTAACATACATATGTCGAGGCTTCCTTATAGACTATAAGACCATAAAACATAGGAACAGAAATAGGCCATTCGGCCAATCGAGTCTTCAATCATGGCGGATCTATCTTTCCCTCTCAACCCCATTCTCCTGCCTTCTCCCCATAACCTTTGACACCCTTTCTAATGAACAACCTATCAATCTCCGCTTTAAAAATACCCGATGACATGGCCTCCACCATTGTCTGTGGCAATGAATTCCACAGATTCACCACCCTCTAACTAAAGAAATCTCCCCTCATCTCCATTCTAAAGGTATTATTATTTTATTCTGGGGCTGTGCCCTCTGCTCCTAGACTCTCCCACTACTGGAAACATCCTCCGTACATCCACTTTATCCAAGCCCTTCATTAGTGCAGTCTAATTTAGAGCTACAGCATGGAAACAGACTCTTCAGGCCACCGAGTCCACGCCGACAATTGATCATGTGTTCACACTAGTCATCCGACCTCACACTAGAGGTTACTGAGGCCAATTAACCTACTAACCCGCACGTCTTTGGGATGTGTGAGGAAACCAGAGCACCCAGAGAAAACCCACGCGGTGACCAGGGACACGGTAGAAACTCAGTACACGTCGTTACTTTCAATGGTACTTTACCTGTCACATGTTGAGAGGGAAAGATCGATCAGCCACGATTGAATGGTGGAATAGACCCAATGGGTCGAACGGACTAATTCTGCTCCTATAACTTATGAACTTATGTACCGAAGTACAGTGAAATTTATTTTGTGTGCAGTTTAGTACGTATCACTCTACATATGCACTTAGATACCTTAGATAAGCATTTCAGATACAGTACGTGTATAGCAGTAGTATACTGAGTCAGAATACACATTCGCCAGATTTGGAGCCAGTTTCAACTCTACGATTCTATGACGTATTGCCGTGCCTTGATGCTGGTTACAGTCCCTGTCTTTCCCTTTTCTTTTTACAGTCCCAGGCCTTTCTGAGAGAGCATTACAGAGACGCCAACATTGAACTGTCTAAGCTCCTGTACAAACTGGGCCAGACTCTCCCAACCTGGTTGAGAGAAGAACTCCAAAACAACAGGTAGTTGCGAGAGCTGGCACGGTGCTTCCAACTCTGCCTCGAGGACATCGAGCTGTGATCCCACTCCATCCATCTTCATCTTCCAAGGGCCAGGTCCCGACGTGTCTAACCGAGCCTCCAGAGACTTCTACAGAAACATGGCAGGTGGGATTCTGACCCTGGAGATCCTGGCGCCCACCATTTCAGCACTGACTGAGTTCTCGTGAAGATCATCAAACATTTCCATCTCGTGCTCCCTCAGGAGTGAAGTCTAGATATTGGTTCCTCAAGACTTTGATGAATCTCATCCCCAACCACTCCTGAGCTGCTGAGATACACGACAATTGCTCAGTTATGGTCTCCTCTTATGGGACAGCTCAGTCTCTGACGTTGGAGATCGCAAGAATTCAACGCGAGGACATCTTTGGTTCTCCAACATGGTCCTTGCTGCAATTTCCTCCAAGGAGGGCTCTTGTCTACTTCTCCCCCAATCCCAATCACTTCCATCCCATCCACCCACATCCCTTCCTCCCGAATCCCTACCACCCCTATCCCAACCACTCCCATCCCAACTATCCCATCCTAACCACCCCATCCCAACTATCCCATCCTAACCACCTCATCCCATCCACCCACATCCCAACTATCCCATCCCAACCACCCCCATCCCAACTCCCCCATCCCATCCCAACTCCCCCATCACAACCACCCCCATCCCAACTCCCCCATCCCAACCACCCCCATCCCAACTTCCCCATCCCAACCGCCCTGTGCATGATGTAGCTTAGAAGAAGTTGTCTCAACAGAGTTTCAATGGGTTGACTCCCCCTCCCCAAGGAGCTTGTGTGTTGAAGACTATCGCACTTGTCCTTTCACAAGGGCTTACAATGGGACAGGAGCACGGGGACTCCTTGCAACAGGGGGCCCTGAGCGAAAGTGGGAGTTGGTAAACTACCAGACAAGAGCCCTTCTGCGAAAGGGCACCAACAGATGCACTCTCGGACCAGGCTGGTGTAGAGAAACAAAATGACCACTATTTCCCTACTCCCACCTGTAACATTGCCACTAAAGTCCAAGTAGTCCTTCCCTCGCCTCCTCGTTAGGTTTGTATTCACGTTTAAACAACCAATATGACTGTTTTACAGAACACTATTACAGACAATTTGAGATTGGTGTCCACAGAACCTTTCTAATGTCCGGTGACTTTGAAGCAGTGACTTGATGTAATTACTCTGTGTGAAGGGTGCGTATCGTTTTGGGGACAAAGACTAATTCATCTTCCCAGTCAAGATTCAGCCTCAGTGTTCAGAGCTTTCACAGGGGCTTGTGTCAACCCCTGACAGGACTTCGATTGAAATACTTTTTGCGTTCTCCCCCTCCCGAAAAAAGGATTGCCTCATTCTGCACAAGCATTTGAACGATTCGCCAAATCAAAGAAAAAGACCCATGAGAATGTTGAGCCCAAGCCTTCACACAGTGCTGAAGGCACGTGGATGGTGTTGAATTATTTTACTGTACCAGAGGTGACTTACAATTTATTTAATGTACAATGGGACCAAGCACGCACACCACAGTGGGAACATTATTTTTGGCAATATTCTGTGTGTGAAATCATTAGGGGAATCGATAGGGAGAATGCATCGAGTCTTTTACCCAGGGTAGGGGAATCAAGAATCAGAGGACACAGGTTTAAGGTGAGAGGGGAATGATTTAATAGGAACCTGAGGGGCAACTTTTGTACACAGAGGGTGGTGGGTGTATGGAACGAGCTGCCAGAGCAGGTAGTTGAGGCAGGTACTATAACAACATTTAAAAGACATTTGGACAGATACATGGATAGGAAAGGTTTAGAGGGTATGTGGTAAATGTGGGCAGGTGGGACCAATGTAGATGGGGTCATCTTAGTCAGCATTGGCAATTTGGGCTGTATGACTCTATGGCATTATTTGATTTAATGCAGACAAACAGGGCATTTTAAATGGGCGAAAGGGTCAGCATGGGCAAGGTGGGCTGAAGGGCCCGTTTCTGTGCTTTACCACCATGACACATGGATGTCCAGAGAAACACTTAAAAGACCTCACACCTTCATAGGTTCAGAGGGACATGGGCCAAACGTGGGCGGGTGGTGCTTGCATAGATGGAGCTTCTGGGCCAAGTAATTGAGTATTTCTAAGGCGGAGATTGACAGGTTTAGTAAGGGTGTCTGGGGTTACAGGGAGAAGGCAGGAGAATGGGGTTGAGATGGAAAGATAGATCAGCCATGATTGAATGGTGGAGTAGACCTGATGGTCTGAATGGCCTAATTCTGCTCCTATGACTTATGGTATGAACCTCAATCATGTCCACATGAGTCTGGTGGTGGGAGCACTATTGTTGTGTGTGATGGTCTTGGCTACGGACAACACCTTGGTCTGACTAGACGCTCTCTCGCTCGATGAGGTTGCTGTTGGTTATGGCGACAACGGGTATGAGGAGTGTGCAGTGAAGACTTTGTCCTCAGGCAGGCAAAGGTACGGAGAGAAACCTGACGTGCGGGTAAAGGAGAGAGAAGATGGTCCCATGGAAAGCCAACGTTACCACCTGCTCAAACGAGCTGCTGATCAACGGCCCTTCTCTCTGGATGAATTCTGGGAACGGATCCTCTTTGAAGGATTTCGTAGCTGCTTCTTTGCGATAAACATTCCCTCCCACACACCCTTCCCCACAATGGACAACGGTGTATGTGAACACCTCACTCAAGTACACCTTCGCTGTCACTGGATCTGTGTTTAAGAAACAACAAGCAATGAAAATAACATGAAAGTTGAAGTTTACACTGTACAAATTTTTGGAAAAACCATTGTATTGGTAATTTATTAACAAAGTGTTTTAAATCTGTAATTTTAAATACCCTATAATTTACTCACCAGCTATAAGGATAATACTTTTACCATTGAATGAAACAGAGTAACTGGAGTGTGAGTTGTCGCTTTCTTACACACACACTTTGATTTATAACTCTGTGAGCTGTGATTTAATTCAGGCAGGTGCGACTAGAAGGGTTAGCATGAGTAAGTTGGGCCAAAGGGCCTTTTTTCGTACTATGACTGTATGTAATAGTTTATAATCACTTCCTGGTATAGAGTTAGTGATGTTCATTTAGTTTAGGTTAGTATACAGTGTAGAAACAGGCCATTCGGCCCACTGTCCGCGCCGAGCATCAATCACCCCGTACACTCGTTCTATCTTACACACTAGGGACAATTTACTGAATTTAAGTGAAACCTGCACGTCTTTGGGATGTGGGAGGAAACCGGAGCACCCAGAGGAAACCCACGCGGTCACAGGGAGAACGTACAAACTCTGTACAGATAGCACCCTTAGTCAGGAATTGAACCTGGATCTATAAGGCAGCAAAAGGCAGATTACTTTTGTATATTGTCTCAGTGAACTATTTCTATACACTTTGTTCTTAATCTCCGATTGTGCTGATATATAGTAATACTTCACTGAACTGTACGCAAAAAAATAATTTCATTGCACCTCGGTACATGTGACAATAAAGATCCATTGACCGTTGGATATGCAGGCAAGGGACGGATATCGATCAGACAGAGGAGATTAGGTTAACTTGGATAGACATAAAGTACTGGAGTAACTCAGCGGGTCAGGCAGCATCTCTGGAGAAATAGGACGGTGAGGTTTCGGGTCAAGACCCTTCTTCAGACTGAAAGTGTGTCAGTCTGGGACTTAAGTCTAAAGAAGGAGCCCGACAACAAAACGTCACCCATCCTTTTTTCCGAGAAATGCTGCCTGACCTGCTGAATTACTCCATCACTTTGTGTCTACCTTTGGAATATGCCGGCATCTGCAGTTACTTTACACATTTAGTTTAACTTGGCATCGTGTTCGGCACGGACATTGGGCCGAAGGGCCTGTTCCTGTGCTGTACTGTTCCACATTCTAAACTGGTAATGAAGACACTTCTGGCCAGTGGACACCTCACCCTCAATACAGTTTTGTCAGCAAACACACGAGATGCGTGCAAATGCTGCTCTGCCCAACAGGACTCGAGGACCCGAGCCACAGGGAGAGGTTGAGCTGGAGGATGAGGGGTGATCTTATAGAGGTGTACAAAATCACAAGAGGAATAGATATAGTGAATGCCCAGAGTACGGGAATCAAAAACCAGAGGACAAAGTGCTTTAAATCTGTAATTTTAAATACCCTATAATTTACTCACCAGCTATAAGGATAATACTTTTACCATTGAATGAAACAGAGTAACAGGAGTGTGAGTTGTCTCTTTCTTACACACACACACTTTGATTTATAACTCTGTGAGCTGTGATTTAATGTCAGGCAGGTGGGGCTAGAAGGGTTAGCATGGGTAAATTGGACAAAAGGGCCGTTTTTCATACTATACGACTATACGACTGTATGTAATAGTTTATAATCACTTCCAGGTATACAGTGAGTGATTTTCATTTAGTTTGGGTTAGAGATAGAGTGTAGAAACAGGCCCTTCGGCCCACTATAAGACCACATCTGGAGTTTTGCTTACAGTTTTGGTCTCCTAATTTGTGGAAGGACATCCTTGAGATTGAGACAGTGCAGCGTAGGTTCACGAGCTTGATCCCTGGGATGGCGGGATTGTCATATGAGGAAAGATTGAAAAGACTAGGCTTGTATTCACTGGAGTTTCGAAGGATGAGGGGGATCTTATAGAAACATATAAAATTATAAATGGACTGGACATGCTAGATGCAGGAAAAATGTTCCCAATGTTGGGTGAGTCCAGAATCAGGGGCCACCGTCTTAGAATAAAGGGGATGTCATTTAAGACTGAGGTGAGAAAAAACGTTTTCACCCAGAGAGTTGTGAATTTATGGAATTCCCTGTCACAGAGGGCAGTGAAGGCCAGGTCACTGGATGGATTTAAGAGAGAGTTGGATAGAGCTCTAGGAGCTAGTGGAGCCAAGGGATATGGGGAGAAGGCAGGCACGGGTTATTGATAGGGGATGATCAGCCATGATCACAATGAATGGCGGTGCTGGCTCAAAGGGCCGAATGGCCTCCTCCTGCACTTATTTTCTATGTTTCTAAGATGAGAGGGGAAAGATTCAATAGAAACCAGAGGGGCAACTTTTTCACACACAGGGTGGAGGTGTATGTGAAGAGCTGCCTGAGAACATAATTGAGGCAGGTACTATAATACACAGGTACATTTAAAATGATAGAAAATGTTTAGAGGGATTAGGGGCCAAATGCAGATAAATGGAACGTGTAGATGGGGCACCAGGGTCAGCATGAATGAGTTGGAGAAGCTCCAGTTTCAATTCTATGTGATTTTTTTAACTAAATGCTGGTAAATGTAAATTATTTTTGATTCCAAGCACCAGTGCCATCCATAATATTTGGGACAAAGACTCATCATTTATTTATTTGCCTCTGTACTCCACATATTGTGATTTGTAAGAGAAAAAAATCACATGTCAGATTTTATTAAAGGGTATTTTTATACATTTTGGTTTCACCATGTAGAAACTACAGTTGTGTTTAAACATAGTCCCCCCATTTCAGGGCACCATAATGTTTGGGGCACATGGATTCACAGGTGTTTGTAGTTGCTCAGGTGTGTTTAATTGCCTCCTTAATGCAGGTGTAAGAGAGCTCTCAGCGCTTAGTCTTTCATCCAGTCTTTCCATCATCTTTGGAAACCTTTATTGCTGTTTATCAACATGAGGACCAACGTTGTGCCAATGAAAGTCCAAGAAGCCATTATGAGTGAGAAACAAGAATAAAACTGTTAGAGATATCAGCCAAACAGGCTTACCAAAATCAACTGTTTGGAAGAAGAAAGAGAGCACTGGTGAGCTTACTAATCGCAAATGGACTGGCAGGCCAAGGAAGACCTCCACAGCTGATGCCAGAAGAATTCTCTCTATAATAAAGAAAAATCCCCAAACACGTGCGGTCAGGGGAGGCAGAGCCTCACCTGTCATAATCCCAATTAAAATAGCTGTTAAGAAAAGTAAAGAAAAAAATAATAATAAATATAAAGATTTTTCCACTGATCTGTTATAAATGAAATTTCTATACGAATCCAATCATTTTTTATTGTCAAAATCGCCAAATTTGCGCAGCTCCGCTGCAAATACAAGGAGAGGTGAGAGGTGAGGCAGCGGCGAGCTGAGCCTCCCCTCTGATTGCGCAACCCCTCAGAAACTGGATGGAGCGCGGGCAATAAGTGTGTGCCTGTTACTATTTCTCTGTAGGTCACCAATGTAACGTGTGTAAACCCCTTCATTACATGTCCTCACCTTTCATAGTCCAGGTAACTTATTTCACATATAAATATATTAAATTTAGGCTCGCTGGTCTCTTCATAAAACTGCAATGAAAAAGCAGCAGGGGAGGCAGCTATCACATCTGCCTCACTGAGGCCAGTGGTGGGAGAGTGAGCGTCAATTACGTAGGCTCATGTAATTGACGCTGCCTCGCTCTCCCTCCATGTTAGCTATCTTCAGCAGCGGCGGCGCAGCACTGGGTTCCACCGCTGGCGGCGCTGACTGGTCGGTTGATTCGGAGCCTCTGGGCTGCTGAGAGCCCCCAATTGGGCCCTGCGCTGGAGTAATCTAGTCTCGGCTCGGGACCCCGGCATTCACTCCTGCTGCCGGCCTTCTCCCTCCCTTCTCTCCTTCCATTCCCTCCCTCCCTTCTCTTCTTCCCTCCCTCCTTCCTCTCACTCTTTTCCCTTCTCTCCTTCCCTCCCTCCTTCCTCTCACTCTTTTCCCTTCTCTCCTTCCCTCCCTTCTTTCTCTCCTTCCCTCCCTCCCTTCTTTCTCTACTTCCCTCTCTCCCTTCTCTCCTTCCTCCCTTCTCTCCCTCCCTTCTCTCCTTTCCTCCCAGACACATCACGCACAGACAACTAACACACACACATCACGCACAGACAACTAACACACACACAACTAAGTTAGGATGGGGTAGAAGCCTGTGCCTCCCCAGCCATTGACCTCACCGCACATCACTGGCTGAAGGTACTGGTTCACTTATCTTCATGGATAATACAACTGTTGATGGTAGTAGCATAATGGGGTACTGATTGGGGATTACACAAAAAGCTGGAGAAACTCAGCGGGTGCAGCAGCATCTAAGGAGCGAAGGAGATAGGCGACGTTTCGGGTCGAGACCCTTCTTCAGACTGATCAGGGAAACGAGAGATATAGACGGTGATGTGGATAGATAAAGAACAATGAATGAAAGATATGCAAAAAAGTATCAATGATAAAGGAAACAGGCCATTGTAAGCTGTTTGTAGTGTGAAAATGAGAAGCTAGTGCGACTTGGGTGGGGGAGATTGGGGATTGTGGATGATCAGCCATGATCCCATTGAATGGCGGTGCTGGCTCGAAGGGCCAAATGGCCTACTCCTGCACCTATTGTCTATTGTCTATAATGAATTCTGAAGCTACATCCTATTTGCTCAAGTTCAAACAAATGCCTCAAAACTCATTGTAGGCGGTTTATTCTACAGCAAGACAATGATTCCAAGCATACTGCTAAAGCAACAAAGTTTTAGTTTTTCAAAGCTAAAAAATTGTCAATTCTTGAGTGGCCAAGTCAATCACCGAATCTGAACCTAATTGAGATGCCTTTTATATGCTATGAAGAGAAAACGAGGAGACTAGGCCCCAAAACAAGCATAAGCTAAAGATGGCTGCAATACAGGCCTGGCTGAGCATCACCAGAGAAGACACCCAGCAACTGGTGATGTCCATGAATCACAGACTTCAAGCAGTCATTGCATGCAAAGGATATGCAACAAAATACTAAACATAACTACTTTCATTTACATGGCATTTCTGTGTCCCAAACATTATGGTGCCCTGAAATGGGGGGACTATGTATAAACACAGCTGTAATTACCACATGGTGAAACCAAAATGTATAAAAATGGCCTTTATTAAAATCTGATAATGTGCACTTTAACCACATGTGATTTTTTTTCTATTACAAATCTCAAATTGTGGAGTAGAGGGGCAAATAAATAAATGATGGCTCTTTGTCCCAAATATTATGGAGGGCACTGTACAATTTTGGGGGGTTTCACACTGTTGGAGGAGTTGACATTAACTGAGGACCAGCATATTCTATTGCGAAGATGTTAAAAAGTTGTGCAATTTTGAAGGGGTGGGGGGCCGTGGGGATAGGGGGGGATGGGGTGACACATGGGTTCAATGGTTCCTTTATTACCAAGGTATATTGAAATTCCTTTTGGTGCATACTGATCAGTAAGATTACAGCCGTACATGAGTACAATTCCGGATTAAGTGCTGAATGCATAGAAACCGCCCACTGAATCCATATGCAAGAGTTGCCAGGATTTGGGGCCATTTTAAAACTCCCAGCTGCAGTTGACCATAAAGGCCTGTAGCAGCTGTCGCCCCGCAATCATCATCCCTCTCCTCGCCTGGCCAAGGTTTAGGGTGACAGGGGAAAGATTTAAAGGGAACCTGAGGAGCAACTTCACACAGAGTGTGGTAGGTATTTAGAACAAGCATTCACAGGAGGTAGTTGAGCCAGGTACTATAACAGCATTTAATAGACATTTGGTACAGGTACATGGATAAGAAGGATTTAGAGGGACATGGGCCAAACGCAGGCAGGTGGGACATGCAGATGTTGCATCTAATGCTGCACCACTGTGCCACCCCTAAATTGTGCTTACGTAGCAAAGAATTTCACTGTATCTACGGACATGTGGCAATATAATACCATAACTCCCTTCTAGACAAAATCCGATTCAGATTCCAGATTCAAAATGCTAGAGTAACTCATCGGGACAGGCAGCATCTCTAGAGAGAAGGAATGGGTGATGTTTCGGGTTAAGACCCTTCTTCAGACCAGTCAGGGGAAAGGAACATGAGAGATATAGTGACAGTGATGTAGAGCGATATAGAACAAATGAATGAGAGATATGCAAAAAAGTAATGATGGTAAAGGAAACAAGCCATTCTTCGCTGTTTGTTAGGTGAGAACGAGAACTAGGTGCGACTTGGATGATGGAGGTGTGAGATATAAAAAATCACAAACGCTGTTTGAGACAAAGTCAGCAAAGAAGCTTTTATTAAGATAATATTCTGCAGAATAGGTGCCTCTGCTTTGCTGTCCCCTAGAGGCACAGCAAAGTCAGGAAAGTAAAGTCCCTTTATACACACAATTCTGCTGGCTTAACCTCCCCTCTGGCTCTTCCCAATCAGAGCACTGAGGTGCACAGTCTATAGGTATGTCCCTCAGTACCTCCCACATCATACATAGCATGTTCATGGTAATGAGCAGTTTCTTGACCAGGGGCATGTAAGTAATATTCATTTATTTCATTAAGCGTGCTCAGTTGCTATTGACATGGCCTAGTTTCTTGTATTTTAATTGAAAAGCTAGTATCTGGTGATTATGGCCGCATCCCCCATCTCTGTCTGCCGCTATACAATGCTATCAGTGGTGCTCAAGGACGATGCTGGTTACCTCATTCACAACGATGTTAGAATCCTCGCCCGGACCTTCACAACAGTGGGGGTTTAATCACTCTATTTCTCACAGAGGGATGGAGAAAGGGAATGCAGGTGTTACTTGAAGTTGAGAGAAATCAATATTCATACGTTATATATTAAAAAACAAAATGGAAGGAAATGTAATGCACTGCGTCAGATGTACTGTATTTTTCCTTCAATAATTTTTTATTTTTTTTAATTAAGAAATTAATACCACTGGATTGTGAGCTGTCCAAGCGCAATATAAGATGCCGTTCCAGTGAGTTGTGGACGTAGCCCAGCCCAACCACCCTTCCGTGGACTCCATCTATACTTCACGCCGCCACTGCAAGGCCACCAGCATAATCAAGGACCAGTCTCATCCCCAGTCAGTCTCTTCTCACCTCTCCCATCAGGCAAGAGGTACAGAAGTGTGAAAATGCACACCTCCAGATTCAGGAATTGTTTCTTCCCAGCTGTTATCAGGCAACTGAACCATCCTATCACCAATTAGAGAACAGTCCTGACCTCACGTCTACGTCAATGGATACTGTCGAACTATCTTTAATCGGACTTTACTAGACTTTATCTTGCACAAAAAAAATGATTCCCTTTAACTTTTTTCTGTACACTTTGGACGGCTTGATTGTAATCATGTATAGTCTTTTCGCTGAATGGATAGCGCACAACAAAAAAGATTTTCACTCGGTACACTATCTCCATGCCAGCGTAAGGTCAAACGCAAGCTGGAGGAATATATTCTGCTTGTGTTGCTCACAACATAACAGTATGAGCAGCTGAAGGGTGTCAGGGGTTATGAGGAGAAGGCAGGAAAATGGGGTTGAGAGGTAAAGATAGATCAGCTGTGATTGAATGGCGGAGTAGACTTTATGGGACAAATAGCCTATTTCTGCTCCCAGAACGTACAGACTCATGAACTTTCATTTTTCACTAGTATTTAGGTTAATTGGTTTATTGAAATTTTCTTTATTATATACTGTAACAACATTTAAAAGATACCTGGACAAGTATACGCATAGGAAAGGTTTAGAGGGATATGGGCCAAACATGGGCAGGGGGGACTAGTATAGATGGGGCATTTTGGTTGGCATGGACGAATTGCCCAAAGGGCCTGTTTCTGTGTTGTATGACTCTACTATCCAGTTGCCATGGAGTGATGTGTTAAAGAAGGAACTGCAGATGCTGGAGAATCGAGGGTTACACAAAAAACTGGAGAAACTCAGCGGGTGCAGCAGCATCTAAGGAGCAAAGGAGATAGGGGACGTTTCGGGTCGAGACCCTTCTTCAGACTGGTCAGGGATCAGGGAAACGAGAGATATAGACAGTGATGTGGAGAGATAAAGAACAATGAATGAAAGATATGCAAAAAAGTATTGATGATAAAGGAAACAGGCCATTGTAAGCTGTTTGTAGTGTAAAAATGAGAAGCTAGTGCGACTTGGGTGGGGGGGGGGGGGAGATGGAGAAGGAATGTCAGGGCCGGAGGGCTGAGGGAGAGGTGGGGTGGTGAGAGCCATGGAGTGATGTTGAACAAACTCTACGTCAATTTACAACAAATAGGGACATATATTTGTGTGCTTTTTATTGTGTTTACAGGCCTGTAAAGCCATAGCAAGTAAGAATTGTTGCATAGGCAGTACATATGGAGGGGTGGAAGATTGCAACCTGCGTGGTCCGCCCTGTTTTGACGAATACAATCAACCTGGCGTGCACAATCACATAAGATCAAATATAACAAGTTGTCCTACAACATTAGGCTGTGCACCCCATACGCAAGAAGAAGAAGAACAATTGAACAATTAATCATTGAATAAAAGACAAAAAGTGTTGGAGTAACTATCCAGGTTCTCCAGAGATGCTGAGTGACCCATTGAATGGGTGCAGCAACATCTCTGGAGAACCTGGCTAAGACAATTGACTCTGGCTGTGGCAATGTCGCTGCGGCACTGGTTTGTCCGCGGTCGCCATCCGTAGCCCTGAGGCGCTCATCTGCGGTCGCCATGTTTGTGCGGGGCAGCCGTGAGGGGAACGATTTAAAATCCGAATTCACTTCATTTTTACACCAGTGAAGTGAAAATCAATCGCTGAAATGTTTTTAAAGCCGTAGTTGTAGCTGAGATGTAAAAAGATGTAATTTGTGCAGAGGTGGGGCGTGTCTCCCGTGAGGCTGTGCGCGACGCCTGACCCCTGACCTCCCTCTTTGCGCCGCTCCCCGGGACGAGACGAGACGCAGGTGAGAGGCGGCGGCGGAGCATCAGCAGCATCCGCGTCCATCGAGGCCGGGCTCCGTGTCCCTGCCCGCCCGCACACCCCAGCGCCGCCAGCACCCTTCCCCACACCCGCTGCCACCCGTATTGGGCCGCGGCCGGCAGCGGGGAGGGAGATGGCGGATGGCGTCGTGGTCGCGGCCTACTGGCCTGGGACGTGGCGGCGGCGGCGGCGGCGGCGGCGGCAGCGGCAGCGGCGGTGGAGAACGAGGGAGTGAAGGGAAAGGTGGAGACTGGGGTGGGGATGAGGGTCGGGCGGGATGTAACATTGCAGGGCGATGGTTGGGCTGCATTTTGGAGAGGGGAAACGGGAAATGAAGGAAGGGGATGCAGCTTTATCGGATGTTGGTTAGGCTGCATTTGCAGTGCTGGAGAGGGTGGGGGGGGGGGGGGGGGAGATGTGTAGTGGTGGGGGGTGGGGGGGGGGTGAGGAGGATCTGGCCATATTAGAGTTTTGCATGCAGTTCTGGTTGCCCCATGAGAGGAAAGATGTGGAGATTTGCCCGAATGATGCTGGTTTAAACTGAAGATAGATACAAAATGCTGGAGTAACTCAGCAGGTCAGAAAGCATCTCTAGAGACGGAATGGGTGATGTTTTGGTCGAGATGCTTTTTGAAGAAAAGACTTGACCCAAAATGTTACTCTTCCCCTTTGTCCAGGGATGCTGCCTGTCCTGCTGAGTTACTCCACCATTTTGTGTCTATCTTCAGTTTTACCAGAATGATGCCTGGTTTAGAGGGTTTCAGCTGCAGGGAGAGGTTGGACAGGCTTGGATTGTTTTGTGCAGAGGTTGAGGGGAGACCTGATAGAAATGTATTATGGGAGGCTAGATAATGTCGACAGTCAGAGCCAAGGTGGAGTGGGAGGGGACATGCAGTGAGGGGGACAAAGTTTAAAGGAGATGTATGTTGTAGGTTTTTACACAGAGGGTCATGGTGGAGGTAGATAAGGTAGTTATCTTTGAGAGGTGCACGGAGGGATGGGGACCACATGCAGGTAGATAAGAGCTGGAGCGTGGAAAGGGGGAGGTGAGGGGGTATGCAGCTCTATAGGACTTCGGCTGAGCTGAATTTGTGTGCGGTTCTGGTGCAGGATAAGTTACACCCCGGCTGCTCCGTGCCGAGGGTGTCGTTCCCCCTGCACAAAGCAACACGTTTCCTACTATCCTCGTCTGTCAGCAACCCCCTGGTTGATGGGGACGCTTGGTCACGTACACTAACTCCAACGTTCCCGGCACGTTGCTCCCTCTCGCTGGGAGCCCTGCTCTTAGGGGTGGCTTTTTGTTTCGTACCAACCCTTCATTTGGAGGGTTGCCATCTAACACCATCCCATACGATCGCTCTACCCTTTTAAATCTATCTTCTATAGTTAGTACTGCAATCTACCCCATCTCCTTTGCTCCACCTATCGTACTTCACTTTGACTGTGGTTTGTTTATATATAGGATTATCCAATTGGAGAGCATGCATCAAAAAGCTATTCACTGTACCTCAGTACATGTGACAATGGCAAACTTGGACACAAAACTTTAAACTTACGAAGCTGAAATTGGTGGGCAGGTACTGAGTAACAGGGATTGCATGTGGAAAAATACTATGAAATTGCTGCTACTGTTTGTTACCAACAGGAAACGACATAATTGTGTGCAGTTGTGGTCGCCCCATTACAGGAAGGATGTGGAGGCTTTGGAGAGAGTGCAGAGGAGATTTACCAGAATGATGCCTGGATTAGAGGGCATTAGTTACAAAGGAGAGATTGGATTAAATATGGATTGTTTTCTCTGGAATGCCAGAGGCGGGGAAGGGAGAAAGGATCGTGAGAGGAGGGAGTGGGGTTGCAGGAGCGAGAGAGGAAAGTGGGTGGGCGGCATGGATAGGCGGTGGGCAGGTGGGTCTGGTTCGTTGTGCCACATGTATGGGGATAGAGTGAATGAGCTTGCTCTTGTATGTTATCCCAAGCAATCATTGAGCTGTACAGCACAAAATCAGGCTCTTCAGCTCACCCTGTCCATGCTGACCAAGTTGGCAAATTGGGCTGGTCCCATACGTCTGCATTTGGCCCATGTCCCTCTAAATACTTCCTGCCCTTGTTTCTGTCTTTACAAGGTGTTGATTGTGTCTGCCTCAGCCAATTAAACATGGTCAGTTGTTATGTATAAATGTGGCAGATCAGTTTGCAGTAAAGCTGGGAAGATGCTACAAAATGTAATGGGAGTGAGGTGAGAAGTTTGGAGGAACAGAATCTCCAGTGTTGACGGATCCTTAATAGTAACTGGGCAGATAGACTAGGTGGTTCAGGAGGTAAATGGGATGCTTTCCCTTGAGCCAAGGCATAGAATATAAGAGTAGAGAAGTTATCCTAGAAGTTCAAAATGTTCAGTTCTTGTTAGGTCCTAGCTTTAGTTCTGGTAACTGGGTCATAAGGAATGGGAGTAGAATTAGGCAATTCGGCCCATCAAGTCTATCCCGTCATTCAGTCATGGCTGATCTATCTCGCCTAACCACATTCTCCTGCTTTCTTCCCATAACCTCCGACATTAGAAGAGTAGAGCGTTTTTTTGTTGGGGAAGGAGACAATGCAGTAGTAACTCGGTGGGTCATGCACCATCTCTACCAGCTTTCTTCTCTCCCCCCCCCCCCCCCCCCCCTACAATCAGTCAGAAGAAGGGTCCAACCTGAAACCTATTCATGGTCTCCAGAGATACTGCCTGACCCACTGAGTTACTGCAGCACTTTGCGTTTATCTTTCCTATAAAGCTGTAACATGACTTCCTGACTCTTGTACTCAATGCCGTGACCGATGAAGGCAAGCATACCATACGACTTTTTTACCACTTTGAGAGACAATGAGAGAGAAGATGGAAGTATCCACCTTTGAGTATTCAAGGACTCTCTAAGTTCCCCTGATTCCCTTACTGATCCTTACTCCAATTCTGTGTTGCTGTCAATGAGATCTTGCAGTATCCATCTTGTCTGCCAGTAGTTTGTGCAGCATCCGGGAATATCCTCGGATGTGAAGTGTCTGTATTATGTTCCACGCTCGCGTTAAATTGCCGCTCTCCTACCTGCTTTCAGAATGGCTCCCCGGAAGGGAAAGGAGAAGAAAGAGGAGCAGGTGATCAGCCTGGGACCACAGGTGGCTGAGGGCGAGAATGTCTTTGGCGTCTGCCACATCTTCGCTTCCTTCAACGATACGTTTGTCCACGTGACAGACCTGTCCGGCAAGTGAGTAAACGGTTGCGCTGAAATCCATCGTGTTTAATTGTCATACGTATTGAAATGGAACAATGCAATTCTTACTCGCAGCAGCACACAGAAATGTGAACAACATACCGAATAGATTATTCCTTCTTTCGTGTCCATCTTCCATGTTTCAAATGTTGACATCGCTATCATCGTCGTCCTGAAAAGGACGCAAGCTTCCGGCGACAATTAGTGGGAGCCATCACATGTAATAGATGATGGTGGTAGCAGAATTAGCTCAGGATACTTCCAGTTTCCAGCCCCGCGACGTGGATGCTTCTGCTATGGGGCCAATATATTACTGAACACAGCACTGAAGGGCTGTACAGTGGCATAGCCTTAAACTCCGTGTTCAATCCAGACTGCGGGTGCTGTCTGTATGGAGCTTGTACATTCTCCCACACTCCAAACACGTACAGGTTTGCAGGTTAATTGGCTCGAGTTAAATTGTTCCTAGGGTGTGGGATAGTGTTGCAGGGTGATCGCTGGTCAGGGCGGACTCAGTGGGCCGAAGGGGCTGTTTCCATGCTAGCTATCTCTGAAGTCCAATGATAACATTATAGACAGACAAAAAGAGCTCACAAAAATAAAAATTCCCAATATAGTGCAAAATGAAACAAAGCCTGAAGTCCCTACAGTAACCAAAGATGGTTCTTAGTTTAGTTTGCAGGGTCCAGGAACCTGATGGTTGTTGGGAAGTGGCTGTTTCTGAACCTGGACAATACGGTTTTCAGACTTCTATACTACCTTCCCAATGGCAGCAGTGAAATGAGAGCTTGGCCATGGTGGTCTCTGATGATGCTGCCTGCCTTTTAGAGGCAGCGACTCCCGTAGATCACATGTCCGGCATACTGGAGTAAAATAGCTGGAGGTACGCACCAGGTAGTCGTAGTCATACGGAACGGAAACACAGCCCAGCTAGCCCATGCTGGCGGACATGCTCCACTTATACTAGTCCCACCTGCCCGCGCTTGACCCATAACCCTCTAAACCTGAATTTACTTGAATTTTTTGACTGAGCAACAGCATAAAAAGAAGTTTAATTTGACACCTAATTCACTTTCATATCTTCAGTATTAAAAAAATTATGGCCATTTTCATACTCGGAAATTAGCATCTTGTTCCCTATTGCTTTTCCATTGACTTAACACAAAGGCTGTGATCGAGGACAGTCAAAAACCCATAACTTTCTAAAAAATTAAGAGAACTGAAAGACATTTTCAGTTATTGTAGATTGAAGCATTCTGACACAAATATGAAACCATCTTTCTTGGATGACCTGAAATTAAAGCATATAATTAGCTAGTTATTTAATTGTAGCTAATTACAAAATTCAATAGATCTAAACATCTATCCATTTCCTAAGAAAAGATTAACATTTTTAAATAGCCTAAGTGTCCAAATAACATTCACACAAGAATTCACAATATAACATGATTTTTATATCTCATTGTCATGACTTCATAGTCCAAATGGAAGGAATTTAGTGTTTAATTCCCGTAAATTAATGGCCATTTTAATCATCTTGCGAGTGGGATTTTGTGGAACACGATCGATTGGAACGTTGCGGTTGCAGTGAATTTAAACCTCGTATCGGCAGGAAAAATACTGCCAGTTCGTATGGGGCCTAAATCACCTTTTCGAAAGGTGAAATTTGGATGAAGGTAATCCTAAGATGCACGTTTATATGTAAAATAAACGGCTTACCTTTAGCTGTTCAGTACGTGAAATCCGTCCCGGTTATCGGCGTTGACGGCATTAGAAGCTGATTTTTATTTTACTCCAGCGCTGAAATTGTCCTGCGACTTGAATTTTTTTTTTAAATCACGGAACGGCAGTCGGAACAATTCGTGAGCATTAGCTAGCAGCCCGAGAAAATATATCCAGGCCAGGCAGGAGAAAAAACACATTTTAACCCCGCCCCTCCCCCTCAAAAGCGCCAAAGTCGCGCACACGGCCAGTGGCAGAACTGCAGCGCCGCTGAAGGTACGTTTTGTAACATACCTACAGCATGATGCCTTGTTTAGATGGTTTCAGCTGCACGGAGAGGTTGGACAGGCTTGGATTGTTTTATGTGGAGGTTGAAGGGAGACCTGATAGAAATATATATTATGAGAGGCATAGATAGGGCCGACAGTCATAACCAAGGTGGACTGGGAGGGGGGGGGGCATACAGTGAGGGGGACAAAGTTTAAGTGAGGTAGTTATGTTTAAGAGGTGCATTGAGGGATGGGGATCACATGTAGATAGATAAGAGCTGGAGGGTGGAAAGGGGGGGATGCAGCTCTATAGGACTTTGGCTGGGCTGAATTTGCGTGTGGTTCTGGTGCAGGATAAGTTACACCCCGGCTGCTCCGTGCCGAGGGTGTCGTTCCCCCTGCACAAAGCAACATGTTTCCTACTATCCTCGTCTGCCAGCAACCCCTGGCTGATGGGGACGCTTGGTCACGTACACTAACTCCAACGTTCCCGGCACCTTGCTCCCTCTCGCTGGGAGCCCTGCTCTCTGGGGTGGCTTTTTGTTTCGTACCAACCCTTCATTTGGAGGGTTGCCATCTAACACCATCCCGTACAATTGCTCTACCCTTTTAAATCTCTCTTCTATAGTTGTACTGCAATCTACCCCTTCTCCTTTGCTCCACCTATCATACTTCACTTTGACTGTGGTTTGTTTATATATAGGATTATCCAATTGGAGAGCATGGATCAAAAAGCTATTCACTGTACCTCAGTACATGTGACAATGGCAAACTTAGACACGAAACTTTAAACTTACAAAGCTGAAATTGGAGGGCAGGTACTGAGTAACAGGGATTGCATGTGCAAAAATACTATGAAATTGCTGCTGCTGTTTGTTACCAACAGGAAACAACTTAATTGTGTGCAGTTGTGGTCGCCCCATTACAGGAAGGATGTGGAGGCTTTGGAGAGAGTGCAGAGGAGATTTACCAGAATGATGCCTGGATTAGAGGGTATTAGTTACAAAGGAGAGAGTGGATTAAATATGGATTGTTTTCTCTGGAATGCCAGAGGCGGGGAAGGGAGAAAGGAACGTGAGTGGGGTTGCAGGAGCGAGAGAGGAAAGTGGGTGGGCGGCATGGATAGGTGGTGGGCAGGCGGGGTCTGGTTCATTGTGCCACATGTATGGGGGTAGAGTGAACGAGTTTGCTCTTGTATGTTATCCCAAGCAAACATTGAGCTGTACAGCACAATTTGTCCTCGTCCGTCCAGCAACCCCGGCTGACCGGCTTATCTACGTACATCCATTGGTACCGAATAATAAAGGGCCTGGATAGAGTGGATGAGGATAGGGTATTTCAGTAGTGGGAGAGTATGCTAGGAGGGAACAGCCTCAGAATAAAAGGATATGTCTTTGGAAAGGAGATGTGGAGGGATTTCTTTAGCCAGATAGATGGTGGTGAATCTGTGGATATATCTATTGGGTATTTTTTAAGTGGTGATCGACAGATTCTTGACTAGTGAGGGTGTCAAAGGTTACGGGGAGAATGGGTTTGAGAAGAGGAAATACATCCGCCATGATTATTCAGCGGCGTAGACTCAATGAACTGAACGTGCTAATTATGTTCCGATATATTATGGTTCTGGCTTGGGGCTGTGCTCCTAGCTAGCCCTGAGACGAGTCACTAACTAGTACTCCATCACTATGACAGCATGGACAGTAGTGATCCACAGATTCACCAGCCATCTCTAGTCAAGGGCTCTCCCTGGCAGAGAGCTAGGGTAGTTGACGCACTCTGCACAGCTTGAATCTGACCTTTCTGTACAGGTTGACTCGGACCGAACTGTGTCTATGCCTAGGAATCTGGAGATAGCTGTCCCCAAGTTGGCAGTGAGATCCGTGCTCACTGAATACCACTTGTGGCTCGGCAGAGATGTAGTTCGTTCATTGTCATGTGTACCGAGGTACAGTGAGTGAAACGTTTTTGCATGCTAACCATTTGGCGGAAAGACTAAATTTGATTGCAACCAAGCTGTCCACGGTGTACAGGTACAAGATAACGGGAATGATGTTTAGTGCAGGGTAAAATCCAATTAAAGATCACCCGAGGGTCTCCAATGAGGTAGATGGGAGATCAGGACTGCACACTGATTGGTGATAAGATGGTTCAGTTGCCCGATAACAGCTGGGAAGAAACTGTCCCTGAATCAGGAGGTGTGCGTTTTCAGACCTCTTGCCTGATGGGAGGGGGATGAAGAGAGAGTGATGGGGATGTGACTGGTCCTTGCCGAGGCAGCGTGAAGTGTAGATGGAGTTGATGGAAGGGAGGTTGGTTTGTGTGGTGGTCTGGGCTGTGTCCACAACTCTGCAGTTTCTTGTGGTCGTGGATGGAGCTGTTCCCAGACCATGCTGTGATGCATCCCGATAAAGATGCTTTCTACATCTGTAGAAGTTGGTGAGGGTTGTTGGGGACTTGCTGAACTTCCTAAGTCACTTAAGGAAGAAGAGGGTTTGGTGCACTTTTTTGGCCATTGTTTTAATGTGGCTGGTGCAGGACAAGTTATGTCCATGGGCTCCTCTGGCCGGTTCTGGGAACAATCAGTCATTGGAGGGGTTTGTGTTTCCTTGCTGCGTCGGGAGTGTGGAATCTCTTAGTGACCCGGCTTCTCCCTTGTCGTAGGGAGACCATTTGCCGCGTCACCGGTGGCATGAAGGTGAAGGCAGACAGAGATGAGAGTTCGCCGTACGCCGCCATGCTGGCAGCCCAGGACGTGTCCCAGAGGTGCAAGGAGCTGGGCATCACCGCTCTCCACATAAAACTCCGCGCCACTGGAGGCAACAGGTCAGTGACTTTGAGATGACACCGTGGTCGAGTTGCTGCCTCACAATGTCCGAGACTGGTTTGATTATTACTAGGGTGCTGTTTGCACGTTCTCCCTGTGACTGCGTCGGTTTTCTCCGAGTGCTCTGGTTTCCTCACTCATCTCAAAGTCTGTAGGTTAATTGGTAAATTGACCCTAGTGGGATAACAGAACCAGTGGGAACGGGCGATTGATGGTCAGCGTCGTCTCGGTGGGCTGAAGGGCCTGTTTCCGTGCTGTGTATCTAAACTAGGGTTTGGGGAAGAGATGGGGTTGGTGGGATGGAGAGGGTGGTATTTTTCCAGCATACCATGCTTTTCCAATGGAATGGAGGGACGGCATTAAGTGCAGGACAAGGTACAACGCTGTTGTTTGGTGCTGCAATTGTCGTTCCCCTTGCTTTAAAAAAATCAGGGTTTCGTGTTGACAGGGTTGGCAGGTCACGTACATTTCATTCAAAGTATCTCCATGGGACCGGTATGTAATTGGGTCTTAGCTTTAGGTTTATTATTATCATGTATTAGGCCAGCAATGTGGTGCAGCTGTAGAGTTGCTGCCTTATAGCGCCAGAGATCCAGGTTCGATCCAGGTTACACGTACTGTCTGTACGGTGTTTGTCCATTCTCCTTGTGACCAGATGGGTTTTCCAAGGTGCTCTGTTTTCCTCCCACACTACAAAGACATGCAGGTTTGTAGGTTAATTGTTGGTAAAATTGTAAATTGTCCGTAGTGTGTGGGATAGTGCTAATGTACGGAGTGAAGGCTGGTTGGCGTGGACTTGGTGGTCCGAAGGGCCTGTTTCCGCACTGTCTCTCAAGTCTAAAGAATCATTTTCATGTTCTTTCCCAGGACCAAGACACCTGGACCTGGGGCACAGTCGGCTTTGAGAGCTCTCGCTCGATCTGGAATGAAGATTGGACGGATCGGTGAGTGCTTGGCTACGTGGATAGATACCCCTCCTCTGGGATTGGGTGCAGGATAAGTTACACCCCGGCTGCTCCGTGCCGAGGGTGTCGTTCCCCCTGCACAAAGCAACACGTTTCCTACTATCCTCGTCTGTCAGCAACCCCCTGGTTGATGGGGACGCTTGGTCACGTACACTAACTCCAGCGTTCACGGCACGTTGCTCCCTCTCGCTGGGAGCCCTGCTCTCTGAGACGACTTGTTGTTTTGTACCAAACTTTCATTTGGAGTGTTGCCGTCTAGTACCATCCCATACAATCACACTATTCTTTTAAATCTCTTCTATTGTACTGCAACCTACCCCTTCCCCTTTGCTTCACCTATTGTACTTGAGTTTGACATTATTGTGTAATGCATAGTTCTATCTGACTCGATAGCACGCAACAAAACGCTTTTCACTGTACCTTGGTACAGGTGACAATAGTTAAACCAAACCTGTGGCGTATTGCGTGCAGTTCTGGTTGCCCATTTCAGGAAAAATCTGGAGGTTTTGGAGAGGGTGCTGAGTAGCTTCAGCAGAATGACAATAGGTGCATTCGCCCCTTCGAGCCAGCACTGCCATTCAATGCTGCCTGGATTAGAAAGCCTTGGCTACAAGGGGTTTAATTTATTGTCACATGCATCGAGGTATACTGGAAAGCTTTTTGTTGCGTGCTATCCACTCAGCAGAACGACTATACGTGATTACAATCAAGCCTTCCGCCTTGTACAGATATGGGATAAAGGGAATAAGGCGAGGTAAAGTTCAATTGAAGAGAGTCCGAGCGTCTCCAATGAGGTAGACAGCAGCTTAGGACTGCTTTTTAGCTGTCGATATGATGGTTCAGTTGCCTGATAACAGCTGGGAAGAAACAGTTCCTGAATCTGGAGTTGTGTATTTTCACACTTCTGTGCCTCTTGCCTGGCAGGCAGACTTGATAGAGGTAATAAAATGATGAGAGGCATGATGGGGTAGTCAGTCAGAACCCTTTTCCCAGGTGGAAGTGTTCAAAATTCGATGGCATAGCTGTAAGGTGAGAGGGGAAAAGTTTAATGGAGATGTGCGGGGCACGCTTTTTTGTTTTTTGCACGGGTGCCTGGAACCTGCTGCCTGGGTTGGTGGAGGCAGATACGATAGTAACCTTAAAGAGACTTTTGGATAGGCATATGGATTATGTGCAGAAAAGGATGCGGAGGAAGAGAAGAAGGGTGTTAAATAAATTGGACACCCGCACTTCTACTGGAGAAATCCAGACTGAGAGAGCATGATCTCAATACAGAACAAAAGACCAGCAAAAATGTTGTACGATGTAAGGAGGTGGTTTAGCTCACTGAATCTCTCTAATCCCTTTCCCAGTAGAACATTAGATATTTCCTTTCAGTACTTTCTGACTTTACTTTTAAAATAAATGTCCATTGATCCTGCTCTCATTGCCCTTTCAGGCAGAAAGTTCCACCCAACAGCAATTTAAATATTCTCCCGGTTTGCCCTCTGGTTGATCTGCCACTGATTCAAAGGGAAAGGACTTTGTACAAATGACACCCTACTTGTCAACATCCCTGGCACGGTAAAGCTGCTGCCTCACAGTGCCAGATACCTGGGCTCCATCCTGACTTTGCGTGGTGTTCGCACCTTCTCCCTGTGACCGTGCGGGTTTCCTCTCGCATCCCAAAGGTGCGGATTTGTAGGTTAATTGGCACAAGTGTGTAGGGAGTGGATGAGAAAGTGGGATAAAATAGAACTAGTATGAACGTCGTGATTGGTGGTCTGTGCGGATCGAAGGGCCTGTTTCCGTGTTGTAGCTTTCCATAATCAATCAATGTGCTCCAGTAAAAGAATTAAACAGCGTGGATGTTGATTAAATGGTGAGGTAATCACTAGGCTGGTTTGGATTGTAAACTTTGTGTTTGCTGTATTTAAAACTAGTTGGTGATTGATACTTTCTTTCAATCTGCCATTCCCTCCTCTCTTCCCTGCCTCCCCTCTTCTCTTTCCCCACCACCCCTACCTACTCCCTCTCTCCAACTCTCTGCCTGCTCCAATCCTCTGTTGACTCTGTTCCTGTTCCTTCCACAGAGGATGTGACTCCCATCCCGTCAGACAGCACACGCAGGAAGGGGGGCCGCCGTGGTCGCCGTTTGTAGAGGTTTTCTATCTGCAGCAGTGTAACTAATAAAAGAGTTCTGCTGATCACTGTATTCCACTTCAATTCCTGCCAACTCACATATTCAAGATTACATCTATACATGACGTACATCTACGTACTCTGGTCGGGGCACCCGCATCAGTAGCTTTGTGTTTGTGTTCATCTGTCAACTGGAAAGGATGCAGAGACGGCAGGGTAAGATCATGTCATAGGAGCAGAATTAGGCCATTCAGCCCAGCAACACTATTCAATTATGGCTGATTTATCATTCTCCTGCCTTCTCTGTGCCTTTGACACCCTTACTAATCAAGAACCTGTCAATCCATGCTTTAAAAATTCCCAATGAATTGACCCTCACAACCGTCTGTGGCAATGAAATCCACAGATTCACCACCCTCGGGTAAAATAAATTACTCCTCGTCTCCATTCACAAGGTTCATGCTTTTATTTTGAGGCTGTGTCCTCTAGTTCTAGACACTCCCTCTAGTGGAAGTTGTCAGGCCAGTGAGTAGAAGTGTCCTATACCGACAGCAAAACAAATTTCTTCCCACACTGAAATCATACAGGTTTGTAGGTTAATTGGGTTTGGTTTATTTAAAAAAAAGCTAAATTGTCCCTACTGTGCAGGATAGCGTTATGTACATGTTGATCAGCATGGACTCGGTGGGCTGGGAGCTTGTTTTATTTTTATATATACAGTGCCCTCCATAATGTTTGGGACAAAGACCATCATTTATTTATGTGTCTCTGTACTCCACAATTTGAGACTTGTAATAGGGAAAAAAAGCACATGTGGTTAAAGTGCACATTGTCAGATTTTAATAAAGGCCATTTTTATACATTTTGGTTTCACCATGTGGAAATTACAGCTGTGTTTATACATAGTCCCCCCTATTTCAGGGCACCATAATGTTTGGGACACAGCAATGTCATGTAAATGAAAGTAGTCATGTTTAGTATTTTGTTGCATATCCTTTGCATGCAATGACTGCTTGAGGTCTACGATTCATGGACATCACCAGTTGCTGGGTATCTTCTCTGGTGATGCTCTGCCAGGCCTATATTGCAGCCATCTTTAGCTTATGCTTGTTTTGGGGGCTAGTCCCCTTCAGTTTTCTCTTCGGCATATAAAAGGCATGCTCAATTGGGTTCAGATCAGGCGATTGACTTGGCCACTCAAAAATTGATACTTTTTTAGCTTTGAACAACTCCTTTGTTGCTTTAGCAGGATATTTGGGATCATTGTCTTGCTGTAGAATGAACAGCTGGCCAATGAGTTTTGAGGCATGTGTTTGAACTTGAGCAAATATGATGTCTCTACACACTTCAGAATTTATTATGCTACTACCATCAGCAGTTGTATCATCAATGAAGATAAGTGAGCCAGTACCTTCAGCAGCCATATATGCCCAGGTCATAACACTCCCACCACCGTGTTTCATAGATGAGGTGGAATGCTTTGCATCTTGGGCAGTTCCTTCTCTCCTCCATACTTTGCTCTTGCCATCACTCTGATATAAGTTAATCTTCGCCTCATCTGTCCACAAGACCGTCTTCCAGAACCGTGGTTGTTCTTTTAAGTACTTCTGCGGATAGTGGTAATTGACAAATCCACACCTGACTCGTGAAGAGTGATTCTGATCTGTCGGACAGGTGTTCGGGGATTTTTCTTTATTATAGAGAGAATTCGTCTGACATCATCAGAGGTCTTCCTTGGCCTGCTAGTCCCTTTGCGATTAGTAAGCTCAACAGTGCTCTCTTAATGATGTTCCAAACAGTTGATTTTGGTAAACCTAATGTTTGGCTGATGCCTCTAACAGTTTAATTCTTGTTTCTCAGTCTCGTGGCTTTTTTGACTTTCATTGGCACAACTTTGGTCCTCATGTTGATAAACAGCAATAAAGGTTTCCAAAGTTGATGGAAAGATTGGAGGAAAGACTAGGTGCTGAGAGCTCTCTTATACCTGCATTAAGGAGGCATTTAAACACACCTGAGCAATTACAAACACCTGTGAAGCCATGTGTCCCAAACATTATGGTGGCCTGAAATGAGGGAGGGGGACTATGTATAAACACAGCTGTAATTTATACACGAAAATCTGACAATGTGCACTTTAACCACGTCATAAAAATATTGGTCTTTGTCCCAAACATTATGGAAGGCACTGTATTAAAATATAATGTGCGTCTGGTCTCTGTCCCACCTGCTGTACTGTGAACCACAGGTAGATGGCACCAAGCTTACATTCTGAAGAAGGGTCTCTACCCGAAATGGAGTGTGCAAATTAAAAAGCAGGCAGAAGTCTTGTTAAAGACAGGTCTCGACCCGAAATATCACCCATTCCTTCTCTCCAGAGATGCTGCCTGTCCGGCTGAGTTACTCCAGCATTTTGTGTCTACCTTCAATTTAAACCAGCATCTGCAGGTCTTCCTGCACTTACATTTAAGGATGATGAGCCTAAACACTAAATCAGGGGTTAGCAACCCAAGGCCCCCGGGCTGAATGCGGCCTGTAACCTGAAATTATACAGCCCGCACCTTCTGTGAACAAGTTTAAGAAAGAACTGTAGATGCTGGAAAAATCGAAGGTAGACAGAAATGCAGGAGAAACTCTGGGTGGAGACATGCAAGGATTGCATGAGGCTGCCTCACCCGCTGAGTTTCTCCAGCATTTTTGTCTCCCTGTGAACAAGTGATTTGATGCCTGCCATCCGGGATGAGATACATGTGTAGCATGATAGATGTGGCCTGCCATCCGCTCACAGACATGCGTCCCGACCCCTATGCAGTACAAGGTTGCCGACCCCTGCACTAAATCCGGATTGCCTGCTGATGACTCACCTGTTGCTGGGCAGAGGGACAGGTTGAGATGTGTTTTGGTAGTCTAAGGAATAGTGCAGTAATCATGAGGTGGTTTCAGCAGCATTTCTGTAAACTTGCTCAAAGCAATGTCCCAGAATGGGCATGGTTCTGAGTGAGTGCCGTACTATGGGAGGGGCTGTACTGAGGGAGCACTGCACTTTCTCCCCCCAAAATAATTTGAATCAATTATTTACAATAATATGTACAACACAAAAGAATGCAAACAAACCCATATAACACAAAGTAAAACAAATATTCTTAAAAACTGAGTATTAGATATTCAGATATTTCACCATCCTTATTAAGGATACTTTGTATCCCCCACGGTGTCCAGCAGTCCCGAAAATCCCCCAGGGTGCATCTGGACAGCGCGTAGTCTCGATCTAATACCACCTGGGCGCAGATGTAACGCCGGAAAAGGGGCAGGCACCCGGCTCGGGCTGGTGCTGTGACTCACGAAGGGCCAGCTTGTACAGGCCCAGGAGCAACCCAACCGGAACACCTTCAGCACTACCCTCCACTACGCACAGGGTGGCCAAGGATGAGGATGGTGGGTGTGAAGTGCAGCCAGAAGGCAAGGAGCAAGCAGCTCAGGAGCTATTGGCACAGAGGCTGCAACCTCACTCTGCACTGTGGTAGTGAGGCAGTGCTGCACTGCATCTCAATGCACAGGAATAGGCTCTTCAGCCAAACGTGATACCAATCTGCTGGCATGTGATCCATTCCCTGCATATCCGTGTACCTATTCAAAAGTCTCTTAAATAACACTTTCACATCTGCCTCTCACCACCACCCCATACAGTGCGTTCCAGGCACCCACCACCCTCTGTAAAAAAAAACTTGCCCCGCACATCTTTAAATTGTGTCCCTTTCGCATTAAAGCTAAATACTCATTTTAATTTTTCCATCTTATGAATAAGGTTTGCAAATTTGCAAAGGCCACTGGGGAGACTTTAAACTAGAATGGTTGGGGCGAGGGATGCAAATAGCAAAAGCTAGTAGACAGAATGTGAGGCAGGAAGCAGAAAAGGGAAGCACTCGGACACAAGAGGAGAAAGAAAAAAAAGGAAATAAACAGAATAAGAGATGGGGGATTTCTTAAATGTGCATATTTTAATGCTAGGAGCATTGTAAGAAAGGTGGATGAGCTTAGAGTCTGGTAGACACCTGGAAGTATGATGTTGTGGCGATCAGTGAAACATGGTTGCAGGAGGGCTGTGATTGGATACTAAATATTCCAGGATTTTGTTGCTTCAGGTGTGATAGAATTGGAGGGGCAAGAGGTGGAGGTGTTACATTGCTAGTCAGGGAAGATATTACAGCAGTGCTTTGGCAGGATAGATTGGAGGGCTCATCTAGGGAGGCTATTTGGGTGGAACTGAGAAGTGGGAAAGGTGTAGCAACACTTATAGGGGTATATTATAGACCGCCAAATGGGGAACGAGAATTGGAAGAGCATATATGTAAGGAGATAGCAGATATTAGTAGTAAGCACAAGGTAGTGATTGTGGGAGATTTCAACTTTCCACACATAGACTGGGAAACACATTCTGTAAATGGGCTGGATGGTTTGGAGTTTGTAAAATGTGTGCAGGATAGTTTTTTGCAGCAATACGTAGAGGTGCCTACTAGAGGAGGGGCAGTGCTGGACCTCCTGTTAGGAAATGAGACGGGACAGATGGCGGAGGTATGCGTTGGGGAGCACTTCGGGTCCAGTGATCACAATACCATTAGTTTCAATATAATTATGCAGAAGGACAGAACTGGGCCTAGGGTTGAGATGTTTGATTGGAGAAAGGCTAACTTTAAACGAGATGCGAGATGATTTAAAAGGAGTGAACTGGGACATTTTGTTTTATGGGAAAGATGTAGAAGAGAAATGGAGGACATTTAAAGGGAAAATTTTAAGAGTACAGAACCTTTATGTTCCTGTTCGGTTGAAAGGAACCAGTAAAAATTGGAAAGAGCCCTGGTTTTCAAGGGAAATTGGACATCTTGTTCGGAAAAAGAGGGAGATCTACAATAATTATAGGCAGCATGAAGTAAATGAGGTGCTTGAGGAGTATAAGGAATGTAAAAAGAATCTTAAGAAAGAAATTAGAAAAGCTAAAAGAAGATATGAGGTTGCTTTGGCAAGTAAGGTGAAAGTAAATCCAAAGGGTTTCTACAGCTATATTAATAGCAAAAGGATAACAAGGGATAAAATTGGTCCATTGGAGAGACCGAGTGGACAGCTATCTGCAGAGCCAAAAGAGATGGGGGAGATATTGAACAATTTCTTTTCTTCGGTATTCACCAAGGAGAAGGATATTGAATTTGAGGTAAGGGAAACTAGTAGAGTAGCTATGGATACTATGAGTTTCAAAGTAAAAGAAGTACTGACACTTTTGAAAAATATAAAAGTGGATAAGTCTCCAGGTCCTGACAGGATATTCCCTAGGACATTGAGGGAAGTTAGTGTAGAAATAGCTGGGGCTATGACAGAAATATTTCAAATGTCATTAGAAACGGGAATAGTCCCCGAGGATTGGCGTACTGCGCATGTTGCTCCATTGTTTAAAAAGGGTTCTAAGAGTAAACCTAGCAATTATAGACCGGTTAGTTTGACTTCAGTGGTGGATAAATTAATGGAAAAGATACTTAGAGATAATATATATAAGCATCTGGATAAACAGGGTCTAATTAGGAACAGTCAACATGGATTTATGCCTGGAAGGTCATGTTTGGCTAATCTTCTTGAATTTTTTGAAGAGGTTACTAGGGAAATTGACGAGGGTAAAGCAGTGGATGTTGTCTATATGGACTTTAGTAAGGCCTTTGACAAGGTTTCTCATGGAAGGTTGGTTAAGAAGGTTCAACTGTTGGGTATAAATGCAGGAATAGCAAGATGGATTCAACAGTGGCTGAATGGGAGAAGCCAGGGGGTAATGGTGGATGGCTGTTTGTCGGGTTGGAGGCAGGTGACTAGTGGGGTGCCTCAGGGATCTGTGTTGGGTCCTTTGTTGTTTGGCATGTACATCAATGATCTGGATGAAGGGGTGGTAAATTGGATTAGTAAGTATGCAGATGATACCAAGATAGAGGGTGTTGTGGATAATGAAGAGGATTTCCAAAGTCTACAGAGTGATTTAGGCCAGTTGGAAAAATGGGCTGAAAGATGGCAGATGGAGTTTAATGCTGATAAATATGAAGTGCTATACCTTGGCAGGACAAATCAAAATAGGACGTACATGGTAAATGGTAGGGAATTGAAGAATACAGTTGAACAGAGGGATCTGGGAATAACTGTGCATAGTTCCTTGAAGGTGGAATCTCATATAGATAGGGTGGTAAAGAAAGCTTTTGGTATGCTAGCCTTTATAAATCAGAGCATTGAGTATAGAAGCTGGGATGTAATGTTAAAATTGTACAAGGCATTGGTGAGACCAAATCTGGAGTATGGTGTACAATTTTGGTCGCCCAATTATAGGAAGGATGTCAACAAAATAGAGAGGGTACAGAGGACATTTACTAGAATGTTGCCTGGGTTTCAACAGCTAAGTTACAGACATAGGTTGAATAAGTTAGGTCTTTATTCTCTGGAGCGTAGAAGGTTAAGGGGGGACTTGATAGAGGTCTTTAAAATGATGAGAGGGATAGACAGAGTTGATGTGGACAAGCTTTTCCCTTTGAGAATAGGGAAGATTCAAGCAAGAGGACATGACTTTAGAATTAAGGGACAGAAGTTTAGGGGTAACATGAGGGGGAACTTCTTTACTCAGAGAGTGGTAGCGGTGTGGAATGAGCTTCCAGTGGAAGTGGTGGCGGCAGGTTCGTTGGTATCATTTAAAAATAAATTGGATCGGCATATGGATGAGAAGGGTATGGAGGGTTATGATATGAGTGCAGGCAGGTGGGACTAAGGGAAAAAAGTTGTTCGGCACGGACTTGAAGGGCCGAGATGGCCTGTTTCTGTGCTGTAATTGTTATATGGTTATCTGGTTATAAGGCTCTGACTGTCTACCTTATCTATTCCTCTCCGGGTGCTCTGGTTTCCACCCACATCCAAACGACGTGCAGGTTTGTAGGTTAATTGACCCTCTGTAAATTGGCCCTGGTATGTAGGGAGTGGATGAGAAAGTGGGATAACAGAACTAGTGCGAACGGGTGATGGATGGTCGGCGTGGACTCATGGGCCAAAGGGCCTGTTTGCATGCAGTATTTTTCAATCAATAAAACCCGCGCTGCCTGAATTCGACAATGTCATGCCTGAGTTCTTATATGTGTTAGGAGATGCTTGTTTCCCAAGTTTCAACGGACTACGCTTCATAAAAACTTCATGAGTTGCAAAATCAAGAGTGAAGAGTATTTACTTGTCACCTGAACCAGAACGATGACAGTCTTACTTGCTGTAGCTTGATATATTAAACTCAACAACAAACTACAAGAAGAAACAGAAACTGCAGATGCTGGTTTACAAAAAAAAACATGTGTTTCAGTCTGGAGAAGGGTTCTGACCAAAAACGGCATTTGTCCGTGTTCTCCAGAGATGCTGGCTGACCCGCTGAGTCACTCCAGCAATGTGCGTTGTGAGTTTAGTTTACAGATACAGCATGGAAACAGGTCCTTCAGTCCACCAGGTCCACGCCGACAAAGTTGCCCCATCTATACTAGTCTCACCGGCCTGTGTTTGGTCCATATCCGTCTAAAATGCTCCTATCCATGTACCTTTCCAAGTGTCTGGGCCTGTAGTTATTTTCCCTTTGGGGAGGATATTGGAATTAGTTTATGATTTTTATGGTTAGTGGGATACAGTAAAATCTTTTGCTTGCTATCCAGGCTAATCACACCCTACATGAGCACAAAAGAGAAACTAAACAGTGCAGAATAGAGTGTTGTGCCTACAGAGGAAGTACAGAGATTTAAAAAAGTGCAAGGGCCACATTGAGGTAGGTGGGAGTTCAGGAATAGTTTGTTAAAGGCAGAACAGTCAGTAGAGCCGCTGCCTCACGGTGCCAGAGAACCCAGGTTCGATCCTCACCTCGGGTGCTGTTGTGTGGAGTTTGCACATTCAGCCTATGACCACGTGGATTTCCTCCGGGTGCTCCGGTTTAGTTCATAAGTGATAGTAGAATTAGGCCGTTCAGCCCATCAAGTCTACACCAGCACTAATCCCACATCCCAAAAACGCGAGTGTTTACAGGTTAATTGGCCCTCTAAATTGCCCCAGTATGTAGGGTTTGGATGAGAAAGTCGGATAACATAAAACAAGTGTGATCGATGGTCGGTGTGGACTCGGCGGGCTGAAGGGCCTGTTTCTGTGCTGTCTCTGACTATATTAATACCCATTGTTCTTGTTGCTGCTCCATTTGCAGCCAAATTAACCAGTCAACCAATTGGCTGATGTGTAACTCATCGGTTGCCGGGCAGACTTCCCAGTTGTATTGCGTTTTTAGTTTAGAGCAAAGATACTAGAGGAGCTCCTCTAGTATCTTTGGTTTAGAGATACAGCATGGAAACAATCATCCACAATCAGTACCCCATTCCTGCCTTCTCCCCATATCCCCTGAGTTAGGTACTATAACAATGTTTACAAAACATTTGGACAGGTACATGGATCGGTTTGGAGAGATATGGGCCAAATTCAGACAGGTTCACACTGTTATCCAACTTTCTCATCCACCCTCTACACTGTAGGGACAATTTACTGAGGGTCAATAGAATCTAAAACCGTGTAGATGGGGCATGTTGGTCAGCATGTGCCTATGGGCCTGTTTCAATGCTATATGACTATAACTTTCTATGACTCTTAAGAGGGTGGCAGGGTGGTGCAGTGGTAGAGCTTGTGCCTTACAGCATCAGAGTCATGGGATCGATCCTGACTATGGTTACTGTCTGTACGGAGTTTGTAAGTTCGTCCTGTGACTACGTGGGCTTTCTCCAGGAGCTCAGGTTTGCACCTACACTCCAAAGACGTACAGGTTTGTCAGTTAATTGGCTTTGGTAAAATTGTAAATGTTACCAGGGAGGATGGGGGAAACCATTTAATCTCTTCCCTGTACGAGGACCCGACTTTTTCTCTGTCTTGTCTCCGGTGTTGTTGGGCCTAACATCGTGGAGCCTGCGGCGGCCTCCAACCGGAACCAACCTGAGGGCTCCAGTCGTGGAGCAGGCCGACTTCGGAGCGGGGAGAGCTGTGGTGCCACGCGTCTGCAACCCGACTTCGGAGCTTCAGACGCTCCGGCCGCAGGCCCAGTGGACAGGAACATCGAGCTCGCAGGTCCCTGGTGGGAGACCGCTTTTTGGAGCTCCCACAACGGCAACGCGGGGTTAAATGACTCGGAGTGGGGCCTAACATCTTAAGCACGGCTTAAACGGCCGCAGGACCTACCATCGCTCGCCGGGGGCTTTGACATCGTGAGCCCCAGTCGCCTCGACGCTGCAGTTGGACTGCTGGACCACGGGAAGAGATAAGATTTTTGCCTTCCATCACAGTGAGGAGGTGTTGGAGATTCACTGTGATGGATGTTTGTGTAAATTGTGTTCAGAGTGTTTCTTGGTTTTTTTTGTAATGTCATGACTGCAGGAATGAAATTTTGTTCAAGCCTTGTCTGTTTGAATGACAATTAAAGGCGTTCTATTCTAGTGTGTAGGATAGTTGTAGTCTACAGGGATTGCGGGTGGGTGTGGACTCGGAGGGCCAAAGGGCCTGTCTCTGTGCTGTATCGTTAAAGTCTAAAGACTAAAAGACTCATGCTCTTAAGGTGAGAGGGTTAAGGTTTAAGCCAAAGTCGACACATGACTCTTGCTAGCGGTGACCAGCTACCCGCAGAGAATGCAAACCGCTTTACAAACCTCTCTTGGACATCCTGGGGATGTGAAACCTGGGTTGCGTTTCCTCTTCCTCTTTCAGCAGCCAGACATGCTGATTTGGCGCTGTGCTAAGATCCCATGAGTGTCCACCTTCCAGCTTTGTGTGTCCATGTGTCTTTGGTTTTTCATTCCATAGCTGCCTGAACTCAGATATAATTTGGAAACAGGCCCTTCGGCTTACCGAGTCCACGCCAACCATCGATCACCCGTTCACACAAGTTCTATGTTATTCCACTTTCCCATCCACTCCCTGCACACCAGGGACAATTTACAGAGGGCCAATAGAATGTAAAACAGCACAGCACAGGAACTGTCCTCTCGTCTCACAATGTCTGTGGTGAACAATATGTCAAGATATACTGATCTCCTCTGCCTGCACATGATCCATATCCCTCCATTCCCTGCACGTCTACGCGCCTATCTAAAAGCTTCTCAAACGCCGCGATCATATCTGCCTGCCAGCACGTTCCAGGCACCCACCACCCTCAGTGTGAAAACCTTGTCCTGCACATCTCCTTTAAACTTTGCCCCTTCACCTTAAAATTAGTGTTGGACATTTCCACCCTGGGGAAGAGGTCGTCTGTCTACCCTATCTACGCCATTCCAGTGAAAAAGCTTTGCTATCCAAGAATTGGTCATACATGGGTACAATAATGCCACACGCAAGTACCGACAGGTAGTTTAGTTTACATTTACGGTGTGGAAACAGGTCTTTCGGCCCACCAAATCCACTGATCATTGACCAAGTCCACCTGTTCACACTAGGAAATTAGAGCACCCGAATGAAACCCACATGGCCACAGGGCGAGCATGCAAAGTCCACGCGCGCGCACACACCCACACACACAATGTCTTTATTTGGAGAATTCAAAGGCCTCACAGCACCTGAGACCCAGGTTCGATCCTGCCCTTGGGTGCTGTCTGTATGGAGTGTGCACGTTCTCCCTGTGATCGCGTGGGTTTCCTATGGGTGCACCGTTTTCCTCCCATATCCCAAAGACGTGCGGGTTTATAGGTTAATTGGCCCTCTGTAAATTTCCCCGAAAGTGGGATAACATAGAACTAGTGTGAATGGATGGTTGATGGTTGGCGTGCACTCTGTGGGCTGAAGGACATGTTTCCATGTTGCATCTCAAAGCTAAATTAAACTAAACTGTTTCCATGCTGCATCCCTAAACTAATTTAAACTGTTTCCTTGCAGGTACAGCAGGCAGTGAAGAAAGGTCATGGCATGTTGGCCTTCAAAACAAGAGAAGTTGAGTATAGGAGCAAAGAGGTGAATCTGCAGTTGTACAGGGCCCTAGTGAGACCACACCTGGAGTATTGTGTGTAGTTTTGGTCTCCAAATATGAGGAAGGACATTCTTGCTATTGAGGGACTGCAGCGTAGGTTCACAAGGTTAATTCCCAGGATGGCGCGACTGTCATATGTTGAAAGAATGGAGCGACTGGGCTTGTATACACAGGAATTTACAAGGATGAGCAGGGATCTCATTGAAACATATAAGATTATTAAGTGATTGGACAAGCTAGAGGCAGGAAAAATGTTCCTGATGTTGGGGGAGTCCCGAACCAGGGGCCAAAGTTTAAGAATAAGGGGTAGGCTGTTTAGAATGGAGATGAGGAAAAACTTTTTCACCAATAGAGTTGTGAAAGGCCCAGGAGCCGTTGGAGCGGTTGCAGTGGGAGGAGTAACGTCCGAGCGGTGAGTTAAAAACCCGATCGCGGGGCTTTGCTTTACAGAGGCCCAGGAGCCGTTGGAGCAGTTGCAGTGGGAGGAACCCAAATGTGTAACGTTCCAACGCTCCATTCACATTTCAAAACAAGTGGGCTTTAGGAAGCTGCTGATTGGTGGAAGCGGACAAGAGGGAGCAGCTGATTGGGAGTCAGATCCCTGCTGATTTCTTCCAGCAGTTTGTATTGTATTGTACTTTGTATTGTAGCCAGGGTAAGGGGGAGTATGAGGCCCAGGGCAGTTTACTGTTCTGGATGTCAGATGTAGGGAAGTCAGGGAGTCTGATAGCCTTCTAGACGTCCACATCTGCGCCAGGTGTGTCGAGATGGGGCTCCTAAGGGACCGTATTAGGAACCTGGAGCAGAAGCTCGATGACCTCCGTCTGGTCAGGGAGAGCGAGAAGGTCATAGAGAGGAGTTACAGAGAGGTGTTCACTCCAAGACCACAGGAGGCAGACATGTGGGTCACGGTTAGGAGAGGCATGGGGCAGAGGCAGGGACTAGAGAGTACCCTGGTGGCTGTACACCTTGGCAATAGGTAGTCCTGTTTGAGTACTGTTGGGGGAGACAGCCTACCTGGGGGTAGCAACAGCGGCCGGGCCTCAGGTACAGAGACCGGCCCTGTTGCTCAGAAGGGTAAGGAAAAGAAGAGGAGGGCAGCAGTAATAGGGGACTCTATAGTTAGGGGGTCAGATAGGCGATTCTGTGGACGTAGTCAGGAGACTCGGATGGTAGTTTGCCTCCCTGGTGCCAGGGTCTGAGATGTGACTGAATGTGTCCAAGATATCCTGAAAAGGGAGGGAGAGGAGCACGAGGTTGTGGTACATATAGGTACCAATGACATAGGTAGAAAAGAGAAAAGGAGAATTTAGGGAGTTAGGAGGAGAGTTAAGGAAAAGGACCGCAAAGGCAACAATCTCAGGATTACTGCCTGTGCCACGCGACAGTGAGAGTAAGAATGGAGTGAGGTGGAGGATAAATGCGTGGCTGAAGGACTGGTGTAGAGGGCAGGGATTCAAGTTTCTGGATCATTGGGACCTCTTTTGGGGAAGGTGTGACCTGTACAAAAAGGACGGGTTGCACTTGAACCCGAGGGGAACCAATATCCTGGCGGGGAGATTTGCAAAGGCTACTGGGGAGACTTTAAACTAGATCGGTTGGGGGGAGGGACTCAAATAGAGAAAGCAAGTAGACAGTGTGTGAGGCAGGAGGCAGAGAAGGGAAGCACTCAAACACAACACGTAGGGGGGAAAGAAGAAAAAAATAATAAACAGAGAATAAGAGGGTGGTTGGTTTCTTAAATGTGTGAGCAGAGAGACAGAGGGGTGTAAAATGAGGGTAGAAGCAATAGGGAGCACGGTGAAAAGTAAAAGTGGCAGGCAGACAAATCCAGGGCAAAAATCAAAAAGGGCCACTTTTCAACATAATTGTATAAGGGGTAAGAGCGTTGTAAAAACAAGCCTGAAGGCTTTGTGTCTCAATGCAAGGAGGATTCTTAAAAAGGTGGATGAGTTGAATGTGCAGATAGTTATTAATGAATATGATATAGTTGGGATCACGGGGACATGGCTCCAGGGTGACCAAGGCTGGGAGCTGAACATCCAGGGATATTCAATATTCAGGAGGGATAGACAGAAAGGAAAAGTATGTGGGGTAGCATTGCTGGTTATAGAGGAGATTAATGCAATAGAAAGGAAGGACATTAGCTTGGAGGATGTGGAATCGATATGGGTAGAGCTGTGAAACACTAAGAGGCAGAAAACGCAAGTGGGTGTTGTGTACAGGCCACCTAACAGTAGTAGTGGAGTTGGGGATGGCATCAAAAAGGAAATTAGAAATGTGTGCAACAAAGGTAAAACAGTTATAATGGGTGACTTCAATCTACATATAGATTGGGTGAATCAAATTGGCAGGGGTACTGAGGAAGAGGATTTCTTAGAATGTATGCGGGATAGTTTTCTAAACCAACATGTAGAGGAACCAACGAGAGAGCAGGCTATTCTAGACTGGGTATTGAGTAATGAGGAAGGGTTAGCAGCCTTGTTGTGCGTGGTCCCTTGGGCAAGAGTGACCATAATATGGTTGAGTTCTTCATTAGGATGGAGAGTGACATTGTTAATTCATAAACACGGGTCCTGAACTTAAAGAAAGGTAACTTTGAGAGTATGAGACGTGAATTGGCCAGGATAGACTGGCAATTGATTCTTAAAGAGTTGACGGTGGATATGCAATGGAAGGTATTTAAAGACTACATGGATGAACTAGAACAATTGTTCATCCCAGTGTGGCAAAAGAATAAATCAGGGAAGGTAGTACATCCGTGGATAACAAGGGAAATCAGGGATAGTATCAAAACAAAAGATGAAGCGTACAAATTAGCCAGAGAAAGCAGCCTACCAGAGGACTGGGAGAAATTCAGAGTCCAGCAGAGGAGGACAAAGGGCTTAATTAGGAAAGGGAAAACGGATTATGAAAGAAAACTGGCAGGGAACATAAAAACTGACTAAAAAGTTTTTATCGATATGTGAAGAGAAAAAGATTAGTTAAAACAAATGTAGGTCCTTGCAGTCAGAAACAGGTGAATTGATCATGGGGAACAAGGACATGGCAGGCCAATTGAATAACTACTTTGGTTCTGTCTTCACTAAGGAAGACATAAATAATCTGCCGGAAATAGCAGGGGATCGCAGGTCAAATGAGATGGAGGAACTGAGTGAAATCCAGGTTAGCCGGGAAGTGGTGTTAGGTAAATTGAATGGATTAAAGGCCGATTAATCCCCAGGGCCAGATAGGCTGCATCCCAGAGTACTTAAGGAAGTAGCCCCAGAAATAGTGGATGCCTTTGTGATAATTTTTCAAAACTCTTTAGATTCTGGAGTAGTTCCTGAGGATTGGAGGGTAGCTATTGTAACCCCACTTTTTAAAAAGGGAGGGAGAGAGAAAACAGGGAATTACAGACCAGTTAGTCTAACATCGGTAGTGGGAAAATGCTAGTCAGTTATAAAAGATGGGATAGCAGCACATTTGGAAAGTGGTGAAATCATTGGACAAAGTCAGCATGGATTTACGAAAGGTAAATCATGTCTGACGAATCTTATAGAATTTTTTGAGGATGTAATTAGTACAGTGGATAAGGGAGAACCAGTGGGTGTGTTATATCTGGATTTTCAGAAGGCTTTCGACAAGGTCCAACATAAGAGATTAGTATACAAATTTAAAACACACAGTATTGGGGGTTCAGTATTGATGTGGATAGAGAACTGGCTGGCAGACAGGAAGCAAAGAGTAGGAGTAAACGGGTCATTTTCAGAATGGCAGGCAGTGACTAGTGGGGTACCACAAGGCTCAGTACTGGGTAGTGTTAGCTGTGAAGAGGATGCTAGGAGGCTGCAAGGTGACTTGGACAGGTTGGGTGAGTGGGCAAATGCATGGCAGGTGCAGTATAATGTGGATAAATGTGAGGTTATCCACTTTGGTGGCAAAAACAGGAAAGTAGACTATAATTTGAATGGTGGCCGATTAGGAAAAGGGGAGATGCAACGAGACCTGGGTGTCATGGTACACTAGTCATTGAAAGTAGGCATGCAGGTGCAGCAGGCAGTGAAGAAAGCGAATGGTATGTTAGCATTCATAGCAAAAGGATTTCAGTATAGGAGCAGGGAAGTTCTACTGCAGTTGTACAGGGTCTTGGTGATACCACACCTGGAGTATTGCGTACAGTTTTGGTCTCCAAATCTGAGGAAAGACATTCATGCCATAGAGGGAGTACAGAGAAGGTTCACCAGTGATTCCTGGGATGTCGGGACTTTCATATGAAGAAAGAATGGATAGACTCAGTTTGTACTCGTAGAATTTAGAAGATTGAGGGGGGATCTTATAGAAACTTACAAAATTCTTAAGCGGTTGGACAGGCTAGATGCAGGAAGATTGTTCCCGATGTTGGGGAAGTCCAGGTCAAGGGGTCACAGTTTAAGGATAATGGGGAAATCTTTTAGGACCGAGATGAGAAAAACATTTTTCACACAGAGAGTGGTGAATCTCTGGAATTCTCTGCCACAGAAGGTAGTTGAGGCCAGTTCATTGGCTATATTTAAGAGGGAGTTAGATGTGGCCCTTGTGGCTAAAGGGATCAGGGGGTATGGAGAGAAGGCAGGTACGGGATACGGAGTTGGATGATCAGCCATGATCATATTGAATGGCGGTGCAGGCTCGAAGGGCCGAATGGCCTACTCCTGCGCTTATTTTCTATGTTTCTATGAATCTGTGGAATTCTCTGCCGATTCTTTGGATTTTTTCAAGAGAGAGTAAGATAGAGCTCTGAGAGATAGTGGAGTCAAAGGATGTGGGGAGAAGGCAGGAACGGGTTACTGATTGTGGATGATCAGCCATGATCACAGTGAATGCCGGTGCTGCTCAAAGGGCCGAATGGCCTACTCCTGCACCTATTGTCTATTGCTGTATGTCTAAACTAAATTAAGCTAAAGTAAACTGCCTCCATGCTGCATCTCTAAACTAAACTAGTCAAAGGCCAGGTAATTGTATGACAGAATAGGGCTGAAGGGTAGAATGGCCTTGCAAGTCTACTCTTCCTATAAAAGCAGGCAGTTTCTCGGTGGCTGTGGCAGGTTGGAAGGGGAACTGAGCCGTGGAGAGCAGCCGCGGCAGGGCAGCACTGTGTTTGGGTCCGGTCCAGCGACACCCAAGGCATTCAGAGGGAGAGAGACAATTGGCTGACTGTTGACTCACCAGTTGCCGGGGAGAAGTCGGAGATGAGAGAGAGTTTTGGACCAGGTCGTAATTAAAGAGCAAGCAGCTGCAACGTGTAAAGGCAGAGAATTAACTCTTGAGCTTGCAGCTGGTCTCGTAGACACAGGGAACTGCAGATACTGGAATCTTTGCAGAACATGGATGGGTGATGTTTTGGGTCGGGACCCTTCTTCAGACTGATGGAGATGGGGGGAGAAAGTAGGGAGAGGTGGGGGCGGGACCAGGCTTGGCAAGTGACAGGTGGATACAGGTAAGAGGGTTTGATTGGCAAATGGGTGGACAGAAATAAAAGAAGACATCTTCCTTGCGTCTGAAGAAGGGTCCCGACCCGAAACGTTGCCTGTCCATGTTCTCCACAGATGGTGCCTCTGACTCGCCGAGTTCCTCCAGCACTTTGTCTTCCTTTTTTAAACCAGCATCGGCAGTTCCTTGTGTCTCCAAGATTGGAAACATAGAAAATAGGTGCAGGAGTAGGCCATTAAGCCCTTTGAGCCATCATTCAATATGATCATGGCTGATCATCCTAAATCAGTACCCTGTTCCTGCTTTTTCCCCATATCCCTTGATTCCCCCAGCCCCAAGAACTAAATCTAACCCTCCCTTGAAAACATGAAGTGAATTGGCCTCCACTGCCTGTGGCAGAGTATTCCACAGATTCACAACTCTCTGGGTGAAAATGTTTCTCCTCATCTCAGTCCTAAATGGCTACCCCTTATTATTAATCTGTGACCCCTGGTTCTGACTCCCCCAACATCGAGAACATTTTTGCTGCATCTACCCTGTCCAACCCTTTAAGAATTTAATGTCTCTTTTGTAAGATCCCCTATCATCCATCTAAATTCCACCGAATACAAGCCCAATCTACCCATTTTTTCATTATACGTCTTTTCCGCCATCCTGGGAATTAACCTGGTGAATCTACGTTGCACTCCCTCAATAGCAATAATGTCCTTCCTCAAATTAGGAAACCAAAATTACACACAATACTCCAGGTGGTCCTGGCACACCTCAAAGGCTGCCTACCTCCCACTCTGGACCCCTATCAGTTCGCCTACCACAAGAACAGGAGTACGGAGGATGCCATCTCAACGGCACTTCACTCCGCGGTCTCCCATCTCGACAACAGACACACCTACGTGAGAATGCTGTTCATCGACTAAAGCTCAGTATTTAACACCATTATCCCCTCAAAACTGATGCTTATTTTTCAGTGACTGATGTACAAGCACACCCAGGTCTCGTTGCACCTCCCCTTCTCCTAATCTGACACCATTTAGATAATAATCTGCCTTTCTGTTCTTGCCACCAAAGTGGATAACCTCATGTTTACCCACATTATACTGCATCTGCCATGCTCTGCCCACTCACCTAACCTTTCCAAGTCACCCTGCAACCTCATAGCATCCTCCTCGCAGCTCACACTGCCACCCAGCTTTATGTCATCCGCAAATTTAAAGTTGTCGCATTTAATTCCCTTGTCTAAATCATTAATTTATTTTGAAACAACTGGGGTCCCAGCACCGAGCCTTGCGGCACCCCACTAGTCACTGCCTGCCATTCTGAAAAGGACGCATTAATTCCTACTCTTTGCTTCCTGGCTGTCAACCAGTTCTCTATCCATGTCAATACCCTACCCCCAATACCATGTGCTCTAATTTTGCACACTAAGCTCTCGTGTGGGACCTTGTCAAAGGCTTTTTGAAAGTCCAGATACACCACATCCACTGGCTCTCCCTTATCCATTCTATTGGTTACATCCTCAAAAAATTCCAAAAGATTATTCAAGCATGATATCTCCTTCATAAATCCATGCTGACTTTGATCGATCCCGTCACTTCTTTCCAAATGCGCTGCTATAACATCTTTAATAATCGACTCCAGCATCTTCCCCACTTCCGTTTTCTCTCTCCCTTCTTTCTTAAAAATGATCACCAATGCATCCACAATTTCTAGGCCCACCTCCTTGAGTACTCTGGGATGCAGACCATCTGGCTCTGGGGATTTATCTGCCTTCAGTCCCAACAGATGACCTTACACCAATTTCTGACTAATGTGGATTCCCTTCAGTTCCTCCCTCCCACTAGATCTTCAGTCCCCTAGTATTTCCAGGAGATTGTTTGTGTCTTCCTTAATGAATGCAGAACCAAAGCACTCATTTAACTGTTCTGCCATTTCAATGTTTCCCATTATAAATTCAGCTGTCTCCGTCTGTAAGGGACCTACATTTGTCTCCACTAATCTTTTCCTTTTTTACATACCCACAGTGACTTTTAGTCCGTTTTTATATTCCCCGCAAGCTTTCTTTCATGCTCTCCACCCCCCACCCCCCACCCCCCCTCCAACACTTAATTAACCCCTTTGTCCTCCTCTGTTGAGTTGTAAATTTCTCCGAGTCCTCTGGTTTGCCGCTTCTTCTGGCCAATTTATATGCCTTTTCCTTGGATTTAACACTATCCTTGACTTCCCTCGTCAGCCACGGTTGAGCCCAGTTTTATTTTTTCGCCAGCCAAGAATGTCCAATTTCTGGAGTTCATCCATGCGGTCTTTAAATCTTCGCCATTGCATCTCCTTCAACCCTTTAAGTATAATTGGCCAGTCTATCCTAGCCAATTCCTGTCGTGTTCCTTCAAAGTCTCATTTACTCAAGTTTACACAAAAGGCTGTGAGATAAAGGAGATAAGGAGAGAAGAAATACAAAATGTGAAGCCAGAGGAAGGATTATAGGTGGAAGGGGACCAGGAGGAGGGGTGGGGGAGGGGAAGGGTTGTTGAAAATTAGTTGCCTAAAATTCAAGAGAGAGTTAGATTTAGCTCTTAGGGCTAAAGGAACCAAGGGATATGGGGGAAAAGCAGGAATGGGGTACTGATTTTAGATGATCAGCCATGATCATATTGAGTGCCGGTGCTGGCTCGAAGGGCTGAATGGCCTACTCCTGCACCTATTTATGTTTCTAATCAAATATTTCATTGTTCATATCAAAGACAGACACAAAATGCTGGAGAAACTCAACGGGTCAGGCAGCATCTCTGGAGAAAAAGGATGGTGACATTTCAGGTCAGGACCCTTCTTCACAAAGATCCTATAGCGGAGCAAGATAGACCACTCCTTCTAAATGCAATGGGCTGACGTGTAGTACGCAACGGAGCGGAACGTGGGCCTTTTTTTCATCCATTTCAGTAACCCGACTCGACTCGCAGTGTAATCAACGTTACGGGGGAACAGTTTGTGTTAATAAATTATAATTCTGAAAATGAGGAGAACATTTTTACCAAATAACTTTTATTTTTACGAGGATGTTTCCGTAACCGGCTTCCGTCTCCGCACTAGTATCTTTTCTCCGCTCTGGGATCTTTAGTGCGGAGACGGAAGCCGGTTACGGAAGTGGGGCCGAAAATTACCCATGAATCTGCCCATGGCCGTACTACGTCTTTTTCGTCGAGTGGACTATCTTGCTCGCTATAGGGTCTTTGCTTCTTCAGACTGAAAGTAGGGGGTGGGTGGGGGGGGATTGAACAGCTGGAGGTGAGAAAAGAGCAGGACTAATCAGGACTGGCAACAATGACTTCAGGCAGGGTGGTGCCCTGGCAGGCCCAGTGTCGGCCAGGGAAGCTGTGACCAAAGATCATAGATCTTTGGGTTTGATCTCAAGCGGGAAACAATATGGAGAACTGTGGAATCAATAATACGACTAAGGTTGAGGAAGGGGGGGGGAGGAGATTGTAAAATGTTTTGTTAAAATTAGAGAATTCCAAGTTCATACCGCTGGGTTGCAAGCTCCCCATGTGGTGTGGTTCCTCTAATTTGCGAGTGGTGGTTGGATTGTTGAGTTAGTGCGGCCGTGCAGAAGATATAAGACGATTCTGATTGGTGAGCAGTGGTTGAGTCATCAGTTGCCAGGTGAAGTCTGCTCTGTGAGAATGAGTTTTGTGCCAATGATTGACAAGTTGCCATAGCAGTTTGTCTGCTTTAGTCTTTCCTTTCACTTTGGATGTAGGGTTAGGTTTATTCTCTGCACAGGTACTATTGCTTTGTTTTGCACCCTTGAGGAAAAGGTTCTGACTGTCTACCCTGTCTATTCTTCTCTAGATTTTATATACGGCTATCTCGTCCCCCCTCAGCCTCCGACATTCCAGACAGAGAAAACTATCCAAGACTGTCTAACCTCTCCCTGAAGCTAATAGGCCCTAATCCAGGCAGCATCCTGGTAAAATTGCTGTACCTACCAGCCCCCCTAAATCCCTATAATCAGCCTGAAGAGAAGTGGACCCAAAATGTCACCTATCCATGTTCTCCAGGGATGCTGTCTGCAGTTTATTTCAGTTTAGTTTAGAGATGCAGCATGGAAACATCGAGACCTTCCGTTCACACTGGTTCTATGTGATCCCACTTTCACGTCCACTTCTTGCACACTACGGGCAATTTACAGAAGCCAATTAACCTACAAACCCGCAGGTTTGTGGAATTTTGGGAGGAAACCGGGGCACCCAGAGAAAACCCACGCGGTCACAGGGAGTACGTGCAAACTCCACACACTAACCCCCCGCGGTCAGGACCAAACCCGGGTCTCTGGCACTGTGAGGCAGTGGCTCTACCCTCTGCGCCGCTGTGAAACTATTCCTCCAGCATTTTGTGTCGTTTATTTTTGTATCTGCAGTTCCTAGTTTCTCTAGATGTGTACAAGACCTGTTTCTGTACTGTAGTTTAGTTTAGTTTGGCTTAGATTAGTTGAGTTTATTGTCACGTTTACTGAGGTACAGCAAAAAGATTTTTTTGTTGCGTGCTATCCAGTCGGTGGAAAGACTATACATGATTACAATCGAGCTGTCCACAGTGTACAGATACAGGATAAAGGGAATAGTGCAAGAAGGGTCTCGACCTGAAATATCACCTATTCCTTTTCCCCCGATACGCTGCCTGACCCACTTAGTTACTCCAGCTTTTTGTATCTAAAGCCCAGTAAAGTCTGATTAAAGATGGTCCAAGGGTCTCCAATGAGGTAGATGGGAGGTCAGGACCACTCTCTAGTTGGTGACAGGGTGGTTCAGTTGCCTGATAACATGATTAGACCAACACAATGCAGGTTCTTATATTCGAGGGCGGGTTTATATATGGTAAAGTACGGTAGGCCAGGGACTTTCCAAGCTGCGGGAGAGCCAACTTCCTCCTTTTGGCTTTGTTGAGATTAAAACGTACCGCCTGCCTTGCCCTGCAGTCACTCTGCACACACATCTCACTGAGAGCTCACCCTTCAGTCGACAGTGAAGTCCATCGTAGCCATGTCAGCGAGCGAGCAGCAGAACGCTTTGCTGCGAGACTCTCAGCAGGATATAGCCAGCAACTCGGATGTGGAGGTGAGGGGGGGTACCCCTGCTGCAGTGCCAGTCCACAGGTAAGGCCTTGACAGAAGTCACTTTCCCCATTCCCCATTCCCGGGGAGCGGGTCAATGATTCCCGGGTTCTGGGGCCTCAAGGATGGACGGCAACTAGGGTTGACAAATTTCTCACTCCCAAATAAGGGACAAAAGGTCAAATAAGGAACAAATTCCCGACAGCAATTCGTTGACCGACTCGGCCATGGCTGGGTGAATGATGAGTTGACTGCACACAAAGCCCAGCCAGCGGGTCAGCTGAGGAGTTTTGGCCCGCGCGCAAAGTCCAGCACCCCACCCAACTCGTGAACCGACGATCGGACATGAGAAGGAGGGGGTGGTAGTGTCGGTGGTAAGCGGAGGTCCGAAGGTGGGACAGCTGGCCGGGCTGCCGACCGATGGGTGCCATGGGTGAGGCGCTGCTGCTGCACTCCATGGGCTGCACTATGTCGGGACGGGTGAGGCGGGGCTGGACGCGGTGCTCTGGCCCGACAGTCCCCTCGACCCAAGTAGTAGCAGTCAAATACGGGACAAGGGCGGTCCCGTATGGGACAAACCAATCTAGCCCAATATACGGGATGTCCCGGCTAATATGGGACAGTTGGAAACCTTAATCGCAACTGTCCAGCACAGTTTATTGTCACGAGTACCGAGGTGCAGTGGAAAGCTAGAATCCCAGACCATCACACAAACCAACCTCCCTTCCATTGAGGGTACACAAAAGGCTGGAGAAACTCAGCAGGTGCAGCAGCATCTAAGGAGCGAAGGAGATAGGCGACGTTTCGGGCCAAAACTCTTCCATTGACTCCATCTACACTTCACGCTGCCTCGGCAAGGCCACCAGAAGGAAGGATTGAAGAGTTGCAAATTGTGAAGCTAGAGGAAGGAATGTAGATGAAAGAAGAGGGGGGGGCGGGGGGAGAAATAGGTGCGAATCTAGGGTGGTGAAGAAAGGGAAGGGGGCTTGTTGGAGATTATCTAAACTTGGAGAATTCAATGTTCATACCACTGGGTGCAAGCGACCCAAGGTCAAATATAGAAACATGTTTATTGAGTGCTGGAGGAACAGCGTCTCTGTGTCTCCGGAGGGAATGTACAGGCGATGTTTTGAGTCGGGACCCTACTTCAGACTTCTGCTTTCTGTTCATTGATGCATGAGATGTTTTGGGTCACATTCAGGGAGTTAAAATTGTAAACTTTCAGGGGAAAACACAAAATAGGAAGTGTGAGTTTCAGTCTGACAAAGCAATCTAAATATCAGATGTAGCCGCGGAGATTGGCATCATGGTCGGCACAGATATTGTGGGCCGAAGGGCCTGTTCCTATGCTGTACTGTGCTGTATTGGCCAATGATCCTTCTGATTTTGATTAATTGTCTGAAGGAAATCTGTGGCTGTGTCATCCTTTATGTTTTTAAATTCTGGAAGTTTGAGGTTTAGTTGCTACGTGTACCGAGGTACAGTGAAAAGCTTTTGTTGCGTGGGAACCAGACAGCGGAAAAGCTATACCTGATTACAATCGAGCCGTCTACAGTCTACAGATACAGGATGAAGGGCATAATGTTTATTGCAGGATAAAGTCTAGTAAAGTCTGATTAAAGATAGTCCGACAGGCATAGATAGAATGGATGTGGAAAGGATGTTTCCACTGGTGGGAGAGTCTCGGACCAGAGGTCACTCCTGGTCACTCTTTTAGAAAGGAGGTGAGGAGAAACTTCTTTAGTCAGAGGGTAGTTAATCTGTGGAATTGCCACATAGGGCCGTGGAGGCCAAGTCAGTAGATATATTTAAGGCGGAGATAGACAAATTCCTGATTAGAATGGATGTCAAGGGTAATTGGGAGAAGGCAGGAAAATGGGAATAGGAGGCAGAGATCAGCCATGTTTTAGTGAGCTGGATGGGAGGTCAGGACCGCTCTCTAGTTAGTGATAGTTGTGGACGCAGCCCAGACCATCACACAAACAATCCTCCCTTCCATTGATTCCAAGGCCACCAGCATAATCAAGGACCAGTCTCACCCCAGTCACTCCCTCTTCTCCCCTCTCACATCAGACAAGAGGTACAGAAGTGTGAATACACACACCTCCAGATTCAGGGACAATTCCTTCCTAGCTGTTATCGGGCAACTGAACCGTCCTATCGACAACCAGAGAACAGTCCTGACTTCCCATCTACCTCATTGGAGACATTCGGACTATCTTTAACTGGACTTTATCTTGCCCTAAACATTATTCCCTTTATCCTGTATCTGTACACTGTGGACAGCTTGATTGCCATTATATATAGTCTTTCCGCCGACTGGTTAGCACGCAAGTACCTGTCACTCACTGTACCCTGGTACACGTGACAATGACCGAACCATCTCCAATAGTTCCACGTCTCCTGCCCAGCCGCACCCAAGGCATTCAGAGGGAGAGAGACAATTGGCTGACTGTTGACTCACCAGTTGCCGGGCAGAAGTCGGAGATGAGGGAGAGTTTTGAACCAGGTCGTAATTAAAGAGGAAGCAGCTGCAACGTGTAAAGGCTGAGAATGCCAGAGCTTGCAGCTGGTCTCGTAGACACAGGGAACTGCAGATGCTGGAATCTTGAGCAAAACACAAAGTGCTGGAGTAACTCAGCAGGTCAGGCGGCATCTTTGGAGAACATAGAAAGGTGATGTTTCGGGTCGGGACCCTTCTTCAGACTGATGGGGATTGGGGGGAGAAAGTAGGGAGAGGTGGGGGCGGGACAAAGCCTGGCAAATGACAGATGAATACAGGTAAAGGGGTTTGATTGGCAAATGGGTGGACAGAGGTAGGAAGAAGACATCTTCCTTGTGTCTGAAGAAGGGTCCCGACCCGAAACGTTGCCTGTCCATGTTCTCCACAGATGGTGCCTCTGACTTGCCGAGTTCCTCCAGCACTTTGTGTCTTCATTTTGTAAACCAGCATCGGAAGTTCCTTGTGCCTCCAAGATTACAAAAGGCTGCGAGATAAAGGAGATAAGGAGAGAAGAAATGCAAAATATGAAGCCAGAGGAGGGAATACAGGTGGAAGGGGTCCAGGAGGAGGGGTTGTTGAAAGTTAGTTATCTAAAATTCAAGAGAGCGTCAGATTTAGCTCATAGGGATAAAGGAATCAAGGGATTATGGGGGAAAAGCAGGAATGGGGTACTGATTTTAGATGATCAGCCATGATCATATTGAATGGCAGTGCTGTCTTGAAGGGCTGAATGGCCTACTCCTGAACTCACTGTAGCTCGGTACACATGACAATGAACTAACCAACTCCATTTCTGCCGAGCCACAGGTGGTATTCAGTGAGCACGCATTAAATTAAACTGAACTGAACTGAAAGTGGTAAAATGAGGAACTCAGCGGGTCAGGCAGCATCTGTGGAGGGGAACAGACAGACACTGTTTCAGACGGGACCCTCCTTCAGACTGATGGAGTTGGTAAAGAGGTGGGGGGAGGACAAGGCCTGGCAACTAATAGGTAGATACAGGTGAGGGGGTTTTGATTGGCTGGATTGACCTCTGCCAAAGAAAGGAGGTGAAAAGGAGACAAAAGGATGTCAGATTAAGAGATATGGGGAGGGGTGAAATGTAAAGCCGGAAGGAGGGATATGGGTGGAAGGGGACGGAGGGGATGGGATGGAGGGGCTGGATGGTAGGAGAAATCGGTGCACACCAGGGTGGAAGAGTGGCACTGCAAAGGGGGGCGGGGGCGGGGGGGGTGTTACATAGAATTGGAGAATTCAATGTTCCTGCCATTGCGTTGGAGTAATAGAATTATAGTGATGCTGCATGAAAACAGCCCCTTCGGCCCAACTTGGCCATACCTGGATAGAATGGATGCAAAGAGGATGTTTCCACTCGTGGGAGATTCTAGGACCAGAGGGTAAAGCCTCAGAATAAAAGGACGTACCTTTAGAAAGGAGATGAGGAGGAATTTCTTTAGTCAGAGGAAGGTGAATCTGTGGAATTATTTGCCACAGACGGTTGTGGAGGCCAAGTCATTGGGTATTTTTAAGGTGGAGATTGACAGATTCTAGTAATGGTTGTCAGGGGTTACAGGGAGAAGGCAGGAGAATGGGGTCGAGAGGGAAAGATAGATCAGCCATGATTGAATGGCGGAGTAGACGATGGGCCGAATGGCCTAATTCTGCTCCTAGAGCTTCTAAATGTATGAATTTAAGCTGACCAAGATGTCCCATCTATACTAATTATAAATCATGAAAGATTTACATTTCCTGTTGTGGGGAATTTCCTGTTGGAGAACTGGTTTCGCACAATAAAAACACTTTGATATTTGAGAGTCTCTGGCATTCTTTCACCAAGTGGGAGTTCTTAGAATTAGGGTGATGGAATTAGGGTGGGGAATGGACGTGGGAAATAAAAAAACGTTTCCACTAGTGGGAGAGTCTAGGACCAGATGGCACAGTCTCAGAACAAAAGGACGTACCTTTAGAAAGGAGACAAGGAGGAATTTCTTTAGCCAGGGGTTGGTGAATCCATGGCATTCATTGCTAGAGATGGTGGTGGAGGCCTGGTCATTGGTCCTTTTAAGGAGATTGATAGGCTCTTGTTTAGTATGGAGTCAAAGGTTATGAAAAGAAGGCAGGAGAACAGGGTTGAGAGGAAAAAATAGATCAGCCATGATTGAATGGCAGAGTAGGACTGAATGGCCTGAGTCTGCTCCTGCTCTTATAAAATACCATAGTTTAGGAAGATTCAGGCAAAATACTGGCAAGTAAGGTTAGTAAAGATGAGTGGCCAGCATGGACACGGTGGGCCGAATGTCCTGTTTCTGTGGTACGTGAGTCTATGTACCATCATCCGTTATGTGTAGGAAGGTAATGCCGAGACCGAAAAAGGGTCTCGACCTGAAACGCTACCCATTCCTCTATCCAGAGAAGCTGCCTGTTCCGCTGAGTTACTTGTTAAAGAAGGAACTGCAGATGCTGGAGAATCGAGGGTTACACAAAAAGCTGGAGAAACTCAGCGGGTGCAGCAGCATCTAAGGAGCGAAGGAGATAGGCGACGTTTCGGGTCGAGACCCTTCTTCCCGCTGAGTTACTTGTTGCCTAACTTGCTGTGTTACTCCAGCACTTTGCATTCATCTTTGGTACAAACCATCATGACTTGGACACACACCAGGTGTAAATGCTGGAAATTCCTCTCCATCAACACCATAGGAGTCAACAAAAAACCAACAGTTCACCAAGAGAAGGACTTCAGCAGTTCACGAGTGTGTCTCTCCACCACTTTCTTGATGCTAATCAGGGAGTGATCTGGAAAACCTGGATAGGTGACACTTTGGGTTCGGACCCTTCTACAGACTGTTGTGGCTTGGGAAGGGTGGGTGGGGGCAGGATGGGGAGGAGGTGGAGAGAAGGATGGAAAACCCCCAACAGAAAACACTGGCAAATCCACCTGGCCATTCTCCCCTTGCTCATTTGGCATCATGCCAACACCAACACTGTGGGCCGAAGAGCCCACTTCTGTGTTGTACTGTTCTATGTACACTGGGCTTATATTCACTGGAATTTAGAAGGATGAGAGGGGATCTTATAGAAACATAAAAAATTTAGCCATTGCATGGCGGTGCTGGCTCGAAGGGCCGAATGGCCTACTCCTGCACCTATTGTCTATTGTATAAAATTCTTAAGGGATTGGACAGGCTAGATGCAGGAAAAAAAGTCCAGAACCACAGGTCACAGTTTAAGAATAAGGGGTAGGACTTGAGATAAGGAACAAATTTATCACCCAGAGAGTTGTGAATCTGTGGAATTCTCTGCCTCAGAAGGCAGTGGAGGCCAATCCATTGGATGTTTTCAAGAGAGTGCTAGATATAGCTCTTAGGGCTAATGAAATCAAGGGATATGGGGAAAAAGCATGAACGGGGAACTGATTCTGGATGATCAGCCATGATCATATTAAATGGCGGTGCTGGCTTGAAGGGCTGAATGGCCTAGTCCTACACCTATTTTCTATGTTTAAGAAAGAACTGCAGATGCTGGAAAAATCGAAGGTAGACAAAAATACTGGAGGAACTCAGCGGGTGAGGCAGCATCTATGAAGAGAAGGAAAAGGCGATGTTTCGGGTCGAGACCCTTCTTCAGACTGGTCGAGACCCTTCTATGTTTCTATGTTACTTTTGGTGTCTACCATGATCCGTAGACACTCTCCACCTCCACCAGAGGTCAGTGGTGAGACGCAAATCTATGTTCTGTAAACTCATGCAACTGTAAATGCTGGAATCCTGAACAAAACAAATAGTGCTGGAGTAACTCAGGCAGCATCTCTGGAGAACATGGATAGGTGACGTTTCTGGTTGCGACTCTTCTTCAGACTGAAAGTGGGGTGGGGGTGAAGTCGAGAGGGGGGTGATGACTGGAGTCGAGGAAAGACCAGGACCAAGCTTGAACGACCACTAATGACCTCAGGCAGGGTGGTGCCTGATAGTTCATTGCTGGCCAGGGAAGGTGTGGAGGGGAATGGACAGGGGATGTTTCGGGTCAGGACCCTTCTTGAGACTAGTGAAATAAACTGTTGGTCCTTGCCCACAAGCGATGGATTTGTCAGGATGGAAGGTTGACCCCTGTAATTCATGGCCCCCTTCCTCCCCTCCACTCGCACAACCTGTCTCCCCACATTAAGTCAATGGAATGGGAATTCAGAAGCTAAGGCACAAAGGCAGGAGAGGGGGCAGATGGTATGAAGGAGATGGAAACAGTTGTCTTGGAAGGTCCACTAACATCCCTCAGAGGAGGAAATCTGCCTTCCATACCCTGCCTGAGCCTACACCCACCATCGTGGGTGACTCTTAACTTCTCTAGACCTCTCACGAGACACAAGAACAATTGGGGATAGTCAATAAATCCAACGATGCCAGACATCTGAACAATTTACGCTCGACCACTAAGGCCTACGGGATCTCCCGGTTGCTAAGGGGTATTAATAACGGGCAAGCCATTTAGAACAGAGATGTGAAAACACATTTTCTCACAGAGAGTTGTGAGTCTGTGGAATACTCTGCCTCAGCGGGCGGTAGAGGCCAGTTCTCTGGATACTATCAAGAAAGAGCTAGATAGGGTTCTTAAAGATAGCAGCGTCAGGGGATATTGGCAGGAACAGGGTACTGATTGGGGATAATCAGCCATGATCACATTGAATGGCGGTGCTGGCTTGAAGGGCCGGATGGCCTACTCCTGCACCTAATGTCTATTGCTAACCAATTTAACTCATCTTCCATCCATATCCCCGGATAAGGGAGTTGGGACTAGTTTAGATTGGGCATCTTGGTCGGCATGGATGAGTTGGGCTGAATGGCCTGTTTGCGTGATGTGTAAGAATCTGGAGAGTAGCTGAGAGACTTTGGAAGGAGGGGAATGAGAGAGAGAGAGAGAGAGACACACAGATCCTGACATTTATTGGATTCACGGCTCATTGTTATTTGTTGTGCCGTCCAGTGGAAGTTTTCAGAAGTCCTGAACACCAGTTTTACTTCCAGGGAATTACCCTGTTACAATAAATAATTAATTGACACAGACCTTTGGAAAGTCCCTTGTAAATTACAGAGAAGCTTCCTGGACAAATTCACTGCAAGTCGCACCTCACTAATAACACCAATCATACTCAAATCCCTCCAAAGACTTGTTGTGGACTTTATCTCGCTCTAAACGTTATTCCCTTTAACTTGTACCTGTACATTGCGGACGGCTTGATTGTAATCATGTACAGTCTTTCCACTGACTGGATAGCACGCAACAAAAGCTTTTCACTGTACCTCGTTACACGTGACAATAAACTGAACTGCAATGGGGTTAGTGTAAATGAGTGATAGTGACTGGGTGGGCCGAAGGGCCTGTTTGTACGTTGTGTCTCTCTGTGGATCAGGGGCCACTCACACACCGTCTCAGATGTCGTACATGGCCAGTGAAGCATTGAGGTGCTCTCCCCTCCTCACCATTACTGTCTGCCTTCCAGGAGCCTGAGCTGGGGCCGAGGGCTGCTCTATGCCGGCGTGTCAATCCTGGTGGCCATGCTCATCGCTGGTCAGGTGGTCGGCATCATGTTCCTGATGAAGCAACAGGACAAGATAGACGGGCTGCAGAAGACCACGAGACGTATCGAGAGCAAGTACTCGGCGAGCCGTGGACCATTCAGTAAGCAGAGCCGCCAGCAATGGTCCCTTGGACACTTACAATGGTCATCAGCTGATTGGGTGGTTGATTGGGTAATTAAATGATTAATTGGGTGCTTGATTGATTGACTGATTAATTGATCAATCCGTTTAATTGGGTGATTGGTTGATTTGATGATTGATTGATTCACTGATTGATCATTTGATTGGTTGACTGGTTAATTGACTGATTGATTAATTAATTAAATGATTCATTGGTTGATTGAATGGGCAAGTGATTAATTCATTGGTTGGGGATTAATTGACCGATCGATTAGTTGATTAATTTATTTGTTAATTTATTGATTGGTTGCCTGACCGATTGGTCCATTACTTGATTGTTGGCACCATGAGGCAGCAGCTCTACCCACTGTGCCACCATTGGGCTGGCGTTGTGTGGGGATTTCAAAAAGACCATTGGCCCACTCAGTTTGTTACTCATTCTGTTTATTCGCCTGCACTGAATTTCCCCATAACCCTCTCTGAGCTAAATTAAATCCTCAACTCACACACTCTTGAGGGGGAGCCCCAGAGTGAGCTAGAAGTAGGATGCACTTTGGTTTTCATCAGCTCAGATGAGATACACTGGTATAGTTTACTCTGCAATAGGACATAGAATAGTGCAGCACAGGAACAGGCCCTTCGGCCTACAATGTCCATGCCAAACATGATGGCAAGTTAAACTAATCTCCTCTGCCTGCATGTGATCCATATCCCTACATTCCCTACATTTCCATGTGCCTATCTAAAAGCCTCTTAAACACCACTATCATATCTGCCTCCACTAGCCACCCCTGACAGCGCATCTCAGGCACCCACCACCCTCTGTGTAAAAAAAAAAATCCTTCAAACTTTAGAATCATAAATCGTACTGTAGAACCTCCTTTAAACTTTCCCCCTCTCACCTTAAAGCGGTGGAATCTGGTTTTGCACATTTCCACTCTGGGATAAAGGTTCTGACCCTATATATGCCTCTCATAGTTTTATATACTTCTATCAGGTCTCTCCCAAGCATCTTGACGTTCGAGAGAAAACAATCCAAGTCTGTCCAACCTCTCCTTGTAGCTGAAACCCTCCAATGCAGGCAGCATTCTGGTGAACAGGGAAGAGAGCGGGGGAGGGGGGATGGGAGGAAGGGGGAGGGGGGGGTGAGGGTTGTGAAGCAGCATCTACAGTTTCATGTGTCTCCATTTTTTCTTGTATCTTTTTATCCTTCAGGACCGAAGCCAATCATGCACCTGAGACCAATGATGATGGATCTGCCCATTTCCTACATCAACCCCGATGTCGACGCACCAAAGGTGACTTCTCACCGAAACATTATGGAATATTAACTCCCCATCCCATTCCCACACCGACCTTTCAGCCCTGGGCCTCCTCCGTTCCCTTCATTAGGTCTTAACGAAACAAAGCAAGGGTTCGGGATTCAGAAGCTAAGACACAAAGGCTGGGGAGGTGGCAGATGTCCATGTCCATAAATCATTGAAACAGAATTTGGCCATTCGAGTTGTGGCTTGGCTTAATTCAATCATTCAATCATGGCTGTTCCATCTTTCCCTCCCAATCCTATTCTCCTGTCTTCTACCCATATCCTTTGACACCCGTACTAAACAAGATCCGTCAATCTCTGTCTAAAATTTTTTTCATCAACTTGGCCTTCTTAGCCGACCGTCGCAATGAATTCCATAGATTCACCACCATCTGGCTAAAGAAATTCATCCTCATCTCTATTCAAAAGCTACATACTTTTATTCTGGGGCTTTACACCACCCTCTGGACCTTGACTCTCCCACCAGTGGAAACATCCTCTCCACATCACAAATGTCCTCATTCTTCAGAGAACGGGGATTCCCCTCCCCCACTATAGATGAGGCTCGCACCAGGGTCTCCTCCATACCCCGCAACACTGCCCTCTCTGCCCATTCCCCCACTCACAACAAGGGCAGTCCCCTGGTCCTCACCTTTCACCCCACCAGCCGGCACATACAACACATAGTCCTCCGCCAGTTTCGCCACCTCCAACGTGACCCCTCCACTCGCCACATCTTCCCATCTCCCCCCCGTCTGCCTTCCACAAAGACCGCTCCCTCCGCAACTCCCTTGTCAATTCTTCCCTTCCCTCCCGCTCCACCCCTTCCCCGGGCACTTTCCCTTGCAACCGCAAGAGATGCTACACTTGTCCCTTCACCTCCCCCCTCCACTCCTTTCAGGGACCCAAGCAGTCCTTCCAGGTCCAACAGAGGTTCACCTGCACCTACTCCAACCTCATCTACTGCATCCGTTGCTCCAGATGCCAACTGATCTATATCGGTGAGACCAAACGGAGGCTTGGCGATCGTTTCGCCGAACACCTCCGCTCGGTCCGCAATAACCAACCCGACCTCCCGGTGGCACAGACTTCAACTCCCCCTCCCATTCCGTATCCGACCTCTCGGTCCTGGGCCTCATCCAAGGCCAGAGTGAGCAACACCGCAAGTTGGAGGAACAGCACCTCATATTCCGCTTGGGGAGTCTGCATCCTCTGGGCTTAAACATTGAATTTTCTCAATTCTGTTAACCCTGGCTGTCTCCTCCCCCTCCAACCTCTCCCTCAGCCCTCGGGCCCTGGCATTCCTTCTCTCTATCTCTCCCCACCCAAGTCGCACTAGCTTCTCATTTTCAAACTACAAACAGCTTACAATGGCCTGTTTCCTTTATCATTGATACTTTTTTGCATATCTTTCATTCATTGTTCTTTATCTCTCCACATCACCGTCTATATCTCTCATTTCCCTGATCCCTAACCAGTCTGAAGAAGGGTCTCGACCCGAAACGTCACCTATCTCCTTCGCTCCTTAGGTGCTGCTGCACCCGCTGAGTTTCTCCAGCCTTTTGTGTACCCTCGATTCTCCAGCATCTGCAGTTCCTTCTTTAACACTCTCCACATCCACTCTATCCAGGCCTTTCACTATTCGGTGAGTTCAACGAGGTGTCCCCTCATCCTCCTAAACTCCAGCGAGTACAGGCCCAGTGCCATCAAATGCTTATCATACGTTAACCCAATTATCCCCGGGATCATTGTTGTAAACCTCCTCTGGACCCTCTCCAACGCCAGCATTTCCTTCCTCAGATCTGGCGCCCAAAACTACTCACAATAACAGAGATGGGAGCAGTTGGTCTTGGTGTTGAGATAGGTACCATGGTCCACTCATCTGGTGTCCATGGATGGGATGGGTACCATGGATGTGACATTCTGGTCCACTGACATTCCTCAGAGGAGGAAATCTGCCTTACATACCCCACCAACGCGGTTAACCTGTATCCCTCTCCTCACCCGGCCACCTTTGTGACCCGGGGGCACCTCCTGCAGCCCACCTTGAAGGGGCTGGAGGCATTCCCCCGGTTCACCCACCCACCCACCGCCCCTCGCTCCTCACGTCCAGCCGACGTCTCCAGCGCCTCCTTCCCGGTCCCACCGATCGACAAGCCTTCAGCCGGCACTGTGGCCATGGCACCTCCCACTAGGTACACAATATACAAGGGCAATTAGAGATGCGCAACAAATGCTGGCCTTTGGTGCCACATACCGACATCCGAACACTTGCGCTTGGCCCGCCAAGGCCTGCTGGAGCTAAACATTTTAACTCCCATCCCCGTTCCCACACTCATTCCTGGGCCTCCATCATTGCCCGAGTGAGGCCACACGCTAACTGGAGGAACAGCATGGGTAGGGTACAACCCAGCAGTATGAACGTTGAATCCTCCAATTTTAAATCATACCCCCCTCTCTCTTGTGACTGTTCCACCCCCTATCCCCAGTCATTCCTACCACCATCTCCTAACCACCCCCTCAGTCACCCCTTCCCCTAACTCCGTACGTTCATATCCCATCCATGAGTTCCAATTTCACTTTTATCCCACCCACTCCCCCCCCCCGGTTCCCTTCCACCCACATCCCTCCCTCCGACTTTATACTTCACTCCTCCTTTTCTCCCCTTCTCTGACACCCCTTTGCCTCCTTTTCACCTCCAGCTTTTATCACTTACTCCACCCATCTGGCCATCACTCCCCCCCCCCCCCCCCCCCCCCAATCTGTATCCACCTCTCACTCGCCAGGCTTTGTCCCACCCCCACCTCTCTCTTCCAGCTTCCCCCCTCCCCCTCCGTCGGTCTGAAGAAGGGTCCCGACCCCACCCTCCACAAAGCTGCCTGACCCACTGAATTCCTTTAGCACTTTGTGGTTTTGGTTTAGTTAAGTTTAGTTTAGTTTAATGTCACGTGTACCGAGGTGCAGTGACAAAAGTTTTCTTGCATGTTAACCAATCGGCAGAAAGACTATACATGATCACAATCGAGCCGTCCACAGTGTACAGACGCAGGATAAAGGGAATAATGTTTAGTGCGAGATAAAGTCCAGTCCAGTCTGATTAAAGATAGTCCGAGGCTCTCGAATGAGGTAGATGGTAGCTCAGGACCGCTCTTTAGTTGATGATAGGATGGTTCAGTTCCCTGTCAACAGCTGGGAAGAAACTGTCCCTGAAACTGGAGGTGTGTGTTTTCACACTTCTGTACCACTTGCCTGATGTCAGCACTGCAGGAACTGCAGGTTCCTTATGTTGCCAGTCTTAACTGGAGCGGTGTGTGTTGGTTGGGCGATGACGGAAATGTCACCTTCTTTGTCCTTGTCTTTCCTCAGCTTCCCACACCTCAATCTACAACTCGACCAATGACCCTGATGGAAGAGGTTCATCAGCTGCTGAAGGTACGTATCTCCAACCTATTACAGAACAGGTGGCACGGTGGTGCAGCGGTAGAGTTGCTGCCTCACAACGCCACAACCTGGGTCCGATCCTGACTACGGGTGCTGCGTGTGAATGTGTGGGGTGTGCACTTTCTTCCTGGGACTGCGTGGTTTCCTCTGGGTGCTCTGGTTTCCTCCCACATTGCAAAGACATGCGGGTTTGTGGGATAATTGGCTTCTGTAAATTGTCCCTACACTCCAGGGACAATTTACAGAAGCCAAACTGACACGCCTTTGGGATGTGTGAGGAAACTGGAGCACTCGTGGGGCAGCGGCACTACCCGCTGCGTCCCCGTGTTGCCCCCACGTTGACGGGACCTTTTGCCCGATCGTTAGGCTGATCGTTACTACTCTTTTCCCCTCTCAGGATGGAAACCGAACACAGGGGATTCCGGAAATGATTGGAAGCTTCTCCGACAACCTCAAGCTGCTGAAAGAGAATCTGAACGAATCCGACTGGGAGGTTGGTGTTCAATTGTCCAATGTGAGAATTCCCCCAGCACTTTGCGTTTGCCGCAAGACTCCACCATCTCCAGATCCTTGCGACGAGGAGGAATTTCTTTCGCCAGAGGGTGGTGAATCTGTGGAATTTATTGCCATAGATGGGAGTGGAGGCCAAGACATTGGGTATTTTTAAAGCAGAGGTTCTTGATTAGTGAGGGTGTCAAAGGTTACTTGGAGAAGGCTAAAGAATGAGGGTGAAAGGGAAAGATAGATGAGCCACGATTGAATGGTGGGGTAGACTCGATAGGCCGAATGGCCTAAATGTGCTTCTATGCCTTATGTACATGAACACTCCATTGCCAACCCCTGAAATAACCTGGTGGCGTGTGCTTTTTTTGTGTTATTTTTAGGATTTTGAATCTTGGCTTCAGAATTGGTTCCTCTTCCAACTTGTTCAGCCTGAGAAGAAGACTGCACCAACCCAGGCACCCCAGGTACCCCGAGTACTGCCCCGCCATGAGATGCCAGCCAGAGGTACGTGACAACCTTCTTCTCTCCACCCCAATGAGACCTTGCTCCAAGATCCTTGGCTTGCCGGCTTGAGTTACAAGGAGAGGTTGGACAGCCTTGACATTTTTTGTGTGGAGCCTAGGAGGGCGAGGGATGACCTTATTTAGACTTTGTGCTTTAGGACGTGCGGGTTTGTAGGTTAATTGGCTTCGGTAAAAATTGTGAATTGTCCCTAGTGTGTAGGGTTAGTGCTAGTCTACGGAGAGATCGTTGTTTGTCGCTGACTCATTGGGTCGAAGGGCCAGTTTCCGCGCTGTATCCTAAAGTCCAAAGGGTGGTCTTATTGAGGTGTGCAAGATCATGAGGGGCATGTTTAAAGTTAACGTCACCGTCTTTTTCCCAAGGGAATAGGATTTTAAAGATAGACACAAAGTGCTGGAATAACTCAACGGGTCAGGCAGCATCTCTGGAGAACGGATTGGTGATGTCTTGTGTCGGGACATTTCTTTAGAGGATCTTAAAGCCAGAGGGCACAGGCTTAAGGTGAGAGACATTTAAGAGGAACCTCAGGGGCAAATTTTCACTCAAAGGATAGTCCGTATCTGGAAGGAGCTGCCAGAGGAAGCTATAGATTCAGGGAATGGAGGGATATGGATCACGTGCAGGGAGGGGGAGATTAGTTTAACTTGGCTTCATATTTGGCACAGGCATTGTGGGCCGAAGGGCCTGTCCCTGTGCTGTACTGAAGAAGGGTCTCAACCTGAAACGTTACCAATCCATGTTCTCCAGTGGTTTACTGACCTGTTGAGTTACTCCAGCAATTTGTGTCCTCCTGTGCTGTGCCGGTCAATGTTCTATTATGTTTTCCCACTTTCCATCTATTCATCCACTTTTCATCTATTCATCCACTCCCACACCAGGGGGGATTCACAGAGGGCCAATGAATCAATTAACCTACAAACCTGCATGGGCATGTCTTTGGGATGTGGAAGGAAACCGAAGCACCCGAAGGAAAATCATGTGGTCACAGGGAGAACATACAAAGTACAAACACTGAGGCGCACGCGCGCACACGCACACTCACACGCATGTGCGCGCACACACACACACACGCATGCGTGCGCGCGCACACACACACACACACTCACACACACACACACACACACACACACACACACACACACACACACACACACACACACACACACACACACACACACACACACACACACACACACACACACACCGCTTGATAGTAATCATGTATAGTCTTTCCGCTGGCAGGATGGCACGCAACAAAAAGCTTTTCACTGTACCTAAACGAAACTAAACTAAAGTCACATCATTGTTGGACTGGGAGGCAGTGTCGAGCAGAGCAAGCCTGCAAATCGCAGCATGTATCTTTGGATGTTATTGTGTCATAATCATGTTTTGTTAGTTGCCTTGAAGTGACCAAATGATTCTTGTTTCCACAGGGAGGAAGGCCTTCTCCAGCTTGGTCATGAGCCCACTGATCAACCTCCATAGCTCAGCGGAAGACTCCAAGCAATCCGTTAATGCTGCAGTCATTCCTAGAAAAAGGGGTAACTATGCCGACGAGTATTTCAGAACATAGAACAGTACAGCAGAGGAACAGGCCCTTCGGCCCACAGTGTCTGTGCTGAACATGATGCCAAGACCAACTCTTACGTACCTGCATGTAATTCATAGCCCTCCATTCCCGACATGTCCATCCATGCACCCATGCAAAAGCCTCACAAACGCAAACTGCCCACCACCCCGGGCAGCAAGTTCCATGCATCCACCACCATCTGTGTAACATACCTGGTCTGCACATCTCCTTTATAATTTGTCCCGCTCACCGCTCACCTGTGCTCTGGAGTCATACAGTACGGAAATAAGCCCTTTGGCCCAACTCGTCAAAGCCCACCAAGATGCCCCACCAAGCTAGCTCACCAAGAAGCTAGTTCCATTTGCCTTCGTTTGGCTCATATCCTTTTAAACTTTTCTTTTCCATTTTCACCCTGGTAAAATCCCTTAACCTCCAACGCTCCCGAGAAAACAATGCAAGTCTGTCCAACCTCTCCCTGTAACTAATCCAGGCAGCATTCTGGTAAACCTTCTCTGCACCCTCTCCAAAGCCTCCACATCCTTCCTGTAATGGGGCGACCAGAACTGCACACAACACTCCAAATGCAGTCTGACCAAAGCTGCAGACCTACAGAGCTGCATTATGACTTCCTGACTCTCATACTCAAAGCCCCGACTGATGAAGGCAAGATTACTGTACACCTTCTATACCTCTCAAAGCTATGTCCACGACTCTCTGCAATTTCTTGCGGTCTTGGATGCCCTGGGCAGTCTCAGGCTCTGCAGGACACTGTTGTGACCGCTGTTATTTTCCCTCACGCAGTTTTCAATGCGGAGACTAAGTGTGAGCAACTGAAAAGGGAGGCGGACATTAAGCCCGGAGCATTCCAGCCAAGCTGTGACAAGGATGGGAACTTTGAGCCAAAGCAATGCTGGCCAAGCACTGGCTACTGCTGGTGTTCCTATCCCAATGGGACCAAGATTGAAGAGACCGCAACCAGGAAGGAACTGGATAATTGTCAAAGTAGGCTTGAGTTTCTTCAGCTACCTGTTGTATTGAGCCATAGTAACAGTTATAGGACCATAGGCATAGAGTCATAGACCCATATAGTCAGCCATAGTGTCAAAGCTATAGTGATAGTCATAGTGCCATAATGTCATAATCATAGTGTCATAGACCCATATAGACCCATCGAGTCATAGTCATAGCCATAGTTATAGAGCTAGAATCATGGTCATGTAACGTCATAGAGTCTGAGCCAGTCATAGAACCATAGTCATTGTCCCATAGAGCTATAGGATCAATCATAGTCATACAGCATGAAAGCAGGCCCTTCGGCCCAACTTGTCCATGCTGACCACCCACTGAATCCCCTTCCAGAAACACTCTCCCCATCACCAACGTTGACCATCAATTTACAGATACAGCGTGGAAAAGGCACCTTTGGCCCCCTGAGTCGACACTGACCCATACACTAGTTCCATTCTACACACCAGGGACAATTTACAAAAAGCCAATTAACGTACAAACCTGTACATCTTAGGACCGTGGGAGGAAACTGGCGCAACCGGAGAAAACCCACACAGTCAAACGTGCAAACTCAGTACAGACAGCAGTTGTGGTCAGGATCGAACCCAGGACCTAAGGCAGCAACTCTACTGCTGCGCCACTGTACCCGCCCTAGTTCTTAGGGAATACTCCATGAAACTGTTCATGAACTTGAATGGTTCCTATTGTGGACTAGTTTTGACTGAGGTTCTAACATATTGACAGGTGAAATGTTAGCCTCACTTGCGGCTTAAATACGGCTTTCTTTCCATCTTCAGGCTACCAAAAGCCAGATGACCAAACCTTTTCCGGCTTTGGTGGTGAGTAGCAGGGATCGGCCATGGTTAAGCCAAGATGTCCACTTGGCCAAAGGGAGCGACAGCCCCTTTGTTGCCTCTAGCTTCCCTAATCCACTAACCACGCTTGTCTATCCTTCCTTGACCATTCCTTTAGGCTTTGGAGATACAGCATGGAAGCATTCCCTTCACCCAATGAGCCTGCGACAACCAGCGATCACCCCGTACACTAGCACTATCCTACACACGAGGGACAATTTACAGAAGCCAATTAACTAACCTACTAACCGGCACGTTTTTGGAGCGTGGGAGGAAACCGGGGCACCCAGAGAAAACCCAGGCGATTACAGGGAGAACGTACAAGCTCCGTACAGACAGCACCTGTAGTCAGGTTCGAACCCGAGTCTCTGGTGGTGTGAGGTGACAACACGACCGCAGCGACACTGTGCCGCCCCTAGTGAGGCCAATTGAACCTAACTTTATAGCGAGTTCTTTGTCCCATTTGGCCCATTGAATCTTGGCCGATCTAACGTTCGCACTCAGTCCCATTCTCCTGCCTCCTCCCCGTAGCCCTTTGACACCCTTACTGATCAAGAACCTGACAATCTCCGCTGTGACAAAACATAGACTAGTAGAAAACATAGAACATAGACTAGTGTAGCACCTTTGACCGTGCTGGACATGATGTCAGGTTAAAGAAATGGCGACACAGTGGTGTAATGGTCGAGCCTTTAACGCCTTGTCAAAACCTATCAATCTCTGCTTTATAAATACCCAATGTCTTGGCCCCCACAGCCGTCTGTGGCAATGAATTCCACAATTCAATAGCGGTCGCATCGCTTTGATCATTAACCTTTGCACTAATGTCTCAAAACAGTGCATCTAAAATTTGGGAAGAGTAAAATTCTGAGACAAGTAAAGGGCCTGTCCCACCAGCATGCGATTGCATGCGTCTAACGCGACCAAACGTGGTCGCTTGAGGCGTACGGCCTCGCGGGGCCGGTTCCACTTCGTTCCGCAGAGGCGTATTTAGTTGTGCGGGGCTGGTCCCAACCTCATACTGACCAATCAGCTGGGCATGAGGCGGGCTGACTGAATTTGGACGCCGCACGGCATCGGGCGGTGACGTCATCATGCAACGGTACGCCGGGCGGTGACATCATCGTGCAACGCCTCGCGCAGGTGTACGCCGTCAAGACGCTGCGTACGATGTCGAGACGCTGCATACAATGTCGAGACGCTGCGTACGCCCTCAATGCGCCTGCGGGCCGACAGGCCGTTGGCGCACGGCATTTTCGGACAGTGTAAGACTTTTGGAGCCCCGCGCGATGTCGCGACCAGCCCTGCACAACTCCATACGCCTCCGCCGATCGAAGTGGGACCGGCCCCGCGAGGCCGTACGCCTCAAGCGACCACGTTTGGTCTGGTGGGACAGGCCCTTTATAAATGGCAGATATTCTAAGCAAAACTGAAGATAGAAAACAACACAAATGGCACAGCGTGTAGAGACACTTCCTCACGGCACCAGAGACCCGGGTCCAATCCTGATCTCCATGTGTCTGTCTGTCTGTGTAGAGTTTGCACGTTCTCCCTGTGACCGTGTGGGTTTCCTCCGGGTGCTCCAGTTTCCTCCCACATTCCAAATAGGTGCAGGTTTGCAGGTTAATTGGCCCTGTGTAAATTGGCCCTAGTGTGCAGGGAGTGGATGAGAAAGTGGAATAACATAGAACTAGTGTGAACGGGGTGATCGATGTTTTGGCTTGGACTCGGTGGGCCGAAGGGCCTGTTTCCATACTGTATCCCTAAACTAAATTACACTAAACTAAATGGTGAAGAGTAGCTTTAATATTGTTCTCTGATGTTCTATGTTCCAGGATTCTAGAGATTAGTTCAAATATAGAGAATTAAATTCAAGGACCATGAAACATAGAACATAGAACATAAAACAGTACAGCACAAGAACGGGCCCTTCAGCCCACAATGTCTGTGCCAAACATGATGCCAAGATAAATGAATCTCCTCTGCCTGCATGTGATGCACATCCCTACATTCCCTGCATACCCATGTGCCTGTCTTTAAAAAGCCTCTTAAACGCCACAACGTATCTGCCTCCACCACCACCTCTGGCAGCGCGTTCCAGGCACTCACCACCCTCTGTGCAAAAACAAAAATTGTCCCATGCATCTTCTTTGATCTTTACCCTTCTCGTCTTAAAGCAATGCCCTCTAGTCTTGGACATTTCCAGCCTGGGGAAAAGGTTCTGATTGTCTACCCTATCTATGCTTCTCATGATATTATAAACGTCTATCAGGTCTCCCCTCAGCCTCTGATGCTGTAGAGAAAACAATCCAAGTTTGTCCAACCTCCCCTTATGATCCGAGCATCATTCTTGTGAACTGCTTCCGCACCATCCCTAAAGCCTCCACATCCTTCCTGTAAATGGGGCGGCACGGTGGCCCAGCGGTAGAGTTGATGCCTTACAGTGCCAGAGACCCGGGTTCAATCCTGACTACAGGTGCTGTCTGTACGGAGTTTGTACATTCTCCCAGTGACCGTGTGAATTTTCTCCAGGTGCTCAGGTTTCCTCCCACACTCCAAAGACATACAGGTTTGTAGGTTAATTAGCTTTGGTAAAAATCGTAAATTGTCCCTAGTGTATAGGATAGTGTATAAGGTGATCGCTGGTCGGCACGGACTTGGTGGGCGGAAGGGCCTGTTTCCACACAGTTTCTCTAACACTAAACTAAACAGTGCCCTGTAGTCCTTGCTATTTCCACTGTGGGGGAAGGTTCTGACTTTGTACCCTATCTATGCCTCTCATGAGTGTATAAACATTCTATCTGATCTTCCTGCGAATCTCCGACGCTGTAGGGAAAACAAGCCAAGCGTGTTCAAGTTCTCCTTATAATCGGGACATCATTCTGATAAACCTCCTCTGCACCTTCTCAATAGCCTCCACATCCTTCATGTAATAAGGTCATAAGTTCATAAGTCATAGCAGCAGAATTAGGCCATTTGGCCCATCAAGGCTACTCCGCCATCCAATCTTGGCGGTCACGGTGGTGCAGCGGTAGAGTTGCTGTCTTACAGCGAAAGCAGCGCCGGAGACCCAGGTTCGATTCTGACTACGGGTGCTGTCTGTACGGAGTTTGTACGTTCTCCCTGTGATCTGCGTGGGTTTTCTCTGAGATCTTTGGTTTCCTCCCACACTCCAAAGACGTACAGGTTTGTAGGTTAATTGGCTTGGTAAATGTAAAAAAATGTCCCTTGTAGGTGTACGATAGTGTTAATGTGCAGGGACCGCAGGTCAGCACGGACCCGGTGGGCCGAAGGGCCTGTTTCCGCTCTGTATCGCTAAACTAAACTAAACTAAAACTACCTTTCCCTCTCAACCCCATTCTCCTGCCTTCTCCCCATAACCTTTAACACCCACACTAATCAAGAATCTGTCAATCTTCACCTTGAGAATACCCATTGAAGGCCTCCACCGCCATCTGTGGCAATGAATTCCACAGATTCACCACCTTCTGATGAAATAAATTCCTCCTCATCTCCTTTCCAACCGTACGTTCTTTTATTCTGAGGTTATGGTTCATGGTCCTAGACTCTCCCACTCGTGCAACCATCCTCTCCACATCCACTCTATCCGGGCCTTTCATTATTCGGTAAGTTTCAATGAGGGTCCCTCCTCATCGTTCTAAACTCCAGCGAGTACAGGCCCAGTGCCGTCATACGCAATGGAGGGCGGCAAGTAGCACTGCATTCGATACTCTGAATGTGTCCGACCTAATGCACTAGATGTTGTACTTGACAGAGGTCCCTCTTCGCGGCCCTGCCTCACCATGGACATGGAATGAAGGAACTGCAAGCGCACAAAACAGGAGCAAACATAACCATTCACTCCCTTTGCCTCACTCCAACCATCCATAACACAGCTGATCTAACCACTGCATTCTTCATAAGGCATCAATTCATAAGATCTAGGAGCAGAATTAGGCCATTCGGCCCATCAAGTCTACTCTGCCATTCAGTCATGGCTGATCTATCTTTCCCTCTCAACCCCATTCTCCTGCCTTCTCCTCATAACCCCTGACACCCTTGCCCTGCCTTGTCTTGCAATCTCTCAGCTCCTTGCTTGATGAATCTACCCAATATTTAAAGATGAAGGGATTGCTGAACCAAGTTTGGTGAGATATCTCCGAAACTAACAATGTTTTTCTCTTTTCTCTTTTCTTGCAGCTTTTGAAGCCTAAGGATGAAATGTCGATGGACACAGATCCTTAAGACCAGCTTTGCTCCCCAGACGTACATTAATTGCAAAGATTGATTAACATTTACTTTGATTGATAATTATTCGGCTGTTGACTTGGACCCAGTAGATGTATCTTCTATCCTGCTTATGATTTGTCCGTGAGGATTATTTAGCTAATAAGTAGACAATCAAATTGCTCATAAGTTCATAAATTCATAAATCGTAGGAGCAGAAATAGGCCATTCGGCCCATCAAGGCTACTCCGCCATTCAATCATGGCTGATCTATCTTTCCCTTTTAACCCCATTCTCCTGCCTTATTCCCATAACCTTTGACACCCGTACTAATCAAGAATCTGTCAAACTCCTCCTTAAAAATCCCCAATGACTTGGTCTCCACAGCCATCTGAGGCAATGAATTTCACAGATTCACCACCACAACTAGAGAAGTTCCTCCTCATCTCCTTTCTAAAGTTTCTACGTCCTTTTATTCTGAGGCTGTGCCCTCTGGTTCTAGAGTATGTATATTCACCCCATCTATTCCTCTCATGATTTTATCAATCCTCTCACCTGAACACTTGGGTATTTGGTCCATAATCCAGACGGCTCTGCCTACCACTGGGAACACCACCATCGGAGATTGAAGGATTGCAGGGGTATATAAAGCCCCCCCCCCCCCCCCACCCACCATTACTTTGGGATTCAGTAGAGTTGGGGCTACAGTTTATGATTCTCAGCAATGCTCCTTTGCATGCAAGATATAAACATTCACCACTTTGTTTTAAGAATTGCCAAGAATTAATTTGCTGAAGAATAATATTGCTTCTAGATTATGTTAATTTGCTCATTGATAATGGCTAACAATTGCTGGGGAATATTACGTTGCAATAAAGGGTGTTGAACTGTATTTAATCTCTCTCTTTGAATTGTGGAGACAATTGGGACTGGATGTTGGGGGTAAATGAAGGGTTGTTGTGTTAGGGGCCTGTCATCCAGGCTTCAGCCCATTATCGTTCATTCATTGGATAGAATAAATCTAAGGTTAAAGGTAGGGGTTTACTTTACTTTACTTTAGCTCAGTTCAGTTTAGTTTATTGTCACGTGTCCCGAGGTGCAGTGAAAAGCGCTTTTGTTGCGTGCTATCCAGTCAGCGAAACGCCTAATCATGATTACAATCAAGCCGTCCACAGTGTAAAGATACAAGATAAAGGGAATAATGTTTAATGCAAGATGAAGTCCAGTAAAGTCCGGTTAAAGATAGTTCAAAGGTTTCCATAGAGGTAGATGGGACAGGACCACTGTCTAGTTGGTGATGGGATGGTTCATTTGCCTGATAACAGCTGGGAAGAAGCTGTCCCTGAATCTGGAGGTGTGCATTTTCACACTTCTGTACCTCTTGCCTGAGGGGAGAAGAGGGAGTGACCGGGGTGAGACTGGTCCTTGATTATGCTGGTGGTCTTGCCAAGGCAACGTGAAGTGTAGATGGAGTCAATGGAAGGGAGGTTGGTTTGGGTGATGGTCTGGGCTGCGTCCACATTTCTCTAAATTTTATCGGGATGCATCACAGCATGGCTTGGGAACAACTCCATCTAAGACCACAAGAAATTTTAGAGAGTAGTTGATGAAGTGCTTGGGCTCGTGTTTCTGGAGAGCCAAGAGTCAGAGATTCCGGTTCAAACTCACATAATAATTCCCATGTTCTCCAGAGATGCTGACTGAGCCACTGCGTTACTCCATCACTTTGTGTCTTTTTTTGTAAACAAGCATCTGCAGTTCCTTATTCCTACAAGATTCATACGGATATTGCCGCGAGATTTCGAGTTAATGGTGGAGAGGTGTACAGACTGGTCACACAAGGAACTGCAGATGCTGGAATCTTGAACAAAACGCAGAATGCTGGAGTAACTCAACAGGTCAGGGGGCATCTCTAGAGAACATGGATAGGTGACGTTTCGGGTCGGGTCCCTTGGTCTCAGTTCCAATCAGTGTGGTAAAAGGGTCCTAACCCAAAATGTCACCTATCCATATTCTCCAGAGATGCTGCCTGACCCGTTGAGATACTCCAGCACCTTTACGACATTCAGAGTTCATGATGGTGTTGTCTCCTGCCCCATCAAAGATCAAGGCAGCTCTTTATATCGGGGAAGGCAATATGATCGAAATGGACGTGAGATAAAAATCTTGACACACATCTTGTTTCTTTGTTCCCCAATAAAGAAGAACTCAATTGCATTTATCTAGTGCCTTTTTAAAATGTCCCAAAGAAATCTACAATCCATAAGAAACAATACCATTATGCATCGCAAAGCTGATCAGTCATAGAGTCACAGAGTCATACAGCCCAATTTTCCCATGCTGATCAAGATGCCCCATCTACACTAGTCTCACCTGTCCACATTTGGCCCATATCCCTCTAAACCTTTCCTATCTATGTACCTGTGCAAATGCCTCTTTAAATGTTGTTACAGTACCTGCCTCAACTACCTCCTGTGGCAGCTCATTCCATACGCCCACCACCCTCTTCACCTTAAACCTATGTCCTGTGTTTCTTGATTCCCCTACTCTGGGTAAAAGACTGTGCATTCACCCTATTTATCTCCCTCATGATTTTATACACCTCTATAAGATCACCACTCATCCTCCTGCGCTCCAAGGAATAGTCGTAGCCTGCGCAACCTCTCCCTATAGCTCAGGCCCTCGAGTCCTGAACTGACCAAAACTGAACCCAATGCTCCAAATGTGACCTCAATATTGCAAATACAATGCCCGCCATAAATGTTACAATAACATTTTGATAGAAAACATAAATGTGTGATGTAAAACTCATTAAATGTTGGCCAGCATAGACACTCCCATGCTTAATCTCTATAAAACATTTTTACTGTTGATCTGAAAGGGCATTAATATAACTTTCAGTATAGAGATATAGCACGGAAACAGGCCTTCAGCCCACTAAGTCCACGCTGACCATCGATCACCCTGTATACAAGTACTATCCTCCTTCTTCTCTCGTGTGGCGTGCACAGCCTAAAGTTGTTGGACAACTTGTTCTATTTGATCTTCCGTTTGTGCACGTCGAGTTGATTGCATTAGTCGAAACAGGGCGGACCACGAGAAGGTTGCAATCTTCCACCCCCTAGTTCTATCCTACACACTAAGTCAATTAACCTACAATCCTTCACGCCTTTGGAGTGTGGGAGGAAACCGGAGGACCCGGAGAAAACTCACGTGGTCACAGGGAGAATGTAGAAACTCCACACTCCAAGCACCTGTGGCCAGGATCGATGCTGGGTCTCGGGTGTTGTGAGACAACTGCTGTACAGCTGTGCCACTGTGCCGTCCTCACATCTGGTAACATCTGACCAGAAAGGCCGGTGACAGTGCAGCATTCCCTCCATCGTGCCGAGGGAGTCTCAGTTTGGGCTTTACCATGGAGTCTCTGGACTTGAACCATCAACCTTCAGACTCGAGAGGGGAGGGCGAGATATTTTGGTGCCCAATGAACTAAAGATGGGATTATATGTGTCTTCAAGTGTCATATGTTCTGATAATGCATCAATGAAAATGACAATTTCAAATTTCAATGAAATGTAATTAAAATCAATTGAATGCTGAACTATGATACCAAGACCAACTCATATCTGCCGGCACTTAATTCATATCCCTCCATTCCCTGCATATCTATATGCCTATCTAAAAGCCTCTTAAACACCACTATTGTATCTGCCTCCACCACCACCCCCAGTAGCGCGTTCCAGGCCCCCACCACCCTCTGTGTAAAAACTTGCCCCGCACATCTCCTTCAAACTTTGCCCCTCTCACCTTATAGCTATGTGCGGTTATAAACAATAGACAATAGACAATAGGCAATACATGCAGCACCGCCATTCAATGTGATCATGGCTGATCATCCCCAATCAGTACCCCGTTCCTGCCCTCTCCCAGTATCCTAAAGAGCCCTGTCTAGCTCTCTCTTAAAAATATCCAGAGAACCGGCCTCTGAGGCAGAGAATTCCACAGACTCACAGCTCTCTGTGAGAAAAAGTGTTTCCTCGTCTCCATTCTAAATGCCTTACCCCTTATTCTTAAACTGTGGCCCCTGGTTCTGGACTCACCCAACATGTTTCCTGCCTCTAGCATGTCCAAACCCTTAACAATTTTATATGTTTCAATAAAATCCCTTCTCATCCTTTTAGACTCCAGAGTGTACAAGCCCAGCCGCGCCATTCTCTCAGCACATGACAGCCTTGTAAACATATTCTGCACTCCCTCAATAGTAAGAATGTCCTTCCTCAAATTATGGGACCAAAACTGCGCACAATACTCCAGGTGTGGTCTCACTAGGGCCCTGTACAACTGCAGAAGGACCTCTTTGCTCCTATACTCAACTCCTCTTGTTATAAAGGCCAACATGCCATTCACTTTCTTCACTGCCTGCTGTACCTGCATGCTTACTTTAATTGACTGATGAACAAGGTCCCCCAGATCCCGTTGTACTTCCTCTTTTCCCAACTTGACGCCATTTAGATAGTAATCTGCCTTCCTTTTTTTGATACCAAAGTGGATAACCTCACATGTATCCACATTAAACTTAATCTGCCATGCATCTGCCTACTCCCCCAACCTGTCCAAGTCACCCTGCATTCTTATAGCATCCTCCTCACAGTTCACACTGCCACCCAGCTTTGTGTCATCTGCAACTTTGCTAATATTACTTTGAATCCCATCATCCAAATCATTGATGCGTATTGTAAATAGCTGCGGTCCCAGCACCAAGCCTTGCTGTACCCCACTAGTCACTGTCTGCCATTCTGAAAGGGACCCGTTAATCCCTACTCTTTGTTTCCTGTCTGCCAACCAATTTTCTATCCATGTCAGGCCTCTGCCCCCAATACCATGTGCCCTAATTTTGCCTACTAATCTCCTATGTGGGACCTTATCAAACGCTTTCTGAAAGTCCAGGTTCACTACATCCACTGGCTCTCCCTTGACCATTTTCCTAGTTACATCCTCAAAAAATTCCAGAAGATTAGTCAAGCATGATTTCCATGCTGACTTGGACCGATCCTGTTACTGCTATCCAAATGTCCGGCTATTTCATCTTTTATAATTGACTCCAGCATCTTCCCCATCACCGATGTCAGGCTAACTGGTCTATAATTCCCTGTTTTCTCTCTCCCGCCTTCCTTGAACAGTCTGCTGTATTCTACCTCACTTTGAATGAAGGAATGACGATATTTTATTGTCATATTGCAGATATGATACTTTGATGAGGAAAATGGGTGGATATATTTTATTGGTATATTTTAAAAAAACAAAGTGGTGGACGAACTGGGAGGGTCAGGCAGCATCTGTGGAGGGGATGGACAAGTGATGTTTTGGGTCGGGACCCTTCTTTGACTGATAGAGTTGGGGGGAGAAAACTACAAAAGAGAAGATAGACTCAAAAAGCTGGAGTAACCCAACGGGACAGGCAGCATCTCTGGAGAGAAGGAATGGTTGACGTTTCGGGTCGAGACCCTTCTTCAGGCTGGGTCTTCGGATTTAACCAGCATCTACAGTTCCTTCCTGCACAAGTAAGAAAAGAGGTTCCCTCCCTCTGACTTTACATGTTATTCTTTTTTCAAACCTCTTTGCTTCTTACGAAGACCAGCATTATTAGGGTGGCACAGTAGCATAGCTGGTAGAGCAGCTGCCTTACAGTGCCAGAGAGCCGGGTTCGATCCTGACCTCGGGTGCTGTTTGTCTGTGTGGAGTTTGCATGTATTTCCTGTGACCGCTTGAGTTTCCTCCAGGTGCTCCAGTTTCCTCCCACATCCCAACGACGTGCAGGTTTGTAGGTTAATAGGCCCTCTGTAAATTATTCCCAGTGTGTAGGAAATGAATGAGAAAATGGTGTAACACAGAACTAGTGTTAACGGGTGATCTATTCTCTGCGCGGACTCGGTGGGCCGAAGGGCCTGTTTCCATGCAGTGTCTCTAAACTAAAGTCAACTAAACTAAACTAAACTAAACTGAACTGAACTGAACCAAAGTAAAACTGAAGGAACTTCAAATAGTGGTTTATAAAGAACACAAAGTGCGGGCCAGGCAGCATCTCTGGAGAACATGGATAGGTGACATCTTGGGTTGGGACCCTTCTTCAGACTGATTGTAGTGGGGGGCGGGAGGGGGGGGGGGGGGGGGAGAAAGCTAGAAGAGAGGTGGGGCAGGACAAAGCCTGACAAGTGATAGGTGGTTGTTACAGGTGAGGGGTGGAAGGTTGTTAGGCAGGTGGATGGACAGATGCCAAAGATGGGAGGAAAACCAAAGGGTGTGAGATAGAGAGAAAGGGAATGAAATGTAAAGTCAAATTTTGGGGCTGGATATATAGGTGGAATGGGGGTGGGGGGAAATGGAGCAGGATAGTTAGAGAATTGGACTGGGGTGGTGAACAGGAAAGGGGGGGGGGTGACAAAGTGAGGGGGTTTACCTAAAATTGGCTAATTCAATAAGAAAGGCAATGTTACGGTGGTGATGGGGGATTTCAATATGTAGGTAGACTGGGAAAATCAGGTTGGTACTGGACACTAAGAGTGGGAATTTGTAGAGTGCCTCCGAGATGGTTTCTAGAGCAGCATGTAGTGGAGCCTTCCAGGGGAAAGACAATTCTTGATTTGACGGTGTGTAATGAACCACATTTGATTAGAACATTTAAGGTAAAGGACCAACCAGGTTGAGAGGGAATAAGATGACATCAGATGCGATTGTGTTACAGCTGAGCAAAGTGGACAACAGAGGCATGAGGGAGGAGTTGACTAAAGTTGATTGTAAAGAGATCCTAGCAGGAATGATGCTGTGACAGCGATGGCAGGAATTTCTGGGAATAATTCAGAGGACACAGGTTCTTTTCAGTCCAAAGAGGAAGAAAGATTCTAACGGGAGAAAGAGGTGACCGTGGCTGACAAGGGAAGTCAAGGACGGTATAAAACTAAATGTGAAGGCACACAACATTGCAACGATTAGTGGGAAGCCAGAGGATTGGGATCTTTTAAAAAACGAAAGAAGGTAACTAAAAAAGGCAATACGGGGAGAAAATATGAAAGTAAGCTGGCCAATAATATAAAAGAGGATAGCAAAGGTTTCTTCAGATATATAAAGAGTAAGAAAGAGACAAGAGTGGACATTGGCCCACTGGAAAATGATGCTGAAGAAGTGATAATGTGGAATAAAGAAATGGCAGAGTAATTGAATTGTTTGCAATTCCTAGCTTCTATAGAATATTGGGGTGTGGGGAATTTGGGTACATAGCTCTTCCGAACACAATGGTTTCTCTTGGACTTCCTCGGAAATTTGTGAGCAATTGCCGGCTCTGGATCTGCACTCGTTGGAGTTTAGGATGAGAGGGGATCTCATTGAAACTTACCAGAGGCCCGGATAATGTGGATGTGGAGAAGATGTTTCCACTAGTGGGTGAGTCTAGGACCAAAGGGCACAGCCTCGGAATAAAAGGACTTACCTTTAGAAAGGAGAGGAGGAGGATTTTCTTTAGTCAGAGGGTGGTGAATCTGTGGAATTCATTGACACAGACGGCTGTGGAGGTATTTGGGTATTTTTAAAACTGAGATTGACAAGTTCTTCATTAGTTAAAGGGCCTGTCCCACCAGCATGCAACTCTATGCGATGAGCACAACCTAACGTGGTCGCTTGAGCCGTCCGGCGTTGCGGGGCCGGTCCCACTTCGATTGCCGGAGCCGTGCGGAATTGCGCGGAGTTCGTCCCGACATCGCGCTGGGCTCCGATAAAGTGACCATGTTCAAAAATTCCACGTGGCAACGGCTTGTCGGCTCGCAGTCGCCTCGACGCATTACACACCGTCTCCACGTCGTGCCTCCGTGACCCTCTCTGTAGGTGCCTCCATGACCCTCTCTGTGTGTGGCTCCGTGGCCCTCTGTGTGTGTGCCTCTGTGCCCCTCTCTGTGTGCCCCTCTCTGTCCTGGTGAACTTACCTTTAAGACTTCGCTCCAAGTTCGCCTCACTTTGCGCCGCGTTGCGCCACTCACCCGACCTCCATGAAGCCCTCGCTGCCGGTTTGGTCGCGCTTGCCGCATGCAGGCAAATGCTGGTGGGAACGGCCCTGTACAGGGGATCACCTGACCTCCGCGCGGCCCCCGCTTCTAGTTTGATCGCGCTCATCGCATGGAGTCAGATGCTGGTAGGACAGGCCCTTAAGGGTGTCAAAGGTTACGGGGAGAAGGCAGGAGAATTGGGCTGAGAGGGAAAGAGATCAGCCATGATTAAATGACAGAATAGACTCAATGTGCCAAATGGCCTAATTTTGCTCCTATGATTTTTGAACTTATGAGTTTCATCTTTCAGGGAATACAGATTAGTTTTGTTCTGTTGGAATGGATGAAATGGTGCAGCTGGTAGTGCCAGAGATCCAGGTTCGATCCTGACCTCGATACTGCCTGTATGTGGAGTTTGCACATTCTGTCTGTGACCGTGTGGGTTTCGTCTGGGTGCTCCGGATTCCTCCCACATCATAAGACGTGGGGGTGTGTAGATTAATTGGCCCTCTGTAGATTACCCCTTCTGTGTAGGGAGTGGATGAGAAAATGTGATAATGTTAAACTAGCTTGAATGTGTGAGCGATGGTCAGCATGGACTCGGTGGGCCAAAGAGCCTGTCTCCAGGCTGTATCTCGAAACAAAACTAAACTAAAATAATGATGGTCAACTTCCCCACACTTCTATAGACTGGCAACTTATTCACAACTATCTGGGCATTTGGTAAATGTAAAAAATGTCCCAAATGGGTGTTATGTTAATGTGCGGGGATCGCTGGTCGGCGCGGACCCAGTGGGCTGAAGGATCTGATTCCACGCTGTAACTCTAAACTAAACACGGCTTGTTCAGACACGACCTGTGAAAGGAAGATATTCAAATAATAGGAACCACAGGTTTAATATTTTGGGCAGAATGTACAACGAACTTGTGGGGGAAAACATTTTTGTAGAAAGGGTGATTTATTGTGAAACTCACTGTGTGTAGGGTGGTGGGAACTGAGTTGCAGCGTTACACAGCATGGAAACAGGCCCTTCGGCCCAACTCGTCTATGCCGATCATGATGGCCCATCTCTACCTCTTCGATTAAACAACAGAATGAGACGGCATGCACAGCAACTGTGCAACTGTGGAAAATCCCCAACGCACTTCCCCTTTCATTTGAACTCACAAAGAGGATCTGCATAACTTTTAATCTGAGTTACAGACACCTACGTAGGAGCTAAATTAGCACCTGACCCTAAAGGGCCTGTCCCACCAGCATGCAACTCCATGCGCTGAGCGGGACCTAACGTGGTCGCTTGAGCCGTCTGGCGTCACGGGGCCGGTCCCACTTCGATCGCCGGAGCCATGCGGAATTGTGCGGAGTTCGTCCCGACATCGTGCGGGGCTCCGAAAAACTGACTATGTCCAAAAATTCTGCGCGGCAACGACTTGTCGACTCGCAGTGGCGAGCACCGCCAATTCGGAGTGGCGGCGCTGCTTGTCAGCTGCGGCTCACCTGCAGTCCGTCTGTCTTTTATTTTATTTTTGTCCTCGTCCCTGTTTTTGGTGTTTATTTTTGGTTTGTTGGGTTGTGTATGTGTGTGGGGGGGGGGTGGGGGGAGGGTGGGAGAAACGGGGTTTTGGTCTCTCCCTTCGGGGGGATGCGACTTTTTCTGTCGTGTCCCCCGACACCGTCTCCGTCTGTGCTGAGGCCCTGGTGACGGCCTTCCAGCTTCCAGCGGCGGCGGCACGGCCTTCAGAGCTTCAGCGACGACCTGGCTTCCGGCGGCGGCCTGAGTTTCGAGAGCTGCGGTGCTCCAGCGGCGGCCTGGGTTTCGGAGCCGCGGTGCTCCAGCGGCGGCCTGGCTCCCTCTGAGCTGCGGTGCTCCAGCGGCAGCTTGGGTTTCGGGAGCTGCGGTGCTCCAGCGGCGGCCTGGCTCCCTCTGAGCTGCGGTGCTCCAGCGGTGGCCTGGGTTTCGGGAGCTGCGGTGCTCCAGCGGCGGCCTGGGTTTCGGGAGCTGCGGTGCTCCAGTGGCGGCTTGGGTTTCGGGAGCTGCGGTGCTCCAGCGACGTTCCGGCGGCGGGCCCTGTGGCGGTGTTCCGGCGTTCTGGCGTCAGCGGTGGCGGCGGCCTGGATCCCCTCAGCGCAGAGGGAGAATAAGGAGGGGAGAAAAGACAGAGACCCTAAGACTTTTGCCTTCCACCACAGTGAGGAGGTGTTTGGTGAACTCACTGTGGTGGATATTAATTTTGTGTTTATTGTATGGTATTGTTATTTTTATATATGTATGACTGCAGGCACGAAATTTCGTTCAGACCGAAAGGTCTGAATGACAATAAAGGCATTCAATTCAATCAATTCAAAGTCGCCTCGACGCATTACACACCGCCTCGACATCGTGCCTCCGTGACCCTCTCTGTAGGTGCCTCCGTGACCCTCTCTGTGTGTGGCTCCGTGGCCCTCTCTGTGTGTGCCTCTGTGCCCCTCTCTGTGTGTCCCTCTCTGTCCTGGCGAACTTACCTTTAAGACTTCGCTCCAAGTTCGCCTCACTTTGCGCCGCGTTGCGCCACTCACCCGACCTCCGCGCGGCCCTCGCTGCCGGTTTGGTCGCTTTCTTCGCATGCAGGCGCATGCTGGTGGAAACGGCCCTGTACAGGGATCACCCGACCTCCGCGCGGCCCCCGCTTCTAGTTTGATCGCATGGAGTCGGATGCTGGTAGGACAGGCCCTTAACACAGTCTTTAGACAAAACAGCACAGAAACAGGCCCTTTCGCCCATTGAGTCCGTGCCGACCAGCGACCACCCCATACACTAGCACTATCCTACACATTAGGGACAATTTACAATTTTACCAAATCAAATAAACCTACAAACCTGCATGTCGTTGGAGTGTGGGAGGAAACTGGAGCACTTGGGGAAAACCCATAGGACAACGTACAAACTCCCCGCAGCCTCCGCCATTCCAGAGAAAACAATCCAAATCTGCCCAATCTCTCCTACATAGAAACATAGAAAATAAGTGCTGGAGTAGACCATTCGGCCCTTCGAGCCTGCACCGCTATTCAATATGATCAAGGCTGATCATCCAACTCAGTATCCTGTACCTGCCTTCTCTCCATACCCCCTGATCCCTTTAGCCACAAGGGCCACATCTAACTCCCTCTTAAATATAGCCAATGAACTGCCCTCAACTACCCTCTGTGGCAGAGAATTCCACAGATTCACCACTCTCAGTGTGAAAAATAATTTTCTCATCTTGGTCCTAAAAGACTTCCCCAATATCCTTAAACTGTGACCCCTTGTTCTGGACTTTCCCAACATCGGGAACAATCTTCCTGCATCTAGCCTGTCCAACCCCTTAAGAATTTTGTAAGTCTCTATAAGATCCCTCCTCAATCTTCTAAATTCCAGCGAGTACAAGCCGAGTCTATCCAGTCTTTCTTGATATGAAAGTTCTGACATCCCAGGAATCAGTCTCGTGAACCTTCTCTGTACTCCCTCTATGGCAAGAATGTCTTTCCTCAGATTAGGAGACCAAAACTGTACGCAATACTCCAGGTGTGGTCTCACCAAGACCCTGTACAACTGCAGTAGAACCTCCCTGCTCCTATACTCAAATCCTTTTGCTATGAAGGTCCTGAAAGCTAATTTCCTCCAATGCAGGCAGCATTCTGGTAAACTTCCTCTGCACCCTCTCCGAAGCTTCCACATCCTTCCTGTAATTGGGGCTGGGGGGGGCGACCAGAACTGCATGCAATACCCCAAACATGATCTGACCAAAGTCCTATCAATCTGTACATTCAAATGCAAAAGAGGAAATGGGGAAAGTCTGAGGTAAACATTCTTATTTCCACTGTACTCGACACCTCCGGCCCTAAAGTTGTTCTTCATGGGCTTCTGGTCATGAAATACACTGGTAAAGCAGATGTTTCCTCTCTGACTAGAAGGAAGTGACCCCTTTATCACTTTCTCTTTAAGTTCTCTTTTGTTGAGGTTTCACGTTTCCCCTTCTCACCCTCGCTTCCCATTTTGTGCGCTGTAGACTGATGTCACGCGCCACACGACAAACTCGGTGTAACAGCGAGTAGAGGCGCTGCCTCACAGCGCCAGAGACCCAGGTTCGATCCTAACTAGGGGTGCTGTCTGTACGGAGTTTGTACGTTCTCCCCGTGACCGCCTGGGTTTTCTCCGGGTGCTCCGGTTTCCTGTCACACTTCAAAGGCATATGCCCCTTCTATGAACAAGCTCTTAAATATCGCATCTGAATCAGTTTCCATCTGATTGCACTCCTTGAGGACGTTCATCTATGTGTTCAATTAATAAAACAACGTGATTGGGGACATTTCTATTCATCAAAGGAATTGGAGGGGTTTAGAAATAGTCAGCGAGGTAAACAAACATAATAGTCGAGTGACAAATGACAATAGTACTACCTTCCCAATATTTAACTGAAAGAAATAATGGGTTATCGGGGCTGTATGTTGTGACAGACAGCCTGACACCTTGCATGTCATTTTAATATTACACTTATCCCATCCCCATGGATATTCCGGATTAATAAATTAAGGTTTTATCAACTAATTGCAAATCAGGCTAATTACAAATGAATAACATTAGCCAACTACAAAACATGAAGCGCCGAGCATTGGGATCCAGACATCACGGACAACTGGCCTCTGTTCCCCGCTCACATCTGCCAGTGTTCTCTGTCAGAACCAGGGGCCATGTAGCATTTTTGAAAGTGGGGGGGGGCTGAGCGATCACTGATCACAAGCCATGGGGGTACCTGGTGACGGAGTGGAGCAACCGAGTGGGGAGAGGGTGTGGAAGGGGGGGTGTCCCCCCTCCCAGGGTAGGGACCTTTTGAAATTTGATGTATTAAAATCATGTTTTAGTGCATTGTAGAAGTATGATTTCAATTTTTTGTATGAAGTAAATGCTTCAAAATCAAGTGATCAAGTTTTATTGCCATATACTCAAGCATAGAAACATAGAAAATAGGTGCAGGAATAGGCCATTCGGCCCTACGAGCCAGCACTACCATTCAATATGATCATGGCTGTTCATCTAAAATCAGTACCTCTTTCCTGTTTTTACCCCATATCTCTTGATTTAGTTAGCCCCAAGAACTAAATCTAACACTCTCTTGAAAACATTCAGTGAATTGGCCTGCACTACCTTCTGTGGCAGCAAATTCCACAGACTCACAACTCTCTGCGTGAAGAATGTTTGTCCTCATCTCAGTCCTAACTGGCCCCCCCTTTATTCTTAAACTGTGACCCCTGGTTCTGAACTCCCCCAACATCGGGAACATTTTTCCTGCAGTAACAGTAAGTGAAAATCTAGCAGGCAAGCAGGATGCTTTCTCCAAACACCCCCATTTGAAGTCCACTATCTTCCACCGTTTCTACCCAGTGCTTGGTACTTACTTCTAGCAGCCACTGGTTGTCCTCCAGGATGAACCGAACCGCAGCCTGAACCATCTCCACCATCTCTCTCCCCTCTCTCTTTCTCCTCTGTCTCTATCTCCTCTTTCTCTTTGCCCCCCCCCCCTCTTTCTCTTCCACCCGAGACTCTCATGGCAGCGGTGCAACGCTTCCGATCAAAGATCCGATATGCTCGCTATAGGATCTTTGCTTCCGACGCCTCCAATGGCCCGGGACTCTTGCGCTGAGGCTGCTTCATGGCCGGAGCTGCAGCGAGCGACTCGCCAGCCCGGCAAACACACGCCAGCCCGGCAAACACTCGCCAGCCCGGCAAACGCTAGCCAGCCCGGCAAACGCTAGCCATCCTGCCTCCCCGTCCGCATCTGCCCCCGCCGCTGCTTCCATCCCCCCCTCAGCCCCGGCTCTCCAACACCCGCGGCCCATGTGGTTTATATGCGTTTTGAAGTTTTCGTTGATCACAGAATTTCTCACGAGAGAGCGTGAGAAATTTGCGATCAGCGTGAGAGCGTGAGAATTTGGCCAAATGAGTGATTCTCACACTCAAAGCGTGAGAGTTGGCAGCCCTGCAGATTAGGAGGTAGCAAATGGAGCACGACAATTTAAGAAAAAGGAAGACAGAAAATGAGGAAGTGCAGTCCTGGTCATGAGCAAATGTTGGAATTCACCAGCACGGAACTGGTTTCGGGGCCCTAATCGGATTAGCCAGAGGCAACATGATAGGGAAGACATGTTCAACAAACCTATTCAAGCTTTGTCGAACACTTGCGCTCGGTCTACCAAGCCCTGCTGGATCTCCCGGTTGCTAACTATTTTAACTCCCCTTCCCATTCCCATATTGACCTTTCTGTCCTGGGCCTCCTCCATTGCCACAGTGAGGCCACACGCAAACTGCAGGAACAGCACCTCATATGCCACTTGGGCATCTTACTGCCCAGCGGTAACAAACATTGAATTGTCCAATTTTAGGTAACTTATACAAGCACTTCCTTGTCCCCCTTCCCCTCCCCCTTCTCACCCTCCCCCTCCCCCTAATTTCCCCCCATTTAAAGTAGTTAAACCAAATCAACTGTTTGCAACGAGATATCCCGTCGAGACCACGTTGTCCCATGGTAGAGCACAATTGGTCTACCATGGGCATCCCGACCAGAGGGCATCTATTGTTGGCCTTGATTTGTTCTGATCTTTTCTTGCTTCCAGTTCCCCTCCCCTACACAGTCTGAAGAAGGGTCCTGACCCGAAAAGTCACCTCTCCATGTTCTCCACCGATGATGTCTGACCCGCTGAGTTACTCCAGCACTTTGTGTTCCTTTGTGCAAACCAGCGTCTGCAGTCTCTTGTCGACATTTTCCCAACTCTATCCTGATGGCTTATAATGTCTTCACAATATGAACAGGCAGATGTAGATACTATGAAAACATTTAACAGACATTTGGACAGGTACATGGATAGGAAAGGTTTAGAGGGATATGGGCCAGATCTGGGCAGGTGGGACGAGTGTAGATGTGGGGTATCTTGGTTTTTAGTTTTTCTTCTCCCAGTGTGAGAGGAGACCAGCGGATGAGCAGGATTGAACTGCAGATGCTGGTTTACACGGAAGATAGACACAAAATGCCGGAGTAACTGGTCAGCAGGTCAAGCAGCATCTCTGGAGACAAATAAAAGGGTGGGAACCCTTGTTCAGACTGAAAGCAGAAGTGGGGGGGGGGGGGATAAACTGGAGGCAAGAAAAGGCCTGAACAAATCAGGGCCAGCAACAGATAGCTAAGGCCCCAAAATGGCCGATTGTCGGCATGGAAACGGTAATAACGTGAGAAATACAATGATGCAAACTGTGGTCTAGGGTGGGGAAGGGGGGGGGGGGGGTTGGGGGAGAGGTGAGGGGAGGCAATGCAGGAGTTACTTGCAATTGGAGAGATCAACGTTCACACCGTTGGGTTGTAAGCTGCTCAAGCGAAAGATGAGGTGCTGTTCCTCCAATTTGTGCTGGGCCTCACTCTGACAGAGGAGGAGGCCCAGGACAGAAGAGTCAGTGTGGGAATGACCTACATGAAAGGGAGTTCTGCTTGACCTTCTGAACTACTCCAGCATGAACGTTTCTGTATTTTTGTGCAATAACCAGCATTTGCAGTTCCTTGTTTCTGCAGCAACCAAGGCAGTTCCATGCAGCCAATACTTTCAACGAAACACAGTCACCACCTTGAGTCTAAGTAATGTCATGACAGTTGGCCTGTTCCACTTTTCCACGTTTAAAAAATGTTTTTAAAAACAGCAGATCTGTTGCCTCACAGCGCCAGAGACCCAGGTTTGATCCTGACTATGGGTGCTGTCTGTACGGAGTTTGTACGTTCTCCCTGTGACTGTGTGGGCTTTCTCCAGGAGCTCTGGTTTCTTCCCACACTACAAAGATGTACAGGTTTGGAGGCAAGAATCAGGCCATGTTTACTCCATGCGCTCGGGCCTCTTGGTGCGGCCCCTGGTCTAGTGAGCCCCAGGCTGCTGCAAGTTCTCCAGTGGCCCACCACCATCGAGGCAGTGCACTGCCTCCTGCAGCCGGTCTGCTCACTGGCCCTCTGCTCCTCGCACCTGCCTTCTTAGATATCTTCGGGCCTTTAGTCCATCATCTGCCACCATGGCCGACTCCCACCACCCTCATCTTTGGTTTCCAGTCTTCAGGGGTGTGCAGGGGCTATAAGGCCATAAGGTCAGAAGAGATAGTAGTAGAATTAGGCCATTCGGCCCGTCAAGTCTTCTCCGTCATTCAATCATGGCTGATCTATCTCTCCCTCCTAACCCCGTTCTCCTGTCTTCTTCCTGTAACCGCTGACACCTGAAGGGCCGGGCTCGGTGTTTCCGCGGCAGGTGAGCCAGGCCTGCTGTCAGGGGTATGGCCACGCTCGCCGGGAAGTGTTTGTGGGACGGATCTTGAGGGTTGAGCTAGCTCGAGGGTCTGTCCATGTTCATCCCTGGTGCTGGCAAGTCTTCACCAGCAGATGGAGCAACAGGTTCACAAAACAAACTACAACTCCACTTCCCAGACACGGCTTCAACATTGACACAAAGTGCTGGAGTAGCTCACCGGGTCCCCACCCAAAATGTCGTCTACCCCCTACCCATTTTCTTCAGAGATGCTGCCTGACCCGCTGAGTTAGTCCAGCATTTGTGTCTTTTTTTGTAAACCAGCGTCTGCAGTTCCTTATTTCTACAATGAGATGCGATATGAGAGGCTAGCTTATAGAGGCTAAGTTCTAGGAGCAGAATTAGGCCATTCAGCTACTCTGCCATTCAATCTTGGCTGATCTATATTTCCCTCTCAACTCTATTCTTCTGCCTTCTACCCATAACCCTTGACACCTGAACTAATCAAGAGTCTATTAATTTCTGCTTTAAAAATACCCAAAGACTTGGCCTTCACAGCTGTCTGTGGTTGGGTACAAGTGTTAGCATGGACAGGCTGGGCTGAAGGGCCTGTTCTGTGCTGTCCAGCTCTATTATCCTATGAGTGACATTTGAATTTACCATTTCTCGTAACATGAAACTGATGCTTTCTCTGACTGGCGAATGTACTCACTTCCATAGTAACCCTCTAATCATTGACTCCATCTACACCACACTGCCTCGGCAAGGCCACCAGCATAACCAATCACCGGTCTCACCACCGCTCACTCCCTCTTCTCCCCTCTCCCATCGGGCAAGAGGTACAGAAGTGTGAAAACACACATCTCCAGATTCAGGGACAGTTTCTTCCCAGCTGTTATCAGGCAACTGAACCATCCTACGACCAAATAGAGAACGGTCCCGACCTCCCAACTACCTCACTACGGACCTTGGACTATCTTTAATCTTTACTGGACTTTATCTTGCACCAAATGCTATTCCATTTATCCTGTATCTGCACACTGTAAATGGCATGATTGTAATCATGTAGAGTCATTCTGCTGACTGGATAGCACGCAACAAAAAGCTTCTCACTGTAACTCAGTCCATGTGACAAACTATACTAAACAAAACAAATCTAAACGAGTCTTTTTGCTGACTGGAGTGCCTGCCACAACCACCTCCTCCGGCAGCTCATTCCATACACCCACCATCCTTTGTGTGGAAAAAGCTACCCCTCAGATTCCTATGAAATCTTTCCCCCTTGATAAACCTATTCTCTGGTTCTCGATTCCCCTACTCCTGGCATGAGACTCCGGGCATGCACCCGCTCTATTCCACTCATGATCTTGTACAACTCTATAAGATCACTCCTCATTCTCCTGCGCTCCAGGAAATCAAGTCCTAGCCTGCTCAACCTCTCCCAGTACCTCAGGCCCTCACATCCTGCCAATATCCCTGATAATCTTCTCTGAATCCTTTCCAACTTAACACCATCTTTCCTATAGCATGGTGCCCAGAACTGAACACAATACTTTAAATGCGGTTTGATAATAAACTAAACTAAACTAGTTTTTCCACAGACTGGATAGCATGCAGCAACAAAAAAATGTTTCACTGTACCTCGGTACACGTGACAATAAACTAAAATAAAATAAACTAGCCGTCTTCTAATGAATTGTGCATCAACGGTTCAGAGAGGAGTCTGAGCTCCATCTCACTGACACTAATAATTTTTCTTCCGACTTCTTTCTGAAGTAGATGAGTCACTGATTAATTAAAAACTGTAATTTTGCTTTACATTCTTACAAGCCACAAGGTTAAACCTGTGACAATGCACACAAAAAAAACTCCTCACTGCATTTCCATATAGTTGTGCAGCACTGGGATTAATAAAGATATGAAATATAGAAGCCTGACAGCACATTTCATGAAGCCTCCCCCTGGAATGAATCTCACAAAATATATTTGAGAACTTAACCACATTTCCAAAAAAATAGTTTCCATGGAAACAGGCCCTTCAGCCCACCGAGTCCACGCCGGCTATAGATCCCTACCCACGAGGAGGCCGTTTACAGAGGGCCTCTAGAGAGACCAGCTTCGCTGAGGCTTAATCAGCTGCGATCCTTCATTAACTCTGATTAGCCATTGTAACTAACACTTCATTACAGATGCTCCCCGATTTACGATGCTTCGATTTACGATATTTCGACTTTACGATGGTGCAGACGCTGGGCTACAGCAGCGAGCCGCGCGTCACTGCCGGTCCTGTGATCGCATTGTATTAAATACGTTTTCGACTTTCGATATTTTCGATTTACTATGGGTTTATCGGAACGTAACCCCATCGTAGGTCGAGGAGCAGCTGTATTTCATTTGTTCCTATTAACTGCTCATTTTTTAATGAGCCTACAAGCCTCGAGCTCAGCGGGTAGAGACACTGCCTCATAGCGCCAGAGACAGTGGTTCAATGTGTTTGTTTGTGCGGTTATGTGTCTATGTATGTGTCTGTGTGTGCGTTTGTGTGTGTTTGTCTGCGTGTGCGTGTGTGTGTGTTTGTGTGTGTGTGCGTGTGTGTGTGTGTTTGTGTTTGTGTGCGTGTGTGTGTGTTTGTGTGCGTGTGTGTGTGTTTGTGTTTGTGTGCGTGTGTGTGTGCGTGTGTGCGTGTGTGTGTTTGTGTGCGTGTGTGTTTGTGCGTGTGTCTATGTTTACGTCTGCACGTGCGGGTATGTATGTGTACTTGTGTGCGTGTGTGTGTTTGTGCGTGTGTCTATGTTTACGTCTGCACGTGCGGGTATGTATGTGTACTTGTGTACTTGTGTGCGTGTGTGCGTGTGTGCGTGTGTGTGTGCGTGTGTGTGTGTGTGTGCGTGTGTGTATATGTTTATGTCTGCACGTGTGCGTGTATGGTATTGACAATGGGCGGAAGGGCCTGTTTTTTTAACGCATTGAATCAAGATATTGAGTATGCGTGTGTCTGCCTGTGTGTGTTTGTCTGTGTGCATGCGTTTGTGTGTGCGTGTGAGTGTGAGTGTGAGTGTGAGTGTGTGTGTGAGTGTGTGTGTGTGCATTTGTGTGAAGTTTGCACTTCTCCCTGTGACCGCGTGGGTTTATCCGGGTGCTTCATTTCCCGCCCACTTGTGTAAATTGCTGCTAGTGTGTGCGTGAGGGGTAGAATGTGGGGGAGTTGGAGAATAGAATGGTATAAGAGTGAGCGAGAGAGAGCTGAACCGTTCTGTCCAACCAGTGAATCGTCCTGACCTCCCAGTTACCTCATCGGAGCCCCCCAGACTATCTTTAATCAGACTTTACTGGACTTTGCACTAAACATTACTCTGTATCTATGCACGTGAAGGGCTCAATTGTAATCATGTATAGTCTTTCCGTTGACTGCATAAACTCAACTAAACTAAACTAAACTCAACTCAACTCAACATCCAATCACAGCATGAAAGCACACAGAGTGCTGGAGTAACTCAGCAGGTCAGGCAGCAGCTCTGAAGTTGATCCACTGAGTTACTCCAGCACTTTGTGTCCTTTTATGTAAACCAGCATCTGCACATCCTTGTTTCTACACAATCATTGCATGAGTCATGTCAACAATGTTCTCTCAATCAAGAGGCTGCACTTGCATACTGTGGCGTCTGAAGAAGGGTCTCGACTCGAAATGTCACCCATTCCTTCTCTCCAGAGATGCTGCCTGTCCCACTGAGTTACTCCAGCTTTTTGTGGCCATCTTGAATACTTCAGGTATCAAGTTAGACAAAAATGCTGGAGAAACTCAGTGGGTGAGGTAGCATCTATGGAGCAAAGGAATGGGTGACGTTTTGGTTTGAGACCCTTCTTGTGACTGGGATTCTGAAGAAGGGTCTTGACCCGAAACGTCACCTATTTCCTTCACTCCATGGATGCAGCCTCACCCGCTGAGTTTCTCCAGCAATTTTGTCCACCTTCGATTTTTCCAGCATCTGCAGTTCTTTCTAAAACACTGTGTTCAGGTTGGTCGTCCCCTGCTATAAGGGAGATGCCATTAAACTGGAAAGAATGCAGTGAACTTTTACGGGGATGTTGCCAGGACTCGGGGGCCTGAGCTATAGGGAGAGGTTGAGCGGGCTGTTGAGTACTGCAGCGAGTACAGGCCCAGAGCCATTGAATGCTCATCAGACGTTAACCCAATCATTCCCAGGTTGAGGTAGGTACAGCAACTAATCTTGAAAGACACTTGGACAGGCACATGGATAGGACAGGTAGACAAAAGTGCTGGAGAAACTCAGCGGGTGCAGCAGCATCTATGGAGCGAAGGAAATAGGCAACGTTTCGGGCTGAAACCCTTCTTCAGCACTTTTGTCCACCTTCGATTTTCCAGCATCTGCAGTTCCTTCTTAAACAACATGGATAGGACAGTTTAGGGAGATATGGGCCAAAAGTGGGCAGGTGGGACTAGTTTCATCGCTGTAACTCTATGACTTGAGGTGACAAGCAGCAGACTCCCAGTCTGAAGAAGGGCCCCGAACCAAAACATCACCCATTCATGTTCTCCAGAGATGCTGCCTGACCTGCTGAGTTACTCCAGCACTTTGTGTCCTGTTATGAAAACCATCATCTGCAGTTCCTTGCGTCCAGGCCTCCGATGTACTGAGGTCTGCTGTTTAGAGATATAATGTGGCAACAGGCCCTTCTGCCCACCCAGTCCACGCCGACCATCGATCACTCGTTCTCACTAGTTCTATGTTATCCCACTTTCTCATCCACTCCCTGCACACTAGAGGGCAAATTACAGATGGACAATCGACCTACAAACCTGGGCGTCTATGGAATGTTGGAGGAAACCGGAGCACCCGGGGGAAATCCAAGCAGTCACAGGGAGAACGTGCAAACTCCACACAAGCAGATAACACCCGAGGTCAGGATGGAACCCAGGTCCCTGGCGCTGCGAGGCAGCAGCTCTACCTGCTGCGTCACTGTGCTGCCCTGTGAAAGCTTGGACAGAAAGAGTTAATGCTTTAATTCCCAGTAAAGGGTCTGCACACAAGTGGAGCATTGATCAGACCGGTGCACAGGATGAATAGCCACGAGGATTCGGTGGGGAGTGTGGGTACAGAACGACTTTTGATTGCGTGATTAGGCAAAAATAATATTGAAACAAAAAAAAGCAAAATTGTTTTCAAAGTAATTCCTCAAGCCTGCAGAAAGTATTCTTAAGGCACCAAGACAGAAGGTGCACAGTTCAAAGGGAAACTCAATTCTGTCCAAATATTTCGGTCTGTTTACCTGTTGGGTAATATGTTCACCCTCTTTAGATCTGTAATGTGTTTTTAAGTTAGCAGTGCGGTTTGGTGTGCTGGTCTCAAGACGAAGGTGTGAGATTTTGCCCAAAGGCAAAAAGTGATTTCCACATCAGAAACCTGCTCTGTTAATGAGCCTTCAACGGGGAAAAAGTATCCGCAGAAGCAAGGAACTGCAGGTGCTGGAATCTCAAGCAAAACACAAAGTGCTGAAGGTACTTGGCAAAGTGCTGAAGGAACATTAGGGAGACATGGTGGCGCAGAGGTAGAGTCGATGCCTTACAGCGCCAGAGACTCAGGTTCGATCCTGACTACGGGTGCAGTCCTGTGACCGCGTGGGTTTCCTCCGGGTGCTCTGGTTTCCTCCCACATCTCAAAGACGTGCGGGTTTGTAGGTTGTGCAGGAAAGAACTGCAGATGCTGGTTTAAATCGAAGGTCGACACAAAATGCTGGAGCAACTCAGAGTAACTCAGCAGGGCAAGCCGCATCTCTGGAGAGAAGGAATGGGTGACGAGACCCTCCTTCAAACTGAAGCACAAATAAAGATAAATAAATCAGTCGGAAGAAGGGTCTCGACCCAAAACGTCACTCATTCCTTCTCTCCAGAGATGCTGCCTGTCCCGCTGAGTTACTCCAGCATTTTGTGTTTACCCCCCGGGTTTGTAGGTTAATTGGCTTCTGTAAATTGTCTCTAGTGTGTAGCATCTTGCTAGTGTACGACTGATCGCTGGTCGCCGTGGACTGGGTCAGCTGAAGGCTGTTTCCATGCTGTATCTCTAAACTATAATAATTACAGAGGGAGCTTGTTCAGCTGGATAATACCATCCTCTCACCATCTAGAGAGCAGCCCTAACCACCCGTCAACCTCATTGGAGACCCTTGGACTATCTTTAATTGAACTCTACTGGACTTCATCTTGCACTAAATCGTACTCCTATTTTCTGTATCTGTACACTGCTGATGGCTTGATTGTAATTATGTATAGTCTTTTCGTTAATTGAATAGCATGCAACGAATGCTTTTCACTTGGTACATGTGACAATAATAAACTGAACTAGGCTAAGTGGGCCGAGGAATGACAAATGGCGTTTAATTCAACAGTGGAGGGTGTTTGGAATGAGCTGCCAGTGGAGATAGTTGAGGCAGGTACTATAATATTTAAGAAATATTAGACAGGTACCTGGATAGGACAGGTTTAGAGGGATATGCACCGAATGCAGGCAGGTGGGACTAGTGTAGTTGGGCCATGTTGGTTAGCATGGGCAAGTTGGGTCGAAGGGCCTGTTCCCGTGCTGTATGAATATCTATCCACCACACTGCCATCTCCTCTCTGTCTATTGTTAGTATCAAAGTAACCACAGTTGCTCGTCCTCAGAATTTATTTGAGACTCCGAGTTCCTTCAGAAGTTTTGATGTGGAGAATTCATTAAACAAAATCCAGAACTACTAAATTAATTACTGCAGGTTATGAAATACTCGGAGCTAAATATGTTTTTTGTGAAGTAGTTCCATCGCAGACATTAAACAGGATTACCAAATAGGACTTTGTGCAAAAGCTGCACAGAAATATTTGGCTTTAAAAAGAAATGCTTTCTGGATGCCCGTTAAGCCACAAAAATCAGATTAGTTATGTGGATAAGAACTAAATTTGGGCATGATTACAATTTATCAGTTGTACGAGTTCAGAATAAGATATGGAATTAAGCCTGTGACTCGTGGTGGGCCTGAGGGATGGGTGCTGGGCCCATCACCGTATGAATCCAGAGGATGCAGGATCAGTTCATTCCAAAGAGGAAGAAAGATTCTAAGGGGGAGTAAGAGGCGACTGTGGCTGACAAGGGAAGTCAAGGATAGTAAAAAATAAAAGAGAAGACGTATGACATATCAAAGATGAGCGGGAAGCCAGAGGATTGGGAAACTTTTAAAAATCAACAGAAAGTAACTAAAAAGGCCATACGGGGAGAAAAGATGAGGTACGAAGGTAAGCTAGCCAAGATTATAAAGGAGGATAGTAAAACTTCTTTAGGTATGTGAAGAGGAAAACATTAGTTAAGACAAATGTGGGTCCCTTGAAGACAGAAACAGGTGAATTTATAATGGAGAACAAGTAAATGGCAGAAGAGTTGAACAGGTACTTTGGTTCTGTCTTCATTAAGGAAGACACAAACAATCTCCCAGTGGTACGAGGGGAACAGAGGACCTAGGGTGACGGAGGAACTGAAGGAAATTCACATTAGGCAGGAAATGGTGTTGGGTAGACTGATGGGACTGCAGGTTGATAAATCCCCAGGGCCTGATGGTCTGCATCCCAAGGTACTCATGGAGGTGGCTCTAGAAATCGTGGATGCATTGGATACACACGCACACACGCACACACGCACACGCACGCACACACGCACACACACACACACACGCACGCACACACACACACACACACACGCACACACAAATAATGCAAACTGGTCCAATCGTCATCAACTGGATCTAAATGACAGCTACCAATGAATGACCTGTGGAGGAAGGAACTGCAGATGCTGCTTTTTATGGAGGGAGGGAGAGAGTGACTGAGGGTAGGGGAAAGAAGAGAGAGGGAGGGAGAGGTGAGGGAGGGATTGGGCGAGGGGAGGAGGAGAGGGGAAAGAAGAGGGAGGGTGAAGAGGAGGGGGGGGGGGTGCTGGGGGATGGGAAATGAACTGCGCCTGCGCAGTTGGGGGCAATGCGTGAGTGGTGGAATATTGCATTGGGGAACGGGTTGCGTTGGGAAACCAGGTCCCGTGTGACAGGGACCCAATGGGTCCCACTTAGTCTAGTATACATGAATGATTTAGATGAAGGACCAAAGCTGGGTACCATGTTCCGATGTTGGGGGAGTCCAGGACCAGGGGCTACAGTTTAAGATTAAGGGTTATTCCGACCAATGATCATCAGTACACTAGTTCTATCCTACACACTCGACACAATTTATAGAAGCCAATTAACCTGCAAATCTGCACGTCTTTGGAATGTGGGAGGAGACCGGAGCACTCGGAGAAAAGCCACGCGGACACAGGGAGAACGTACAAACTCCGTTCAGACAGCACCCGTAGTCAGGTTCGAACCCAGGTCTTTGGCGTTATTAGGCAACCACTGTGCCACTGTGCCGCCTGGTTAAGTGTGGGATGGAACAACTTTGTTTTAGTTTAGTTCAGAGATACAGCAGGGAACCACCGACCTACTGAGTCAGCGCCAATCAGCGGTCACCGATACCCTAGCACTCACTACACACTCTCTTGTGTATGAGGTTAGGGCCATTTGGAGCTTCCATGTACCTGCAAGATCATCGCTGAACCTCTGGAAGAACATTGTGTTCGCTCAAAAAGCTCCCTAAAGTGTTGGCTCCATTTATATTATCTGGCTATTTCTCAATGTTGTAAAACTGACAAATCAAGTGTTAGAACTTGAGTTTATACAAGCTCTACTGATGGAGAGGGAGAGAGAGAGAGAGAGAGAGAGAGAGAGAGAGAGAAGGAAAGGGCGAGGGGGAGAGGGTGACAGACAGACAGACAGACAGAGAATGGGAGAGAGACAAATGAAGTGAGAGAAACACAGAGGAGAGAGAGAGAGAGGGAGACTTTCTCATCCACTCCCTATACACTCGGAACAATTTACAGAGGGCCAATTCACCCACAAACCCTCATGTCTTTGGAATGTGGAAGGAAAACTGGAGCACCTGGAGTAAACCCACACAGTCACAGGGAGAATGTAGAAATTCCACACAGACAGCACCCGAGGTTGGGATCGAACCCAGGGCTCTGGCGCTGTAAGGCATCAGCTCTACCTCAGTGCCACTGTGCCGCCATAAACATGAGACTTTAGAGATGGCTCGGAAACAGGCCCTTCGGTCCACCGGGACCACGCTGACCAGGGATCACCCTGTCTGTGTGGAGTTTGCATGTTCTCTGTGACTTGATGGGTTTCCATTGGGTGCTCCGATTGCCTCCCAAGTCTTAAAGTGATTGTAGGTTAATTGGCCCAGTGTAATTACCACCCATTAGCTCTGGGTGGCGCTTTGATGGCAGCCTCACCTACAGTCTGTCTGTCTTTTTCATCTTTTTTTGTTATTTTTATTGTGTTTAAAAAGTTTGTGTTAATGTTTTCTGGTGTGTTTTATGTGGGGTTGGGGGGGGGGGGGGGGGTCGGGAAAAACCTTTTTTCATTCTCTTACCTTGCCGGAGATGCGATTGTTTTCCAGGTCATACCTCTGGTCGCTCTGCGGCCTAACATTGTGGAGCTGGAGGCCTTGCTCGGGACTGACTTTGAGCCCAACCGCGGAGGCGTGGACTTACCATTGGAGCCGATCCCTTGACTGGGTTCGGCGCTCCAACCGTGGCCTCCATACTTTAACATCAAGGAGATCACAGACTCGGGAGAGATCGAGTCGGGAAGCTCCAAAACCGCACGACGTTCGACTAGCCCCGACCTGAGGTAGATCGCCCAGCGCGGGGAATTGAGTTTCCCCCCGATGCAGGAGCTTGATTGCCCGACGAAGAGGCCCGCTGCTTGGCTACGGGTGTAAGATCGTCCCATCAACAGAAGGTTAGAGGTCCCCGACTGCTGGAGGACAAAGAAGGGAAGAGACTGAACTTTATTTCGCCTTCCTTCACCGTGAGGAATGTGGAGGAGTCACTGTGGTGGATATTTAAATGTATCTCTCTTAAAGATACCGGAGTCAGGGGATACGGGGAGAAGGCAGGAACGAGGTAATGATTGTGGATGATCAGCCATGATCACATTGAATGGCGGTGCTGGCTCGAAGGGCCGAATGGCTTACTCCTGCAACTGTTGTCTATTGTCAATATTGTGTGTTCTGTTGCTTTTTATTAGTATGACGGTATGGCAAATCAAATTCCTCGTATGTTGCAAAACATACTTAGCTAATAAAGTATGATTATGATTATGATACGATTATGATTAAATTGCCCCTAGTGTGTAGGGAATGGATGAGAAAGTGGGATAACATAAAATGGGCATGAACAGGTGATCAATGGTTAGCATGGACTTGGTGGGTCGAAGGGCCTGTTAGGAGAGTCAGATAGATCAGCCATGATTGAATGGCGGAGTAGGCTTAATGGGCCGAATGGTCTAATTCTGCTCCTAACATGATTTTATGATCTTTTCATGCTCTATCTCTAGTTTAGTCTATTGTCACGTGTACCGATGCACAGTGAAAAGCTTTTGTTGCATGCAATCCTGTCAGTGAAAAGACTGTACATGATTACAATCAAGCTACTCACAGTGTACACGTACAAGATAAAGGGAATAACGTTTAGTTAAAGTCTTATGCTGTCCTGTCTACTTTGAAGATTTGTGTAAAAATCTGCTTCTCACAAACTATTTCCATCAGTCAACATGGCCCCTCAGATAGATACAAATTACTGGTGTAGCTCAGCGGGTCAAGCAGCATCCCTGGTGAAAAAGGACTGGTGACTTTTCGGATCAGAACCCTTCTTTAGACTGCAAGTAGAGGGGAGGGTACTGGAGGTAGGAAAATGCCAGACCAAATCAAGGGCCAGCAACAGATGACCAGGGAAGGGGTGGAGCCCACAATGGTCCATTGTAGGCTGGGGAAGAGGTGATAGCGAAGGGATACAAGGATGTGACTAGAGAGGGGAGCAAGGGAATTACGGCTCGGGTGGGGGGGGGAAGGGAGTGGACGATGACTATAATAGTTCGGGGGGGGGGGAGCTCCACCCTTCCTTGGCCATCAGTTGCTGGTCCTGCTTTGTTCTGGCCTTTTCCCGCCTCTACTCAGTCTGAAGAAGGTTCCCGATCAAAAACGTTACCCATCCTTTTTCTCCAGAGATGCTGCCTGACCCGCCGAGTTACTCCAGAACTTTGTGTCTATATTTGGTATGAACGAGCATCTGCAGTTCTTTTCTATACATTCTCCCTCCCCCCACCCCACTTACCAAAATTAATGACCTCCTGTTTCCCAGCATTAAACTCCATTTGCCCCGTCTTTGCCCACCGCGCCAGCCCGTGTCTCTTGCCCAACCCTCCTCCCCGCTCATTACAGCTCGGTTCTCTGCACCTTGGCAACACTTGGTGAGATGTGCCCTCGTTAAAATAAATCTGAACACTGCGTTTCTCGCAAGAGCCGCCAATTATTTCCAGCATTTTCTGATCCTACTCCTATGACCCCAGGCCGAGATCATTATTGTGCTGCAAGGAGCAGGTCTGCTAATGACACTGTCGGTCGCGACCCAGACCGCACTCCCCAACAGTGTGAGCATTAAAGCAGCTCTCAGTAATTGCCAATGCTTCCCTCAGGAAACCTGGGCTCCAATCCCCCCGAGATCGTTAGTGGTATATTTGTGACATGCCAAAGTTACTTAACCTGGCATTACTCTTAAAAATGTGGTTGCCCCATTACAGGAAGGATGTGGAGGCTTTGGACAGGGTGCAGAGGGAGGTTTGCCAGAATGAAGCCTGGATTAGGGGATATTAGCCACAGGGAGAGGTTGCACAGGCTTGGTTGTTTTACACTTTGGACTTCAGAGATACAGCGTGGAAACGGGCCCTTCGGCCCACAGAGTCCGTGCCAACCAGCGATCGCACCGTACGTTAGCACTACCCTACACACTAGGGGCGATTTACAATTTTACCAAAGCCAATTAACCTCTAAACTCCCCATGTCTTCGGAGTGTTGGGAGGAAACCAGAGCGCCCGGAGGAAACCCACACGGTCACAGGGAGAACGTGCAAACTCCACACAAACACAGGTGGCACCCAAGGTCAGGATCGAACCCGAGTCTCTGGCGATGTGAGGCAGTGGCTCGACCCGCTGCGCCACCGCGCCGCCCGTTTTCTCTGGAGTTCGGGAAGTTGAGGGCAGACCTAAACCACTGTGACTGGTGGTGGAGGGGTGAATCTTTAGGGGGGCAGGTTGCCCGTCACACAAGGTTTGTGGGCTGGGCGACGCCAAGATTCCTGAGGGTTATTGGAGCTGCAATTACCCAGACAAATTCTATCACACATCTGCTGGGGGTGGTGGTGGAGGCAGGTACTACCCTGGCTTTCATCCAATTCCATTTTAAAATGATTTCCCCAATTTCTCCCATTTCCCTGCTCAATCCAGACTTGGATTGTTTTCTGTGGAACGTCGGACATTGAGGGGAGACCTGATATAAAGTTATGAGAGGCATAGATAGGGTAGACAGTCAGAACCTTTTTCACCCCAGGGTGGAAATGTCAAAGACTAGAGGGTACAGTTTTAAGATGAGATGGGCAAAGTTTAAAGGAGATGTGCGGGGCAGGTTTTTTTACACAGAGGGTGGTGGGTGCCTGGAACGTGCTGCTGGGGTGGCGGTGGAGGCGTACGTAATAGTGGTGTTTAGGAGACGGCATGGTGGTGCAGTGCCAGAGTTGCTGCCTCACAGTGGCAGAGACCCGAGTTCGAACCTGACTATGGGGCTGTCTGTGTGGAGTTTGTACGTTCTCCCTGCCTGGAACGTGCTGCCGCGGGCGGTGGTGGAGTCAGATACCAGAGAGGTGTTTAAGGGGCTTTTAGATCGGCACATGGATGTGCAAGGAATGGAGGGATATGGATCACATGCAGGCAGAAGAGATTAGTTGAACTTGGCATCATGTTCGGTACAGACATTGCGCTCTGAAGAGCCTGTTCTTGTGCTGGACTGTTCTATGTTCTATGATCTGTGTTCTTTCTGTTGTATCTGGACTGTCTCCAGAGTCAAGGCTTGGCATGAAGTGAAAAAAAAAATGTATGTTAGCTGGGAGCTGTGTGCTTTGACAACAGACAGCTATCAGCTTGACCAAGCCAAGCTGCAAACCACAGCCCCTTCCTGCGATTACACACACATGCAATAGGCATCTGGACAGATAAACCAGGAACGTCGGCAGCTTGGTGTGTCAGGACAACAGCTGGTGGGTTGAGACAGAATTATCTCCAGAAGACCATGACTCAACGATCCATGAGTTAGCAAGATGAAGACGCAGCCTGCCATTGGCTTTGCCGTTCTCCTCCCCTCAGCGACTGGCCCAGTGAATGCTTTACCAGGAGTATTCCTCACTGAAGCTGCAAATGAATTTGGGGCTGATCCAAAGCTGAGCAGTAAGGAATTGGACTCGGTGCTACTCTGTAGACTTTTGCAGTTCACATTTTATTTACTCATTGTAGTTGTAATGCTTTACTTGTTTTTCAATTATACAAGAAGAGATGTAGATTGGCTATAGCATGTTAGCCAATTAGAATGCTTAGTAATTATAACCCCGCCTAATTATAACATTCATAGTGTAAGAACCTACCCACTGTCTACCAGTAGCTGTAGCAGTGTGAACGTGTGATGACCTGCGTAGAAGTTAATGACCTGAACAATAAGGATGCTTGTGTTTCAACCTGTGTAAGTCTCAGCTCTTTACAGATACACAGCATGAAAACAGGCCCTTCGGCTCAACTTGCCCACACTGGCCAACATGTCCCATCTATATATGTCCCACCTGCCCATGTTTGGCCCATATCCCTCTCAACCTTTCCTATCCATGTACCTGTCTGAATGTTTCTTAAACATTGCCTCAACTACCTCCTCCGACAGCTCGTTCCATACACCCACCACCCTTTGCGTGCAAAGGTTACCCCTCGGGTTTCTATTCAATCATTCCCCTGTCACCTTAAACTCATGTCCTCTAGTTCTTGATTCCCCTACTCTGGGTAAAGGACTGTGCATTTACCCAATCTATTGCTCTCATGACTTTATACACCTCTATAAGATCATCCTCCTGCGGTCCAAGGAATAAAGTCCCTGCCTGCTCAACCTTTCCCTACAGCTCAGGCCCTCGAGCCCTGGCAACATCCTCATATTATATTGTCTGCATCTTCAGACAACATGGTTGTCAGCTAAAACTGGAGAATTCAATGGTTATACCTTAGAGAATGTTTGTACCTTTATGCTAAAGAACTATCAAACTGTTAGACAGTTTCCAACGAGATTTGGGAACGGAATGAGTGAAACATACAGCAGGCAAGCAATGAAGGAGAAGTTGATGCCTCCTGGGCCTCAGCAGAACCTGTAACTGCTACCACTCCAACCCCACAAGGGATCGGAGCCATCTCTGGCTCCAGGGCGGCACAGTGGCGCAGCGGGTAGAGCTGCTGCCTCACAGTGCCAGAAACCCAGGTTCGATCCTGACTATGGGTGATGTCTGTACGGAGTTTGTACGTTCTCCCTGTGACCACGTGGGTTTTCTCTGGGTGCTCCGGTTTCCTCCCACACTCCAAAGATGTGCAGATTTGTAGGTTAATTGGCTTCTGTAAATTGTAAATTATCTCTAGTGTGAACGATAGTGTTAGTGTGCGGAGACTGTTTCCGCGCTGTAACTCTGAACTAAACTAAACTCTCCAACAGATTGCCAGAGCCTCGACACATTGTAAGTTGACCGGACTCCGCCGGTTTGAACTGAATTTTATATACTGTAAGTTCCTGAGTAATATTATTTATGGCTTTTGCCGAGCCAAAAAAGATCAAGTAATGCACACGGCATGGTTTCTCGAGCAGTTTAACTAACTGGACTGTATTGCATGGAATTGTCACAGCAGGTAGCTAGCTCTCTGTTAGAGTCATAGAGACATGCTCTTCGGCCCACGACAGCGGTGTTATCCGTGGGGTCAGCACTGATCCCATGCTGGCTCTGAAATCTCTGAACTGTTCTCTGATGAATTCCCAATTAGAAAGACCAGAATATATATATATATAATAATATATATCTCTCTCTCTCTCCCTCCCTCATTTCCCACTCTTTCTCTGTTTCCCCCTCCCTTCTCTCCCCCTCCCCTTTCTCCTCCTTCTCCTTCCCCTTCCCTCTATCGCCCCTCCCCCCCTCTCTCCCTCCCTCTCCCTCTCTCTCCCTCCCTCCCCACTCTTTCTCCGTTTCCCCCTCCCTTCTCTCCCCCTCCCCTTTCTCCTCCTTCTCCTTCCCCTTCCCTCTATCGCCCCTCCCCCCCCCTCTCTCCCTCTCCCTCTCTCTCTCTCCCTCCCTCCCTCTCTCTCTCCGCCAATGTACACCAGATGATGTCTTGGCCTGTTTATCACTTCATTATTTCTCAATGAACACCAGATGTGGAATTGTTTCCAGTTGGACGAGTGATCACATCTGTTCACATCTGGCCTGCTGCACCCTTTAAAACAACAAAAGTAAACAAATGTAATCTAGTTTTTTTTGACAGCTTGCTTTGTTCACCCTCAGCACATGTGACCACAGATCGGCTGATGTCAGCAACTGTCATGTCTGATTTACGCTTTGTAGTTTTACACAGTGTATTTAAACCCTTTGTGTAGAAAGGAACTGCAGATGCTGGTCTATGCCTAATATATACACAAAGTGCTGGAGTAACTCAGCGGGTCGGGCAGCATCTCTGGAGGAAAAGGATGGGTGACATTTTGGGTCAGGACCCTTCTTCAGACTCAATATTAACCCTTTATGTTCATAGATTATAGGAGCAGAATTAGGCCATTCAGCCCATTCAATCTTGGTTGATCTATTTTTCCTCTCAACCCCATTCTTCTGCCTTCTCCCCATAACCGCTGGCACCCTTATTGATCAAGAATCTGTCAATCTCCACCTTAGGCCTCCACAGCTGTCGGTGGCAATGAGTCCCACAGATTCACCGCCCTCTGGCTAAAGAAATTCCTCCTCGTCTCCTTTCTAAAGCTATGTCCTTTTATTCTGAAGCTGTGCCCTCTAGTCCTAGTGGGAACATCCTCTCCACACTCACTCTATCCAGGCTTTTCACTATTCGGTAGGTTTCAATGAGGTCCCCCTCATCTTTCTCAACTCCAGCGAGTACAGGCCCAGTGTCGTCAAACGCTCATCATATGTTAACCGCTCATCATATGTTCATCCCTGGGATCATTCTCATAAACCTCCTCTGGACCCTCTCCAATCCCAGCACATCCTTCCTCAGATATGGGTCCCAAAACTGCTCACAATACTCCAAATGCAGTCTGGCCCATGCCTTATAAGGCCTCAGCATTACACCTATTAGTTGTTACAACAGCAAAACACAAAGTGCTGGAAGAATTATAGTCTGGAGAAGGGTCCTGACCCGAAACCTCACCTATCCATTCCCTCCACAAATGCTGCCTGACCTGCTTTGTTCCTCCAGCACGTTGTGCGTTTGATCAAGATTCCAGCACCTGCAGTTTCTTGTGTCTCCGTTAAAGGCTTTATTTTTTTCCTGAACTGCGCTGTGTACATAAAGAGAAATATTGTAGAAAAAAGGCCCTTCGGCCCACCTTGAAGGGTCCACGCTGACCATTAATCACCCATTCACACTAGTTCTATTCGACACACTAAGGACAATTTACAGAAGTGAATCGAGCTGCAAACTTGAATGTTCTTGGAGCGCAGGAGGAAACAGAGCACCCGGAGTAAAGCCACGCCGTCACAAGGTGATCATGCAAACTCCATACAGACAGCACACTTAGTCAGGATCAAGCCCGGGTCCCTGGTGCTGTGAGGCAGCAACTCTATCGCTGCGCCACACTGCCACCCCGACACGGTTAATAGAAACATACAGGGCAACTTTTTCACACAGAGGGTAGTAGCTACTGTATATGGAACGAGCTTGCAGAGGAGATAGTTGAGGCAGGTACTGTAACAATGTTTAAAATACATATGGATAGTTACATGGCCAGGAAAGGTTTAGAGGGATATGGGCCAAATGCAGGCAGGTGGGACAAGCGTAAATGGGGCATGTTAGTCAGCAGGGGAACGTTGGGCTGCAGGGCCTGTTTCCAACCTGTGTCTTTCTATGTGGCTCTTGTGTAAGAAGTGTCTTTACCCCACAGGGATTTAGCTCGATGAGTACAGTGAGGCTGTTTACAGCTCAGAAGCTATAGAAATCACAGTAGATTTTAGTACACAGCCTTGTTTATGCGAGTGGCTGGCATGGCTGTGTGCCAACGGTTTATTTGTGCAGTGCTTGGCTCGGTTGCCCAAGCACTTACCTTGAGGTTAGAAGGTGCGGACTTTAGTTGAAGCAAGCCAGTGCTGTTTGATGGAGACCATTAACTAAGTCATAAGGTCATAAGATCATTGGTGATAGGACCAGAATTAGGCCATTTGGCCCACCAAGTCTGCTCTGCCATTCCATCATGGTTGTCCCCTGACACCCATACTAATCAAGAATCTATCTATCCCTGCTTTAAAAATATTCATTGACTTGGCAAAGAATTCCACAGATTCATCATCCTCTGACGTCCTAAAGGAACGGCCTTTAATTCTGAGGATACGACCTCTCTGTTTATGTTAAAATGTATTTTGTGTGTTCCGTTGCATTTATTTGTATGACTGACTTGGCAAATGAAATTCCTCGTATGTTGCAAAACATTCTTGCCTAATAAAGTATTATTGTGATTGTGAGTGATTGTGTAGTCCTAGACTCTCCCACTAGTGGAAACATCCTCTCCGCATCCACTCTACCCAAGAAGGACACAATGTGAGCTGAAACAGCAGCTGGAACACCACCGTGCGGTGGGTGAAGGAGGGCTCGCCTGAGCACCTTGCCACTGGGGGGTGGCGTGGAAAGCCGGGGTGGCGGTGTTACCCGGGATGGGTTGGCACTTGGCAGGTCCATCCACTGTAACCAAAATCGCATTATAAAGGGGTCTGTTAAAACTAGGGTTTACAGTTTTTTTACAGTTTAAACTATCGCAACGTTTAAGAAACATTTAGACAGGTACATGAATAGGATAGGTTTAGAGGGATATGGGCCAAACGCGGGCAGGTTTGTAGATGGGGTGGGTTGGTCAGTGTGGGCAAGTTGGGCCGAAGGGTGTGTTTTCACGCTGTGTGATTCTATTGCACCATATACCGTTTATATTAGAAACAAGGAACTCCATTGCTGGTTTACAGCGAAAGACACAGTGCTGGAATAAACCAGCAGGTCAGGCAGCATCTATGGAGTGAAGGAAATAGGCAACGTTTCGGGCTGCACCCGCTGAGTTTCTCCAGCACTTTTTTCTACCTTCGATTTTGCAGCATCTGCAGTTCCTTCTTAAGCATCTCTGGAGAATGTGGACAGGTGACCTTTCGGGTCAGGACTCTTTTTCTGACTGCAACGTCATCTATCCATGTTCCCCAGAGATGCTGCCTGACCCGCTGAGTTACTCCAGCACTTTGTGTTTTTTAAAAAAAAACAAGCATCTGCAGTTCCTTATGTCATCATTAACCGGGGAAGTCTGACCAACGAATGAGGGAGATGGAGATGGAAGGAAGGTGAATGACAGAAGCTGGATGGCCAGTATAGAGTGATGGGCCAATCAGACTTGCTTCAGTGCTCCAAGCTCAACATAAGCAGACCATTGCTCTGAAGAAAGGTCTCACGAAACGTCACCTATTCCTTTTCCCCAGAGATGCTGCCAGGCCCGCCGAGTTACGACAGCATTTTGTGTCTATCTTCGGTGTAAACCAGCACCTGCAGTTCCTTCCTACACATATTGCTCTTGCAATCCCGCATGACTCACTCATTTTTATTGGCATTTATCCCTCCATTCTTATTTCGTTCTCCATTTGAATTATGGACACATCTTCACTCTCCCAGGAGATGGGTCCTTTATTAAATTGCCAATAGGCAGCAGATCAACTGGAGATGAAAACAGTGGTAGAATTTTTATGATGATATATTCCAGATTCACCTCTTAAATTAAAAGATTGGGTCCCGTCGGATGTCCCTGTTTGAATAATGTCACAGGGATTATTTGACTCCAGTAGGTCTGACAGCCTTGGATTGTTTTCAATGGAAAGTCGGAGGTCGAGGGGACACCTATGCAGGTACCATCACAATGTTTAACAAACACTTTCACAGGTACATGGATAGGAAAGGTTGAGAGGGATATGGGCCAAACACAGGCAGGTAGGACTCGTGTAGATGGGACATGTTGGCCGGTGTGGGCAAGTTGTGCCGAAGGGCCTGTTTCCGCACTGTTTGACTATATGACCTGATAGAAGTATTTAAAATTATGAGAGTCAGAAACTTTTTGGGTGGACGGTCAGAACCATTTCCCCAGAGTGGAAATGTCAAGGAATAGAGGGCTTAGCTTTAAGGTGGATGAGAGGGGCAATGTTTCAAGGAGATGTGCAGGGCAATTGTTTGCTCAGAGGGTGGTGAGGGCCCTGAATGCGCTGCCGGGTGTGGTGGTGCAGACAGATGTCACAGCATGGAAACAGGCCCTTCAGCCCACCTGGCCCATGCTGACCAACATGCCCCTGCTGCCTGCATTTGGCCCATTTCCTTGTGGACCACAGGCAAAACAAGGGAATTCCCTCAATTGGGGCGATGCTGACCTGTTGTTAGAGTCAGGGTGGTTTAGTTTACTGTAGAGACACAGTGCGGAAACAGACCATTCTGCCCACCCAGTCTGTGCAGCCCATGCGAGCCCTGCACACTAGCATTACACTACACACTGGGTAAAATGTACAATTTTACAAACCTGTACGTCTTTGGAGTGTAGGAGGAAGCGGGAGCACCCGGAGAAAACCCACATGGCCATGGGGAGAACGTACAAAATCTGTACAGACAGCACCCATAATCATGATCAAAACCAGGTCTCTTGCACGGTGAGGCAGCAACTCTACCACTGGGTCACTCTATGAGCTAGGGCTGGAGATAGTGCTGGTCTTTACAGCCCTGTGCAGATCTCACTCTGGGGGGGCACTAATAGGGGTGGGGAGTGGGGAGTGGGTAGGGGGGAGAGCTGGCTGGACCGCATGTGGTGAATGCATCTGTGAATTCACTGACTGTGGGCATAGAACTCGTATCTGGAGTCACTCTGCCACTGAGCAATGCAGAGGCAGCTGGGCGAGCAGAGGGGCAGCCAAATCCGCATGATGTTGCAATCAAATGGGCTGGCAGGGGGCACGTGCATTTATTGCGGCCGCAGGGTCTGCTCTCACAGAGTCATACAATGTTGAAACAGGCTCTTCAACCCAAATTGCCCACTCCAACCAACATGTCCCATCTACACTCGTCCTAGGTCTGTAGCACAGGGCATCTCAGCCTAGGTTAGGTGCTGGCTGCTGGAACGAGCAACCTCTTGAACTGTAATTACTTCATGGAAGCACACAAAGTGTTAAACGTCGATGGAACAAGTTGTACACAGGGGGGGTTGCAGTCAAAGATTTTGAAAAGCTAAATTGTTTCAGGAACAAAGTGATTCTGTGGCATGGTAGAAGTGGAGCCTCAAGCCAACTTTCTGCGAGAATTTCCTGTTCTTTATTGACATGGAGGTTTAACGTTCTCCAGAATATGGAAATTGGAATCTGATATCTCAGTCTGAAATTGGCGTTGATGACAGCTGAGCGTCTTTGCCAAGCTCAAGCTCACTCTAGTCTCCTCATATCAACCTCCCCCCCCCCCCCCCCCCCCCACACATATCGCAGCCTCCCTTCCATTGCCTCCATCTACACTTCACGCTGCCTCGGCAAGGCCACTAACATAATCAAGGGCAAGTCTCACCCCGGTCACTCTCTCTTCTACCCTCTCCCATCAGGCAAGAAGTGTGAAAACGCACACCTCCAGATTCAGGGACAGTTCCTTCCCCACTGTTATGAAGCAACTGAGCCGTCCTATCAATGACTTACCTCTCAGGTTCCAACTAAATCTTTCCCCCTCACCGTAATCCTATATACTCTGCTTCTTGATTCATCTATCCTGGGTAAAAATATGCATTCACCCAATCTATTCCCCTGATGGTTTCATACACCTCTATACACAGGGCCGGCCTTAGAAGGTGCGGGGCCCAATTGGGCACAATTTTGGTGAGCCCCAGGTTCCCAGCCAAGGTCTGTAGAATCATAGAAATACAAATAAAATCTATGATAGACGTTATATCTCTATGGTAGAATGGAAAGTAATCAAAATATGCACTTAAAAAGTGCCTGCGAGTTAATGGACCAAACAGATCTAAGCTACATTTTAATATAAAATAGTAAGATTAAATGAGAACTTACCAGTTTGAAGTTTGATCTTTATTTTATGAGGAGTTACTATGAGGGATTACGTGAAGACCCCGCCAGCAAGCATGCGCGACATTCTTCAAAGCAGTGGTGTGAAATCACAGATACCAGAGTAGACTAACGTAGTAAGATAAGAGAGAACTTTCATACCAGTTGAACTTTATAATAGAGGGTTTTGGGAGCGGAGGGCACGTAATCCCTCATCGTAACTCCTCATAAAATAAAGATCAAACTTCAAACTGGTAAGTTCTCATTTAATCTTACTATTTTACTTCGGAGTCACGTGAGTGACTACGCGAAGATTTCAAAGGTCTGTGATTTCATGCCCTGGAACGAGTCCATGCTCACACACTGCCATGCTAGGGATGGAGGATGAACGTATTTCAGATATGATACTGTGCTGAAAAACAAAGAAGGTATTTAATCATACCTAAAGTGATATGCCCCACATTGGGTAAATCATGTAACAGAACTTAACATTTTCCCCTGCAAACGTCTCAGGAGCGGCCACGGGTTTATAATAGAAGTGCTGAAAAGTCCGTTCACTGCTCCAATCCGCTGTAGCAAGGATGTGGTCCATAGGAACTCCCATCATCCTAGCCGCTGATGTGGATGCAGCCCTGGTGGAGTGAGATTTAAAAACATTAGTGTCCATCTCCGCTGCACCCAATACCACCCTTAACCAACTGGAAGTGGCTTGCACTGTGACCTTATGATGAGGGTGTTTGTGGCTTATGGGTAAAATCCTCTCCGTGCCCCTAGATTCTTGGTTCCTTCTATATCGTAAAATATATGTCACAATGCAGAGCCGACTATCTGCAGGGTAGGCCAGAATGATAATATTTGGCCAGAGGAACTGGGTCGATATAGTTTGAGTAACCCCTGTATCAGAAAGGTTATCTACCATTGGTTAACACATGGCATCCATACTTAGCTTTATAAAGACTGGACCCGTTGTGCTGTTACAAGTGCCATAAACATAACCATATTATATGTTAGTTTATCCAGAGTGAGCCCCGATATTGGTTGTCCATCCTCGAAGCATAGTAAATTCTATGCCTAAGTCCCATGTATGGGTGTATCTAGCCCTGGGGGAATAGAATGAATACCCCTCATCAGTTTAGATACCAGTGGGTGTGATCCTATAGGCAGGTGATCACTCCCTCGGCCCAGGTTATTAGATAGGGCACTCCTTGCAAAATTAATGGCACTGTAGCTCAAACCTTCATGGAATGAAGGGTGGCCAGAACTCCAGCACTTCAGTGATGGTGGCCGAGTCATATGAAGTGTTTGTTCTAAAGCAGAACACTCCCATCTTCTGACATATGTCAGTGCTGTCTCTGGTGGACTCCATGCACGACGCTGTGTTGACATAGATCGTCCTGTCGGAGAGTCCGTAGTCCAAAAATGGCCTGTTCAGAATCTGCATCAATAGGTTCATTCGATCATGGCACGGATGACTTACCCGTCACAGGGTGTGCCAACAGGCCTGGCCCTTTGAGGATCCGAAAGCAGTATTCTGCGGCCATCTTTGTACTGCTGGGGACCATGGTTGGGTAGGCCAGTCGGGAAACCCGAAATACCCGTTGCGGAGTCTTATTTAATTTTTTGTAAGACCCGACTGATGAGGCAGAAGGGGGGAAATGCATAGCAAAACAATCCCCCCAATGCAGCGAGAAACATCCATCGCTGCTGGCCCCGGGTCCCGATCCAACATCCATTCAATGTTGTCGTTGAATTGTGTGACCTGGTGTCCGCCACCGTATTTAGTTTACCTGAAAGGTAAGTGGCTGAGATCCAAATCTCTCTATCCAGACACCAGTGCCAGATGTAATTAGGCAATTCATCACATGATATCGATTTTATTCCACCCATATGATTAATATAGGCCACCACTGTGGTATTATTAATTTGTAATCGTACATGCAACTGGTGCATATCTAAGCAGTAGGCCCGGAGTCCATGAAATGCTCCCAGCATTTCTAGATAATTAATCCCTAGTGCTCCCAACAGGGTTAAATCTTGTGCACTCCATCTGCCACCACAACTAGTGGTGGTATTAGCTGCTCCCCACCTTTAACACTGGCATCAGTCTGTAATATAACCGAGGGATTCATGATAGTGATGGGGTCAGAGCAATGCTGAGCATTTTCTATCCACCAATATAATTGTAATTTAGCTTCTCTGGTAGTTTCATAGACCTATCAAATATGGCCCGCATGATTTTCAAGAGCTAGAATTTTTGCTCTTGCAGGTTTTGTTAATGGAGTGGTCCAAATTGTGCTGCTGGAATGCAGCCACTAGTTTCTCAATCACTCTGGCTACTTGCAGAATGGATGGTTCCCTGATGCCAGTGAGGGTTTTACATGCTTCCGTCAAGTCTGTCCCTTTGTTTGGTGGCAAGGTGATAGACATTTGAACAGAATCGATAGTGAACCCCAGATAATCCATGGTAGTGGAGGGTTTCATTTTTTGATTTATCTGGATGTATGTAATCCCAGCTTTTAAAAATATGTTTTGTGGCTGATACTGCCAATGTAGCCATCTCCAAATTCTCACCTACAATGAGAATATCGTCAAGGTAAACCATGGCAATATGGTTATGTTTCCTTAATTATGCTAAAGCTGGTTTTAACAATTTTGTAAGCAGCCTGGGTGTCGATGACAACCCAATGGGTAAGGCTTTATACTGCCAAGGCTGTCCCATCCAGATAAATTTTAGATATTTCCCATGATCCTTGTGTATTGGCACTAAATAGTATGCATCCTTAAATTGATGCAAGCCATGAAGTACCTATCAGAAATTAGCTATTTGGCTGTGACAAACGTGTCCATTTTGAAATAGGCATACTGAACGGAAGTATTTAGTTCGGTCAAATCTATAATGATGCGGCATCCGTCATCTTTTTTGTTTTTGTAAAAATATTTGATACGAACTCTTGAGATTCTGATTGCCTTCTCAATTACCCTTTTTTCCCTTTAGTCTTAACAGTTCATATACAAATTCAATTAGTACCCTGAATACTTCCGAGTATGTAAGGATCAGGGGTAAGAGTGTTCCACACATGATGAAACAAGTGCAACCGACCACCAACCCTTGATGAATCTAGGCAGCAATGTTTTTGAGACAACCAGACTCACCTACCTCCAAGGTTACCGGTGTTGTGTGGGTTGTCTCTGTCCTTGTTTCTTCGTGTATAGTGTTGCTGCGTTGTGGGGTTGGCGCATTTTCCAAGAAGGCCGGGCTGGGCCATGGTCTAAAAAGACCGTTGTGCAGGTGGGCCGGCCTTCGAGCTTTCACCACCAGATGGTCTCTCATAATAACGATGTCCGGTGGATGTGTAGGGGTGCTGCCGCTGCCGATAATGGGTTTTGGTGGTGTTTGGTACCTTGATCAGACCTATAGCCTTGGCCTCCTCATCCAGGTCTTTTACCTGTTTCGGGAGGTAGTCCCCAAACAGCAAGTTGGCGGCTGTGTGCTGCTAGTCCTGCATAATCCCGCAATATTGGATTGTGTGCAGGCTTGATGATGCCCTTCCTGTAGCTGTAAATCTGAAAAGAGTATTGCACAGGAGTGCTAGAGCATCTAGTAGCTCTTCAGGCATCTCAACCCCATCGCTGTTCTGGCCACTGCTGTGATACCAGCAGTCAGCAGTTTAAGGATTTTCTGGAGTTTGCCTCCTGGCTCCTTGTAGTTGGGCTCATGTTGCCCCAGATGGGTTGTTGACTGCAGGCACATTTAGAGAAACGCAGTTCTCTGGGTTGGTACAGCATGTTTATTACCCATGCCTACAACTCTTCTGGCACCCCTGACACAGGTACTCTTCAGCCATTGCCCCTTCTTCAGGGTCAGCCCAGCTCTGACCCCTAATGCTCCCCTGCGAAGAGGGTGAGACATTTGGCAGTCCTTGATAGGATGCTGCCGTGGGTCTGCGAAGAGACCCACTGTGACTCTGCCCCTGCAAAAGCAGGTCACGCTGGAGCAACTGCTCCACCATCCGCTCCATGCGGGAAAGACGACCGCCGTCGCTAACCGCGAACGGGGTGTCCTCAGGTCCCGCCGAGGCAACGGACCTGTCCGACTTCCGGGTGGTTTTGCCGGCGGACCGCGGCGAACCTGCGGTCTGTAGCGGCAAGAAGTCGGGGGCTGCTGGTAGCACCTGCAGCTCTGGAGAGACGGCACGCTGCTGGCTCCTTTCCACAGCAGCGGATTTTGCCGCTGCTCTCCGGTATTTTCCCGACTCCATGGTGCTTGTTTCGACTCTGGAAAACAGAACACCGAGTCGCCATGCTCACCAGAAAAGGTAAGACTTACCTTCGGTAGTTTTTTCAAAAACTTACGCTGGAGGAGCGGCGCTCCTCCCGACTGTCGCTTCCGCAATGCGTTCGACGATATGTCGCGCATGCGTGCTGGCGGGGTCTTCACGTAGTCACTCACGTGACTCCGAAGTAAAATTGCATACATGTAAGCCTACAAGTAACAAACAAAATGTGTAGATCACCTCTGAAAAGTACATGGCTACAATACCACATGGTTTGGTGACTGAAATGAAAAAAAAGTAATTTAATTACCTAGATCCTGGCCAACCAATAACTATTGGTGAAAAACCAGTCCAGGCATTAAATTTTGGACTTCAGCCCCATCCTCCATTTTGGGCTTTTACCCATCCTAACTTAGTTGTGTGTGAATGGTAGTTGTGTGCCTTAGTTGTCAGTGCGTGATGTGTGTGTGTGGGGGAGGGAAGGAGAGAAGGGTGGGAGGGAGAGAAGGTAGGAAGGAAAGAAGGGAGTGAGGGAAGTAGAGAAAGGAGGGAGGGAGGGAAGGAAAGAAGGAAGGGAGTGAGGCAAGGAGGGAAAGAAGTGAGGGAGGGAAGGAGAGAAGGGAAAAGAAAGAGAGGAAGGAGGGAGGGAAGGAGAGAAGGGAGGAGGAAAGAAGGGAAGGGAAGGTAGGGAGAGAAGGGAAGAGGAGAAGGGAGGAAGAGGGCCGGTGGCAGGAGCGGATGCCGGGGTCCAGGCAAACGCGTGTGAGCTGAGGCCGAGGTTTGTAAACGTTGCTCCAAACCCCGGCCCAGCCCTCCCTGTATTGTTCACCGCGTCTCCCTGGGGAGAGAGAGGGATGGAGGCACCGGGGCTGTGTACGTGAAGCATGGCGACCGGAGGGGCGGGAGCGCTGCCCTGGGACCGTGAGGGACCTCCCCCTCTCCTCCATTCCCCCTCACACCCCCCTCCCATCTACCCCTTTCTTCCCCCTCCACCCCTCTACTCTCTCCCCCCTCCACCCGGGGAAGATCTACCCGAGCTGGGAGTAGATTACTCTAAAGATCCTAGAGCGTAGTTTTGGATTATTCTAGTGCGGGGCCCAATTGGGAGCTATCCGTCCAATCGGCTTAATGCCGGCCCTGTCTATACAATCACCCCTCAGCCTCCTGCGCTCAGTGGAGTCCTAGCCTGCCCAACCTCTCCCTGTAGCTCAGGCCCTCGAGTCCCACCGACATCCTCGTAAAACTCTTGTGAACTTGCGCTGAAAATTTGCCAGCCTGCTTGCAATGTTTGAGATGAATCATTGCTTACACAAAGAAAGCTAGCCTCAGCTGTGTTTGTGGTGGAACACCATGTTGGGAAGGGGGGCAAGCGGCAGAGAAGCAGTCATTTACCCTCCAGCCTGGGGCCAGGGGGCAGGGGCAGGTACAGCGACCCACATCCCACTCCTCGGCAGCTTGACATGTTGCCGGTGACTTGGCGTTTACCAACACGGTTCCTCCGGTTTGGGGACCGTGATTAATAGAGGCAGCGCTGTGTGGCAAGGCTCCACAAGCCTCTGGAGCCCTGCAGCTGAAACTGCCAAACTTGTAAACAGAATAACCTTTCATCCTGAAAGAAATCAGCTGTCCAATTAAATCCTGGAATGTGAGCCCAAGAGTAGGAAGCGAGGTTGGTTTGCTTGCAGATTCTGTGCTCCATTTGCTGGGTTTCAAACCAGAGTGCACACAAAAAAGAAACTCAAAATTGAACACGGAACGGTATTTAGTTCAGGGTCCCGACCCGAAACATCACCCATCCGTTTTCTCCAGAGATGCTGCCTGACCCGCTGAGTTACTCCAGCAATTTGTATCTGTCTTTAATGTAGCTTAGTTTATTATTGTCCTGTGTACCAAGGTGCAGTGCAATACTTTTATAGACTTCAGACTTTAGAATTTAGAGATACAGTGTGGAAACAGGCCCTTCGGCCCACTGTGTCTGCGCTGACCAGCAATCACCCGCTACGCGAACACTATCTTAGTGTGGGAGGAAACCAGAGCACCTGGAGAAAACCCACGTGGTCACAGGGAGAACGTACAAACTCTGTACAGAGAGCACCCGTAGTCATAGATAGAATCCAGGTCTCCGGTGCTGTAAGGCAGCAACTCTACCGCTGCGCCACTGCACCACATGCTATCCAGTCAGCAGGAAGACTATACATGATTATAATAAGCCGTCCACAGTGTACAGGTACAGGAAAAAGGGAATAACGTTTAGTGCAAGATAACGTCCAGTAAGGTCCGATTAAAGATAGTCCTAGGGTCTCCAATGAGGTAGATGGGAAGTCAGGACCGCTCTCTAGTTGGTGATAGGATGGGTCAGTTGCCTGATAACAGCTGGGAAGAAACTGTCCCTGAATCTGGAGGTGTGTTTTCACACTTCTGTACAGCACAGGAACAGGCCCTTCGGCCCACAATATCCATTGTGAAGCACAATGCCACGATAAACTAATCTCCTCTTCCTCCACATAATCCACATCCCTCCATTCCCTATGTAGAAACAAGGAACTGCAGATGCTGGTTTACAAAAAAGGTCACAAAGTGCTGGAGTAACTCAGTGGGTCAGGCAGCATCTCTGGAGAACATGGATAGGTGGTGTTTCGGGGTTGGGGGCCTTCTTCAGACTGATAGTAGATTGAAGGGAGGGGAAGAAAGCTTTAAGAGGGAGGAACATGACAAAGTTGGCAGGTGATAGGTGAACACAGGTGAGGGGATCTCATACTGGCTGCTTTTTCATCTCTGGCCTTTGTCCAACCATCTCCCCATCAAAACCCTCCCTTGCCTTGTCCTGCCCCTCCTCTCCTCCGTCTTTCTTCCCCCTCCCCCTATAAACCCTTCCCCTGCAGATGCTGGTTTACAAAAAAAGGCACAAAGTGCTGGAGTAACTCAGCAGGCCAGGCAGCATCTCTGGAGAGAAGGAATGGGTGACGCTTCGGGTTGAGACCCTCATCTATGGACAATTTGGAGGGTCCTGACCTGAAACATTGCCTATCCACATTCTCTAGAGATGCTGCCTGACCCGCTGTGTTAATCCAGCACTTGGTGCCTTCTTAATGTTCATACCGTTGACGACAGTGCAATGATGAACTGTACTAAAAACACTGACAATGCCAGCCACCTCCCTCTTTTACTCACCTGTGTGTTTCTGTGTGTTGTGTGAGTCCATGCGTCCGTGATGCGGCTGCAAGCAAGACTTCCCTCGTACCCGGACCTCACTTAACTTGTGTATCTCACAATAATCTCTTCAGACTTTATATTAGACTTTAGAGATACAGCACGGAAACCGACCCTTCGGCCCACCGAGTCCGTGCCAACCAGCGATCACCTCGCACGCTAGCACTATCCTACACACTAGGGACAATTTACAACTTTACTGAAACCAATTAACCTGCAAACCTGCACGTCTTTGGAATGTGGGAGGAAAGAGGAGCACTGGGAGAAAACCCACATGGTCGCAGGGAGAATGTGCAAACTCCACACAGCCAGCACCCGAGGTCTGGATTGAACGTAGGTCTCTGGCGCTGTCGTGCCGCTGTGCCGCGTTAACGCAAGTTGACTTGACTTATAGTCACAGCCATGGCATGTCCTGATGTGGATAAGTGGTTGATATAATTAGTGTTTCCTTTGGACATCTTGGAAAAACGTTCCCACTATGTGAATGGAATTTAATTTCTGCTTTCTCAGCACAAGCGACCACAACTGCAAGGAAGAACCACACTGCAACTTGCGATGAAATGGCGCAGTTTTAAGGAGAGATATCCGGAGGCATTTTATTATCGGAACAAAAAATTGGCAGAAAGTCAAATATGAAGTTATTAAGATGTGACTAAATGTTACAGAATGTCTCACAGCAGGAGTGCGCGATGGAAAGTGTTTAGGGAAGGAACAGGTGGGCGGTGCATCACAGTACCATTGACCCGGGTTCAATCCTGACCTCAGGTGCTGTCTGAGTGGAGTTTGCATGTTCTCCCTGTGACCGCGTGGGTTTCCTCCAGATACTCTGGTTTCCTCCATCATTTTATAAAGATACATGGAAACAGCCCAACTCTTCAATGCCAATCATGATGACCCATATACACTAGTCCAGTTAGCCCACAATGTGGCTCATATCCCTCTAAACATTCCTATCCTTGTAGCTGTCCAAAGTGTCTATAAAATCTTGTTATAGTACCTGCCCCAACTACCTCATCCGACAGCTCGTTCCATACACCCACCACCCTCCGTGTGAAAAAGTTGCCCCTCGGGTTCCTGTTAAATCTTTCCCTTAAACCTGCAGATTCCAATTAAAATTTCCCCTTCCACTTTAAACCCATGTCCTCTGGTTCTTGATTTCTCTACTCCAGGGAAAATGTTGTGGGTGCCTGGAACATGCTGCCAGGGTGGTGGAGGCAGATACACTGGTGACGTTTAAGAGGCTTTGAAATAAGCTCATGAATGTACAAGGAGTGGAGGGATATGGATCACGTGCAGGCAGAGGGGATTAGTTTATCTTGCTTCATGTTCGTCATGGATATTATGGACTGAAAGGCCAGTTCCTATGCTGTACTGTTCTGTGTTGTAGGTACCTCTGAGGGAAAAAGTTAATTAGACGCAGGAGCAGAATTAAGCCATTCGACTCATCGGGTCTACTCTGCCATTCAATCATGGCTGATCGATCTTTCCCTCTCAACCCTATTCCCCTGCCCTCTCCCCATAACCCTGACGCCCTTACTAACCTGTCAATCTCTGCCTTAAAAATACCCAATGATTTAAGCTCCCTCTTAAATCTCTCCATTCTTTAGAATATCCCTTTTTGTTGTCTCAACTCAAATAATATCTGTGTGGAAACAGCTTTTTCTCTAATGATATCGGTGTAACACTGGGAAAGATTCTTCAGGCTTCTAACCCCTCAGGTATCCGCTATTTCGCTTCCCAACGCCAAAGAAACATTTTTGTGCAGAAAGTATTAATTTATTCTTCAAGTATGCATTTCACTTCCAAGAAAAACAAGAGTTGGAAAGATTATTCCATTTGGTGCTACGCTTAGATGGCAATCTACTCATGGAGTCCGATCCAGGAATCCAAATCCCAGATAGTTTGGACATCCTGAGTGCTGTTCCAGGCATCAGGGAACAACTAGTTACCCTGGCATTTTGCCCTTGTCCTGTGACCTCAGTCCTCCTGCCCAACATTCCTCTCTCGACTGACCCACCAGACCAAGAAACGCAGGTTCTCTGATCATTTGTCTTGTTCAGTTATGCATCCAGTGCAACCTCATATAAACTGGCTGGCAAATCTCTTTCTGCGTTAACCAGGATCGGATTCATTTCATAGAACATAGAACAGTACAGCACAGGAACAGGCCGTTCTGTCCGCAATGTCCCTGCTGAACATGATGCCAAGTCAAACTAATCTCCTCTCCCTCCACGTGATTCATATCCCTCCATTTCAAGTACACTGGAATGTGGGAGGAAACCGAGGCACCTGGAGAAAACCCATGCAGTCATAGGGAGAACGTGCAAACTCCTAACAGACAGCGGCAGTAGTCAGGATCGAGTCCAGGTCTCTGGCGCTGTGAGGCAGCGGCTCGACCTGCCGTGCCACTGTGTCGCTCCAAACATCCTGTTTAATAGCATGCAAAACAAAGCTGTTCACTGTACCTCGATACATGTGACAATAATACATCTAAACCCAAAACCTTAGACTTATAAAGCTGTAATTCAGGTCAGGTACAGAGCAACAGGGAGAAAAATAGACTGAAGTTGTTGCTACTGTTTGTTAGTAACAGGAAACGATCAGAACTTCCTCTGACCAGAGGGATTCATAAAGAGTTTGTTTTATAACTTTTTTAACTGCTTCTGTTGCATCTGGTAACACAATTGGTTTTGTTTGAGCCTTAGAGATTTGGATACCTGTTACTGATTCACAGATCCAAGAAACGTACACATTCATGGGTATTTCTCCATTTCTTCTTGCGCATGCCGTGAACAGCCTAAAGTTGTAGGTCAACGTGTTCTATTTGATCTAAATGTTTGTCCAAGCCGGGTTGATTGGATTAGTCGAAACGGGGTGGACCACGTGAAGGTTGCAATCTCCCACCCCATTTCTACACTAAATTGTGGTTTGGAGACAGTTTCACGTCATGACCATTCTTCAGACTGATTGTAGTTGGGGGGGAGAAAGATGGAAAAGAGGTGAGGGTGGGACAAAGCCAGAAAGTGATAGGTGGAAGAAGGAACTGCAGACGCTGGTTTATACTGGAGATATAGTTCCTTCCTACACATGTTGTCTGCTTCATTGCAAAATCTCCTCAAGGTCTGCCAACTTTGTAGAAGTTCACTCTCCGACGGGTGCCTGAAGAAGGGTCCCGACCCGAAACGTCACCTATTGCTTCTCTCCAGAGATGCTGCCTGACCCGCTGAGTTACTCCAGCACTGTGTGTCTAAGTGATACAGGAGATGTGGGCTTGCTTGGCAGATGGATAAGGACCAGAGGTGAATAGGATGCAAAAGAGTGTCTGGTAAGGGTGACACAGTGGTGCAGTGTGTTGAGCTGCTGCCTCACAGTGCCAGAGGCCCAGGTTCAATCCTCACCTCGGGTTCTGTCTATGTGTGTGTGTGTGGAGTTTGCACGTTCACACTGTGACCACGTGGGTTTCTTCCTAGTGCTCCGGTTTCCCCCCACATCTCAAAGATGTGCCCGTGCGGGTTAGTAGGTTAATTGGTCCTCTGTAAATTGCCCTTAGTGTGTAGAGAGTGGATGAGAAAGTGGGATAACATAGAACTGGTGTGAAGGGTGATCGATGGTCGGCGTGGACTCGGTGGGCCGAAGGGCTTGTTTCCGTGCTGTATCTCTGAGCTAAATATCATCTAAATAAGAAGAGGAGTGAAATGTAAAGCCAGAGGGAGGGATATGGGGATGGGGAGGAGCAAGGGGGTGGGAGAGTGGGAGAAATGGGAAGCTTAAAAATTTAATGGTATAAACGTTGAATTTTCCAATTTTAGATAATCTCACCCCCCTCCCCCCCTTCTTCCCCACTAGGGTACGCACCCATCTCCCACCATTCCCCCTCTTTCCCCTATCTCCCTCCCTCTATCTTCCCATCTCACTCCTCTCCTTACCCGATATCCTTTTGTCTCCTTTCCATCTCTGGCCTATCAACATTCCCCCTCACCTGTATCCACCTATTACTCACCAGGCTTTGCCTCGGCCCCCATCGCTCCTCCAGATTTCTTCCCCCTTTACAATGTCTGAAGAAGGGTCACGACCCCAAAACCTCACCTATCCATGTTTCTCCAGAGATGCTGCCTGACCCGCTGAGTTACTCCTGCACTTTGTGTCTTTTCTTTAATCTTCTTCTTGCGTATGGCGCGCACAGCCTAAAGTTGTAGGACAACTTGTTCTATTTGATCTTCTGTTTGTGCGCGCCAGGTTGATTGCAGTAGTCGAAACAGGGCGGACCACGTGAAGGTTGCAATCTGCCATCCCCGTCTTTTCTTTGAAAACCAGCATCTGCAATTCCTTGTGTTTACATTTTTCCAGCGTTATGTCTAGCAATTACAGAAAAAAGTGCAGATAAATATACAAGACATTGGTGAGGCCAGGTTTGGAGTATTGTGTTTGGTTTTACGCACCATGTTATAGGAAATATGTTGTTAAGCTGGAAAGGGTGCAGTGGAGATTTACGGGGAGGTTGCTAGGACTTGAGGGCCCGAGATACAGGGAGAGATTGAGCAGGCTAGGACTTTGTGAGGGGCTCATGAGGGGAACAGATAGGTAAATGCACAGTCTTTTACCTTGTAGGGGAATCAAGAACTAGAGCAAATAGGCTTATGGTGAGAGGGGAAAGATTTAATCGGAAACAGAGGGGCAACGTTTTCACCCAGAAGATGGTGGGTGAATGGAACGATCTGACAGAGGTAGTTGAAGCAGGTACTATAACAGCATTGAAAAGACATTTGGACAGGTACATGGATTGGAAAGGCTTAGAAGCATATGTGCCAAACGCAGGCAGGTGAGACTAGTGTAGATGGGGCATCTTGGTTGCCATGGGCAACTTGGGCTGAAGAGCCTGTTTCTGTTCTGAATAACTCTATGACTCTAAATGGATATAGAGAGTTAAACCACTAAGGTGACCATGATCTCTTGATGTGACTGGGAGCCTGTCCTGATCTTTGTAGCCACAAGACAAGCCCCTTGTAAGCAAACACAAGTGAACAACCGGACTGTGGTCCTGTTTGAAGGACAGACTGAATCCCCTTGCAGCAGGAACATAGACATAGAACACAGAACGGTAAGGAACTGGTCCACAATGTCCCTGCCGACCATGATACCAAGTTAAACTGCTCTCCACTACCTGCACGTGATCCTTACGCTTATACGCTTATGCCCCTGTCCCACTTAGGAAACCTGAACGGAAACCTCTGGAGGCTTTGCGCCCCACCCAAGGTTTCCGTGCGGTTCCTGGAAGTTTTTGTCCTCCGGCAACCACCTCCAACTAGCACCGCAACCGGCTTTGACTAAAAAATTACCGATTTTTAAAACGGAAACCACTTTTGACCATTAGGGAGACTGGCAAAAACCTCCGGGAACCGCACGGAAACCTTGGGTGGGGCGCAAAGTCTCCAGAGGTTTCCATTCAAGTTTCCTAAGTGGGACAGGGGCATTACATGCGCCAATCCAAAAGCCTCTTAAATGTTCTTGTCTGCCTCCACCCCCACCCCTGGCCCCCACCCACTGTGAAACACAGTTACCCTGCACGTCTCCATTAAACTTTGCCCCTCTAGTTTTGGCATTTCCTCCCTGGTAAATGTTCTGACTGTCTACCCTATCTACACATCTCATTAGTTTATATACTTCTATCAGGTCTCCCCTCAACCTCCGACATTCCAGAGAAAACTATACGAGTCTGAAGAAGGGTCCCAACCCTAAATGTCACCTATCCATTTTCTCCAGAGATGCTGCCCGACCAGCTGAGTTACTCCAGTATTTTGTGTCTGTCCAAGTTTGTCCAACCTCTCCCTGATGCTGAAATCTTCTAGTCCAGGCATCATTCTGGTAAACCTCCTCTGCACCCTCTTCAAAGCCTCCACATCCTTGCAGTAATGGCGTGACAGCAACTGCACACAATACTCCAAATGAGGTTTGACCAAATTATGACAGACTAACAGAATGATATCAGTAAGAGCAACAAATGGCTTATCTGCAGGAAACAACCCTGGGTTATGATGGACATTGCCAGCTCATAGCTGGGATCTTTATTTTGGATGTCGACAGCTAACTAGACAGTAGTGAGCAAAAGCTGAAAGCTACCTCGACACCTCCATCCCCTCGACCAGAGGAGCAACCCATACCCGTCCACTGACACCCTCCTCCGCGTAGTGGAGTTGGTCCTTACCCTCAATAACTTCTCTTTTGACTCCTCCCATTTCCTCCAAACACAAGGCGTAGCTATGGGCACGCGCATGGGCCCGAGCTACGCTTGCCTCTTTGTCGGGTACGTCAAACAATCCTTGTTCTCAGCGTACCAGGGCCCCATCCCCGACCTCTACCTCCGTTACATCGACGACTGCTTTGGTGTCACCTCCTGCACCCACACACAACTGACTGACTTCATCCATTTCACCACCAACTTCCATCCGGCACTCAAATACACTTGGACCATTTCCGACATTTCCCTACCATTCCTTGACCTCACCATCTCTATTGCAGGTGATACACTCCTGACCGACATCCACTACAAACCAACTGACTCCCCCGGCTACCTGGACTACTCTTCCTCCCACCCTGCTTCCTGTAAGGACTCCATCCCCTATTCCCACCCTGCTTCCTGTAAGGACTCCATCCCCTATTCCCAGTCCTCACCTTTCACCCCACCAGCCGGCACATACAATACATAGTCCTCCGCCAGTTTCGCCACCTCCAACGTGACCCCACCACTCGCCACATCTTCCCATCTCCCCCCCTGTCAGCCTTCCGCAAAGACCGCTCCCTCCGCAACTCCCTTGTCAATTCTTCCCTTCCCTCCAGCTCCACCCCTTCCCCGGGCACTTTCCCTTGCAACCGCAAGAGATGCTACACTTGTCCCTTTACCTCCCCCCTCCACTCCTTTCAGAGACCCAAGCAGTCCTTCCATGTTCGACAGAGGTTCACCTGCACCTCCTCCAACCTCATCTACTGCATGCGCTACTCTAGATGCCAGCTGATCTATATCGGTGAGACCAAGCGTAGTCTTGGCGATCGTTTCGCCGAACACCTCCGCTCGGTCCGCAATAACCAACCCGACCTCCCGGTGGCTCAGCACTTCAACTCCCCCTCTCATTCCGTATCCGACCTCTCTGTCCTGGGCCTCCTCCACGGCCAGAGTGAGCAACACTGCAAGTTGGAGGAGCAGCACCTCATATTCCGCTTGGGGAGTCTGCATCCTCTGGGCTTAAACATTGAATTTTCTCAATTCTGTAAACCCTTGCTCTCTCCTCCTCTTCCCACCTCTCCCTCAGCCCTCGGGCTCCTACTCCTCCTTTTTCCTTTCCTCTCCCCGCCCACCCACCTCCCATCAGTCTGAAGAAGGGTCTCGACCCGAAACGTCGCCTATCTCCTTCGCTCCTTAGATGCTGCTGCACCCGCTAAGTTTCTCCAGCCTTTTGTGTACCCAGAGCTCAAAAGCTTTACCTGTTTTCAAAAGTTCTAGGAGCAGAATGAGGCCATTCGGCCCATCATCTACTCCGCCATTCAGTCATGGCTGATCTATCTTTCTCTCTCAACCCCATTCTCCTGCCTTCTCCCATAACCCCTGACACCCGCACTAATCACTTAGAAGACGTGTTCACATTTGAAAGGGGACATAATGGGCCGAAGGGCCTGTTTCTATGCTGATCTAGTTCTATGACTCCATGTGTGAGCCCATTTGGTAATGTGGGCTCATTAATTGGGGAGCAGTCATGCCACGTTAAATTCCCCGTGGGACTTGTATTCTCTGGGGCTGCCTCTTTTTAGTTTAATTTAGTTTAGAGATCCAGCGTGGCAACAGACCCTTTGGCCCACTGAGCCGCGCCCACCATCGATCACCCGTAAATTAGTTCTACGTTATCTCAGTTTCACATCCGACACACAAGGGGCAATTTTCAAAAGCCAATTAACCTACAAACCCGTACGTTTTTGGAGAGTGGGAAGAAACCGGGCGCACCCGGAGAAAACCCACGCGGTCACAGGGAGAATGTACAAACTCCGTACAGACAGCACCCGTAGTCAGGATCAAACCGGGTCCCTGGCAATGTGAGGCAGCAACTCTGCCGCTGCGCCAGAGACCGTTGACCCTGGCTGCTTTCCAGAGGAAGTGTAGATGGAGTCGATGGTGGGGCGTCTAGTCTGTGTAATCCACAACTGTCTGCAATTTCTTGTAGACATCTGCCTGAAGTGGCTTTTAGTACACGGAAGAAAGAAAGACTATGTCAAGCAGAGAATGAGAGTGGACGATGCTAAAGGTGACATATAAATGCAAAATGATGTTATTACTGGTACCACTGCTTGGCAGCTCTGTGATCTATGACACCTCTGTTTAATGCACCTACGTAATAAAGATTAACATCTTCTTTTTTGCGATTTTAACGGTTATAATTTATCCTTGTTTTAGACGTGCAGAAATGTGCGAATACCATTTGCATATTAATAAGTCACAATGCATCTGCAAATAAATATTCATGCCGATCGTCTGATAGATAAAAGGATTGAATATAGTTGGAAAATATCTGCAAACCATAGCTCTGTCTTGCCAAATCCTTCTTGGGAACGAATCCCTGGGGATAATGAGGGGAATCTGTTACTGTCTTTGCATATAAAAGGGAGGAGAGCGGTAATATCATACTGCTGTGTTGAGATTATGCTGGAACGCTGCAAGGTTGGATGTAAATCAAAGAGGCATCAAGTTATGGTTGTGTGTGGAGTCGCTGGTTCAATTCCCACTGCAGGGAGCCTTGCCAATGAACCAATGTCACGGCATATAGAAAGATACAGCACGGATACACGGCTTGGACAGGGTAGACAGTCAGAACCTTTTCCACCAGGATGGAAAAAAAATCAAATACCAGAGGGTTACACAAAAAGCTGGAGAAACTCAGCGGGTGCAGCAGCATCTAAGGAGCGAAGGAGATAGGCGACGTTTCGGGTCGAGACTCTTCTTCCACCATCCCCCCGGACCTCCCCCTCTCCGACACCGAAAGGTCGGTTCTCAGCAGAGGTCTTACCTTTGTCCCCCTCCGTCCCCACCTCAATGAGTTCCGCGCCCACCACGACTTGGAGCTCTTCTACCGTCGCCTATAAAAGGAAGAAGGGTCTCGACCCGAAACGTCACCTATCTCCTTCGCTCCTTAGATGCTGCTGCACCCGCTGAGTTTCTCCAGCTTTTTGTGTAACCCTCGATTCTCCAGCATCTGCAGTTCCTTCTTTAACGCTTTGTCAAATACCAGAGGGTATCGTTTTTTAAGGTGCGAGGGGCAAAGTTTGCAGGTGATGTGCGAAGCAAGTTTTTCTACACAGAGGGTGTGGTATAGAGGCATCTCGCCCCATCACTGACCGAAATAAGACACTTCACATTTCATCAATGTCAGGTCAGCAAAGAGCAGCTAATTTAGTAAATTTTTAATGAACGACTGGTCTATGAAGAAGACTGACTGAAAATGTCTTTAATTAAAGTACGCTGAAGCTAGTAATTTATTTTTCGAAAACAAACTTTATCTCGATAAAGATCAGCCAATTAAGATTTGTTACTTTGTACTGGCAGTTTGAAGAAGGGTCCCGACCCGAAACGTCGCCAGTAGACTTCTCTCCCGAGATACTGCCTGACCCACTGTGTTACTCCAGCAGTATCTCTTGGTGTGAGAGGAGATCAGTGGATGTGTAGGAAAGAACTGCCGATGCTGGTTTATACGGAAGACTGACATAAAATGCTGGAGTATCTCAGCGGGTCGGGCAGCATCTCTGGAGAAAGGGATTGGTGATATTTCAGGTCAGAACCCTTCTTCGGACAGAAAGCTTGAAGGTGGGGGGAGGGGGGAACTGGAGGCGAGAAAAGGCCAAAACAAATCTAGCTGAAGATCTTCACCCAAAGTCTCGCCTGTCTATTTCCCTCCACAGATGCTGCCTGACCCATTGAGTTCCACCAGTACTTTGACTTTTTTGCTCAAGATTCCAGCAAGCACCAGTCTCCTGGGTACCCATGAAACATCGGGATGCATCACAGCCTGGTTTGGGAACAGCTCCATGCAGGACCGCAAGAAACTGCGGAGAATTGAGGACATTCAAGATTCAAGATTCAAGAGAGTTTATTGTTATGTGTTCCAGATAAGACAATGAAATTCTTGCTTTGCTTCAGCACAACAGAATATGGTAGGCATGAATACAGATCAGCGTGTCCATATACCATCACACAGACCATCACACAAACCATGCTCCCTTCTACGGACTCCACCCACACCTCACGCTGCCTCGGCAAGGCCACCAGCACAACCATTCCCTCTTCTCCCCTCTCCCATCAGGCAAGAGGTACAGAAGTGTGAAAATGCACACCTCCAGATTCAGGGACAGTTTCTTCCCAGCTGTTATCAGGCAACTGAACCACCCTATCACCAACTAGAGAGCGGTCCTGAGCTACTATCCACCTCATTGAAGAATATCTAGGAATATCTTTAATCGGACTTTACTGGACTTTATCTTGCACTAAACACGATTCCCATTATCCTGTATCTATATCCCGTGGATGGCTCGATTGTAATCATGTATTGTTATCATATGTCATCTTTCTGCTGACCGGTTAGCACACAACAAAAGCTTTTCACTATTCATTGGTACACGTGACAATAAACTTATCTAAACTAAACATTGACAATTTCGCTCTCTATGGAACAAGCTGCAGGATCAGGTAGTTGAAGGAGGTACTATCATAACATTTGAAAGACATTTGGACAGGTGCATGGGTAGGAAAGGTTTGGAAGGATATGGGCCAAACAATTAGTAAGGGTGTCAGGGGTTATGGGGAGAAGACAGAAGAATGGGTGGAGAGGGGATGATAGATCAGCCGAGATTGAAAGGGCTGAATGGCATCATTCTGCTCCTATTACGTATGAAACACAGGCAAGTGGGATGAGTATAGTTGGGCAAATTGGTCGGCGTGGGTAGGTTGTGTCCAAGGGCCTGTTTCCGTGCTGTTTGACCCTATGACTCCACTGATGCTCCCTTGCCTCTTGAGTATTTGCAAATCTTCCTGGCTTTTATTTCAGATTTTGAGCATCTGCAGTCCCCCCCCCCCCCCCCCCCTTAGTTTTCCTGATAGAATGTCTTCCTTGGGGGAAGTGGGGATCTAAGTCTCCCGAGCCCCAGAGCGAATTCCTTGCAGATATTGAGCCTCCTGTTTGCACAGCTGAACTTGACAATAATTTCTGTAACCTGGTCATGTGGAATAAAAAATGAATGGGCGACAGATGGATTACCCAATGGTGAAAGGGAGAGCCGTCCCACCCCTGGCAGGATGCCGCAATCAGAGCAGAGAGGGGCGGGCTCCAGACACAACAAACCCGGCACCGTTACTGGGAAGTGTGGAGTCCGCTACCAAGGGGGCTTGAAGTCGATATCACAATGACCGAGCCTTGAAATAACCATTCAAAGTTCTCTGCTCCGGAGTAAAAGTGGTAGCAGTTTGAGCAAAGCTGAAAGCGCTCTGGTGAAGGTCGGAGCATTCTTCCAAAGGGTTTTTTTTACTGTCGAGGAAACTTCGGAATAAGTTTGAAAAATTTGCAACAAATTTGAAACTTTTTTTTTAAATTGTCAAGAAAAAGTTAAAAAGTGACCTTTCAGACAAAGATTGTGAACTTTTCAGGAAAGTTTGCAACAAATTTGGAAAGTTTATTTTTGATGTCGAGAAAATGTTAAAGTGACCCACCTTTCCGATAAAGCGAGTGAACTTTCGGGGCAAGGGTGCATCAAGTTGGTTAGCCGCGGCTATGGCCGTGTACACTCTGACCGGCTTCTCGCTGGTGAGTTTGCTGTCTTTTGGCTACATGTCTTGGGATTGGATGAAGGCGGGTTCAAGCGGCGAGGGCGAGGCGGCGGTGGCCGGAGCCGCGGACAAACCACACATCATCTTCATCTTGGCTGATGACCAGGGCTACCACGACATCGGCTACCACCGCTCGGAGATCCGCACCCCGGTCTTGGACAGCTTGGCCGCCCAAGGGGTCAAACTGGAGAATTACTACATCCAGCCCATCTGCACGCCCTCCAGGAGCCAGCTGATAACGGGAAGGTGAGTCGGGGCATGGGTTGGAACTGGAAGCATCCAAACTCTAGTGGGTTTGGTTTTGAGGAGGTATCAGTTTAATCGAAGATGGGTGGTGGATCCAAACTCTAGTGGGTTTGGTAGTTGGTTTAGAGGAGGTAGCTATTTAATGGAAGATGGGTGGTGGACATACACACACAAAAACTGGAGTAACTCGGCGGACAAGCAGCATCTCTGCTGGAGAAAAGGAGCAGGTAACGTTTCGGGTCGAGACCCTTCTTCAGACTGAAAGTCAAGGGACTATCTCTACCTGAAACGTCAGAGATACTGTCTGTCCCGCTGAGTTATTCCAGGTTTTTGTGCCTATCTTCAGTTTAAAACAACATGTGTAGATCCCCCTTATGGACACAAAGTGCTGGAGTAACTAGACGGGTCAGGCAGCATCTCTGGAGAACATGGATAGGCGAGGTATAGAAACCAAAGCATTGCAGATGCTGGTTTATACCAAAGATAGACATAAAGTTTTGGAGTAACTCAACGTGTTACGCTAGCACTTTGTGTCTATATATGGATAGGTGATGTTTCAGATCCAGACCATTTCTTCAGACTGATGGGGGGGGGGGGGGGGGGAGCTGGCAGAGAGGAGAGACAGGTTATATGTGTATTGATGACCTGCAGATGCTGGTTTAAACCAAAGGCAGACACAAAAAAACTGGAGTGACTCTGCTGGAGAAAAGGAATAGGTCGGTGATGTTTTTGGGTCGAAACCCTTTTTCAGACAGAGTCAGGGCAATGAGAGATACAGACGGTAGATGGGAGAAATGAATGGAAGATATGTAAAAAGTAATGATAATCAGGGAAATGTGGGGTACACAATGGGCCATTGTTGGGATAGGTGATAACGAGTAAACAGGAACTCAACAGGATGTCAGTAACACTAGTGTGATGACTATGGTGGGGGAGGGATGGAGAGAGAGGGAATGCATGGGTTACTTGGTGAGATAAATCAATGCTCACACCGCTGAGGTTGTGCGTTACCCGAGCAAAAGATGAGATCCAGTTCCTCTGGTTTATGTGTGGTCTCACTCTGACAGTGGAGGAGGCCCAGGCCAGAAAGGTCAGTGTGGGAATGGGAAGTGGAGCTAAAGTGTTTGGCAACCGGGAGATCACTTAGGCCAAGGTGGACTGGGCGAAGATATTCAGCGAAGTGATCGCCCAGTCTACATTTGGCACACGGGGGGGGGGGGGGGACTGAGAATATTGATCACCTGTTCACAGTAGTTCTATGTGATCCCACTGTCTCATCCACTCCTTACGCACTAGGGGGGGCAATTAATCTACAGATTCATACATCTTTGGGATATACTTGGAAACCGGCACACCCAGAGGAAATCCGCACGGTCACAGGGAGACGTGCAAACTCTACACAGACAGCACCCGAGGTCAGCATCAAACCTGGGTCTCTGGCGCTGTGAGGCAGTGGCTCGAACAGCAGCACCACTGTTTAGTTTAGTTGATTGTCACGTTTACGGAGGTACAGTGAAATTCTTTTTGCCTGCTATCCAGTCAGCGGAAATATTATACATAATTATAATCGGGCTGCCCACAGTGCACAGAATGAAGGGAATAACATTTAGTGCAAGGTAAAGTCCGATTAAAGATAGTGAGGTAAATGGGAGGTCAGGACCGCTCTATAGTTGTTGATAGAATGGTTCAATTGCCTGACAACAGCTGGGAAGAAACTATCCCTGAAACTGGAGGTGTGCGTTTTCACACCTCTGTACCTCTTGCCTGTGTTACCTGCAGATAAAGTGCAGTTTAAAAAAGTGTAAAGGGCCTGTCCCACCAGCATGCAACTCTATGCGATTAGCGCAACCTAACGTGGTCGCTTGAGCCGTCCGGCGCCTCGGGGCCGGTCCCACTTCGATCGCCGGAGCCGTGCGGAATTGTGCGGAGTTCGTCCCGACACCGCGCGGGGCTCCGAAAAACTGACTATGTCTGAAAATTCTGCGCGGCAACGGCTTGTCGGCTGGCAGTCGCCTCGACATTTACACACCGCCCCGACATCGTGCCTCCGTGAACCTATTTGTAAGTGCCTCCGTGACCCTCTATGTGTGTGGCTCCGCGGCCCTGTGTGTGTGTGCGCCTCTGTGTGTGCCCCTCTCTGTCCTGGCGAACTTACCTTAAACTTCGCTCCAAGTTCGCCTCACTTTGCGCCGCGTTTCGCCACTCACCCGACCTCCGCGCGGCCCCTGCTGCCGGTTTGGTTGCGCTTGCCGCATGCAGGCGCATGCTGGTGGGAACGGCCCTGTACAGGGGATCACCCAACCTCCGCGCAGCCCCCGCTTCCAGTTTGATCGCGTTCATCGCATAGAGTTGCATGCTGGTGGGACAGGCCCTTAAGAGTCACAATGAGGTTCACAGACTCTTTAAAAAGTAGAAAATATTTATTTCTATCCCAGTGACAAATATCTCAAACTTCAACCAAATCAGCAGCTTAACATTCTAAACTCCAATATAATGTAACATTTTTTATTCTTTCTGGTGACTTTGTCATCAGATGTTCTGAATAATGTCTACAAGGTTGTAGGTGGCACAGTGGTGCAGCGGTAGAGTTGCTGCCTTACAGCACCAGAGACCCAGGTTCGATCCTAACTACGGTGCTTTCTGTACGGAGTTTGTACGTTCTCCCCGTCACCTGCATGGGTTTCCTCCGGGTACTCCGGTTTCCTCCCACATTGCAAAGGTGTAGGTTAATTGGCGTTGTATATTTGTAAATTATCCCGAGTGTGTGTTGGATTGTGTTAGTATGTGGGGATCACTGGTCTGCATGGACTCAGTGGGCCGAATGGCCTGTTTCCTTGCTGTATCTCTAAACTGAAATAAACGACAAAAACCCCAGACTTTTCCAGATCGCCCCTTCGTTAAGATCACGCCTCCAACATGTTATTTGTCTGAGGGATTCAATCTCTCCACACACCCTGCACTGGCAAAATAAACCGGCCACTGATCTTCGGGGGTGAAGTGAATTCTCGATTCAGGAGAAGGCTTTAGGGTGTCCCGAAGCAAATGCTTCGAATTTCTCTGTGAATGTTTACATTAGCTGTGAGCGACTGCATGCGAAGCATAGAGACTTTGTTAATCTGTGAACCTCTCCTGGGGGAAACCATGCACGGACGCAGCTTGGAGCTGCTCTATGTTTTTGACATGGAGCTTTAGTTTTAGTTTAAAGGTACAGTGAGGAAACGGGGCCCTTTAGCCCACTGAATCCACGCAGTATCTCTAAAGACTCGAGTGTAAAGACTGTGGTGAATGCCCAGAAGTTTATGGATCTAAATTTTGAGGGGTTGCACAGTGCCGCAGCTGGTAGAGTTGCTGCCTCACAGTGCCAGGGTTTACATTAGACGTTAAACTATACTCCAACTGTGGCCTCGCCAGCGTCTCGTACAACTGCAACATAACATCGCAACGACATGTTCAGTGTAGTTTTCCCAACACCACGTCAGCAATGGTTTAGTGGGCTTCGGCCAGTCGGAAGGCAGTCTCTGGTTGCAGTCTTGCCTCCGTGCCTTCAACTCTAACAATTAGGTCAACTATCCAGACTACTGTGTGGCAAAACTCAGTGGGGAATGCATCCACGCCAAATTTGATCTGAAGAAGGGTCCCGACCCAAACCGTCGCCTATCCATGTTCTCCTGAGATGCTGCCTAAAGGGCCTGTCCTACTACGAGGTAATTCAAGAGTTCTCCCCTGATTCGAGCTTGTGTAATGTACGTAAGGGTTCTCGTACGAGTAAAAAGTAACAATTTTTTCCTTCACTGGTATTTTATTACTCGTGGACATTTTTCACGGTGTTGTAAAAACGTCACCAGTTTACCGGATTTCCCGAGTGCCTACCGTTACTCGTACGAGCCGCTACGTGACAGCCACGAACTCCTACATACCAGCTACGTACATTACACGAGCTCGAATCAGGGAAGAATTTGGGAGAACTTGAATTACCTCGTACAGTGGGACAAGCCCTTTACCCGTTGAGTTACTCCAGCACTTTGTGTCTATCTTTGGTATTAACTAGCATCTGCGGTTCTCTGCTGCGACTCTATGAATAATGGTGTGTGCCTTTTCTGCAGGTACCAGATCCACACGGGCCTGCAGCATTCCATCATCCGGCCACGACAACCCAACTGCCTCCCCCTGGGCCAGGTGACCCTGCCCCAGAAGCTGCAGGAGGTGGGCTACTCCACCCACATGGTGGGCAAGTGGCACCTGGGCTTCTACAAGAAGGACTGCCTGCCCACCCGGCGGGGCTTTGACACTTTCTTCGGCACCCTAACGGGCAGCACGGACTACTACACCTACGACAACTGCGATGGGCCGGGGGTGTGTGGGTTCGACCTCCACGACGGGGAGAACGTGGCGTGGGAGCACACCGGGAAGTACTCCACCCAACTCTACGCCCAGAAGGTCATCAAGATCTTGGCATCCCACAGCCCCAAGGAGCCACTCTTTATCTATTTGGCCTTTCAGGCAGTCCACACCCCACTACAGTCGCCCAAGAAGTACATCTACCAGTACAGGTCCCTGGGCAACGTGGCACGCCGCAAGTATGCGGCGATGGTGACCTGCATGGACGAAGCCATCGGCAACATCACCGCCGCCCTCAAGAGGTACGGCTACTACCAGAACACCGTGCTGATCTACTCCACGGACAATGGCGCCCAACCCTTCTCCGGTGGCAGCAACTGGCCCCTGAGGGGGCGCAAGGGGACTTACTGGGAAGGGGGCATCAGAGGGATTGGGTTTGTCCACAGCCCCCTGATCAGGAAGAAGGGGCGGGTGAGCAGGTCTTTGGTCCACATCACGGACTGGTACCCCACCCTGGTCTCGCTGGCCGGAGGCAACTTGACCGTCACCCCTCCGCTGGATGGCTACAACATTTGGCCGACCATCAGCAGGGGGAAGAAGTCTCCACGCAAGGAGATCTTACACAACATCGACCCCTTGCACAGCCTGGCCAAGTCCGGCTCCTTGGAGGAAGGTCTAGGCATCTGGAACACGGGTGTCCAAGCGGCGATCCGGACGGGGGACTGGAAGCTCATGACCGGCGACCCCGGGTACAGCGACTGGATCCCACCCCAGACCCTCCCCAGCCTTCCAGGGATCTGGTGGAACTTGGAGCGGCAGAGGGCCGGCAGCCACAGGACGGTGTGGCTCTTCAACATCACGGCCGACCCCTACGAGAGGGTGGAGGTATCGGCCGAGCACCCAGCGGTGGTCAGAAGGTTGTTGACCAGGCTGGCTCATTACGAGAGGACCTCCATACCCGTGCGTTACCCAGCGGACGACCCCCGGGCCAATCCGGAGCTCCACGGGGGTGCCTGGATGCCCTGGGCCAGCGAGGATGAGGAGGTGGACAGGACGGTGAGGAAGAAGAGCAAGAAGAGGACTTGCAAGATCTGCAAGCTCAAGTCCTTCTTCAAGAAGCTCAACACCAGGATAATGTCCAACCGCATCTAGGTGGCCCGCCAACCTGGCCCCAGGGCTGGGAGATACCTGGATCCAAGGTGGACGTTTTGGGGGTGCTGGGGGTGGTGGTGTTGAACAGGAAGTGTAGGGACCATCGGCCACTCCCTCCTTCCGGCTCCTGCCATTTTCTCCGTTCCTCCCTCTGCCTCTTCTCTCCCTCGTGCCCCTGTACCACGACGAAGGATTGCAATACGAGGTACTGCATGGGTGGAGCGTTCAACCCATGGGCGATGTGATGGCAAAGCCTCGTAGCTCCGGATACCACCGATTCAAACCCAAGTGTGCGTATGTGACTACGGGTCCTGTTTGTACGTTCTCCTTGTGAGCATGTGAATTTTCTCCGGGTGATCCGATTTCCTCCCTAACTCCAATTGGCTTTGACAAATCATAAATTGTCCCTAGTGTGTAGGATAGTACTAATGTAGGGGGTGATCACTGGCTTGCATGGACTTACTGGGCCGAAGGGCCTGTTTCCACGCTATAATCTCTAAAGGTATTCCTCAATTTTGAAATGTTTGATTTCCCCATCTCACCATTGCCAAGATTGCTTGAGTTATAGGGAGAGGTTGAACAGGCGGTGATTTGTTTTTTTTTGTGTAGGAGGGAACTGCAGATGCTGATTTAAACTGAAGATAGACACAAAATGCTGGAGGAACTCAGCGAGATAGGCAGTATCTCTGGAGAGAAAGAATGGATGACATTTCAGATCGAGACCTTCCTTCAATCTGAAGAAGGGTCCCTACCCAAAACCTCACCCGTTCCTTTGCTCCAGAGATGCTGCCTATCTCGCTGAGTTACTCCAGCAATTTGTGTCTATCTGGGATTTTTTTTTCTTGTCTAATCAAAGATGGGATCAGGGAAACAAGGAACTGCAAATGCTGGTTTACAAGAAAAAAGACACAAAGTGCTGGAGTAACTCAGCCCGCAAGGCAGCATCACTGGAGAATAAGGATGGGTGATGAATCTGGTCGTGACCCTTCTTCAGATTGCTTACGCCGTTGTTCGTGAAATTGAGTTGCAAGAGTTACAGTGACATTGGGAACTGCGGGCAATTTTTAATATATACATATACAGAGGGTGGTGGGTGCCTGGAACGCGTGTAATGACCCTTCTTCAAATTGATGTAGCAGGACAATCGATAGGTGGATACAGGTGAGGGGGAAGTTTCTAGATGAAACTTCATTATGCCAAAAGCTTTAGATATTGATTGAAAGGCCAAAATCTCTAATGGTCTTGACTATTTTGGATTAAATTGAATATCTGTGCCAATTATTTTTTATATTGTTTATTTAATATTGTCGTGACTGTGTTTAATCAGTTGTGAAATAAACTGAAACATTGCGAACCAGGATCTGATGTTGGAATTCTTTGTTCTGATGGCCTCCTTGCTTGGTTGAGTTTGGGTGCAATGAGATGGCGTTTTGCAAACTAACTGCAGCAGCCTAACCTTCCTTTCCATGAACTTTTATATACAGCGTGGAAGCAGACACTTCAGCCCAACCATCCACGCCAACCAATATGCCCCATCTGCACTAGTCCCACTGCCTACGTTTGGCCCATATCCCTCTAAACCTTTCCTATTCATATGCCTGTCCATCTGTCTATTAAATGTTCTGTTAGTATGTTCTGAAAGGTAACTTTGAGGGTATGAGACGTGAATTGGCCAAGATAGACTGGCAAGTGATTCTTAAAGGGTTGACGGTGGAATTGCAATGGAAGCCATTTAAAGACTCATCCCAGCTTGGCAAAAGAATAAATAAAAAAAGGTAGTGCGTCTGTGGATAACAAGGGAAATCGGGGAAAGATGAAGCATACAAATTAGGCAGAAAAAGCAGCCTACTCTGCTGGACTGGGAGAAATTCAGTCCAGCAGAGGAGGACAAAAGGCTTAATTAGGAAAGGGAAAATAGATTATGAAAGAAAAGTGGCAGGGAACATAAAAACTGACTGCAAAAGTTTTTATAGATACGTGAAGAGAAAAAATGTTAGTTAAAACAAATCTAGGTCCCTTGCAGTCAGAAACTGGTGAATTGATCACGGGGAACAAGGACATGGCAGACCAATTGAATAACTACTTTGGTTCTGTCTTCACTAAGGAAGACATAAATAATCTGCCAGAAATAGCAGGGGCCCAGGGGTCAAATGAGATGGAGGAACTGAGTGAAATCCAGGTTAGCCGGGAACTGGTGTTAGGTAAATTGAATGGATTAAAGGCCGATAAATCCCCAGGGCCAGATAGGCTGCATCCCAGAGTACTTAAGGAAGTAGCCCCAGAAATAGTGGATGCATTAGTGATAATATTTCAAAACTCTTTAGATTCTGGAGTAGTTCCTGAGGATTGGAGGGTAGCTAATGTAACCCCACTTTTTAAAAAGGGACGGAGAGAGAAAACGGGGAATTACAGACCAGTTAGTCTAACATCGGTAGTGGGTAAAATGCTAGAGTCAGTTATTAAAGATGGGATAGCAGCACATTTGGAAAGTGGTGAAATCATTGGACAAAGTCAGCATGGATTTATGAAAGGTAAATCATGTCTGACGAATCTTATAGAATTTTTCGAGGATGTAACTAGTAGAGTGGATAAGGGAGAACCTGTGGATGTGTTATATGTGGACTTTCAGAAGGCTTTCGACAAGGTCCCACATAAGAGATTAGTATACAAACTTAAAGCACTCAGTATTGGGGGTTCAGTATTGATGTGGATAGAACACTGGCTGGCAGATAGGAAGCAAAGAGTGGGAGTAAACGGGTCATTTTCAGAATGGCAGGCAGTGACTAGTGGGGTGCCGCAAGGCTCAGTCCTGGGCAGTGTTAGCTGTGAGGAGGATGCTAGGTGACTTGGATAGGTTGGGTGAGTGGGCAAATGCATGGCAGATGCAGTATAATGTGGATAAATGTGAGGTTATCCACTTTGTTGGCAAAAACAGGAAAGTAGACTATTATCTGAATGGTGGCCGATTAGGAAAAGGGGAGATGCAACGAGACCTGGGTGTCATGGTACACCAGTCATTGAAAGTAGGCACGGAGGTGCAGCAGGCAGTGAAGAATGTGAATGGTATGTTGGCATTCATAGCAAAAGGATCTGAGTACAAGAGCAGGGAGGTTCTACTGCAGTTGTGCAGGGTCTTGGTGAGGCCACACCTGGAGTATTGCATACAGTTTTGGTCTCCGATTCTGAGGAAAGACATTCTTGCCATAGAGTGAGTACAGAGAAGGTTCACCAGACTGATTCCTGGGATGGCAGGACTTCCATATGAAGAAAGACTGGATAGACTTGGCTTGTACTCGCTGGAATTTAGAAGATTGAGGGGGGATCTTATAGAGACTTACAAAATTCTTAAGTGGTTGGACAGGCTAGATGCAGGAAGATTGTTCCCGATGTTGGGGAAGTCCAGAACAAGGGGTCACAGTTTAAGGATAAGGGGGAAGTCTTTTAGGACCGAGATGAGAAAATCATTTTTCACACAGAGAGTGGTGAATCTGTGGAATTCTCTGCCACAGAAGGTAGTTGAGGCCAGTTCATTGGCTATATTTAATAGGGAGTTAGATGTGGCCCTTGTGGCTAAAGGGATCAGGGGGTATGGAGAGAAGACAGGAACAGGATACTGAGTTGGATGATCAGCCATGATCATATTGAATGGCGGTGCAGGCTTGAAGGGCCGAATGGCCTACTCCTGCACCTATTTTCTATGTTTACTTGCCTCAACTACTGTACCTCCTCTGCCAGCTTGTTCCATATATCCACCACCATGTGCAAAAAGTTGCTGCTCAGGTTTCTATTAAATCTGTCCCCATTCACCTTAAACCTACGGTTCTGGATTTCCCCCACTTTGGGGGGAAAACGACTGCGTTGGCCCTTCAGAGATTCTATTCCCCTCATGATCTTATATACCTCTGTAATATCACCCCTCATCCTCCTGAATTCCAATGAATAAATTCTTAGCCTGCCCAACCCCTCCCTGCAGCTCAGGCCCTGAAGTCCTGGCAACATCCTTGTACATCTTCTCTGCATTCTTTCCATCTTAATGACTTATTTCCTATAGCAGGGTGACCAAAGCTGGTCACCGTACTCCAAATATGTCTTCACCAACATCTTGTACAGATTCTACTTGCAGATTAGTTTAGAGATACAGCGTGGAAGCAGGCCATTCGACACACCCACCGATTCCACGCAGACCATCGAGCACCCGTTCATGTTAGTTCTATATTATCCCACTTTCATCCACTCCCTAAACACTAGGAACAATTTACAGAGGCCAACTATCTACAAACACGCATGTCTCTTGGATGGGGGAGGAAACTGGAGCTCCAGGAGGAAACCCATGTGGCACAGGGAGAACGTGAAAACTCCACACAAACTGCACCCGAGGTCAGGATCAAACCTAGATCTTTCTCTCCACTTCCTCTCTCCACACTCCCCATTCCCCCTCCATTCTCTCCCTCTGCCACTTCCCCTCTCCCCACCCCCCTACTCCCATGTTCTGCTCTCTTTCTCTCCCACTTCCTTCCCTATCCACCTCTCTCCCTCTTTCACTCCTTTCTCACTCTTTCCAGACTCTCTCTCACTCTCCTGCTTCTCTACTCTCTCTCTCTCCACCCCCCCCCCCCCCCCCTTTAAGCTCATAAGTTATAGCAGCAAAATTAAGCCATTTGGTCCATCAAGTCTACTCCGCCATTCAATCATGGCTGATCTATCTTTCCCTCAGCCTCATTCTCCTGTCTCCGCCCCATAACCCCTGACACCAGTACTAATCAACAATTATCTACCTCTGTCGAAAAAATATCCATTGATGGCCCCCACAGCCTTCTGTGGCAAAGATGTTCACAGATTCACCACCCTCTGACTATGACCTCTAATCCTGTGTTAACTCACTCATTCTGGGATCATTCTTGTAAACCTCTTCTGGATCCTCTCCAGAGCCAGCAGATCATTCCTCAGATATGGTGCCCAAAATTGGTCACAATACGCCAAATGCAGCCTGACCAGAGCCTTATAGAGTCTCAGCATTACATCCCTGTTTTTGTATACAAACCCACTTGAAATAAATGTTCGCATTACGTTTGCTTTCTTTACTACCGATTCGACTTGCAGATCAACATTTTGGGAATCCTGCACCTGCACTCCCAAGTGCCTTCGCACCTCCGATTTAAGGATTCTCCCCCCATCCTTCTGAGCTCAAACAAGTATAGGCACAGTGCCATCAAACGCTCATCAAACATTAGCCCAATAATTCCTGGGATAATTCTCGTAAACCTCCACTGGACCCTCTTTAACACCAGCACGCCCTTCCTCCGATATGGGGCCCAAATCTGCTCTCAATAGTCAAATACCCCTTCTGTTTCATATGTTTGCGGAGCAGAATTGGGCTATTCGGCCCATCAGGTCACACAACAACTTTTATTTATGTACAATAGCACCTATAATGTAGCAGAAATGTTCTTCGACACTTCAGCCAACAGACCAGGGAAAGGAATTTATCATAGGACTAGGAAAGGGTGACTAAGCACATGCTATTTACCCGAGGCCGTGTTCAAAATTTGATTCATTCGTAGGTTTGACTCATGCAATTGACCCAGCCCCCTGTTTCTCAAGGACAGACAATAAACCTCAGCTTGGGAAATGTCACCCAGACCTGAGATACAAAGCCCTTACTCCCTGATCACAGAGTCTCTCCTGCGCAGACAGCGCTGGAGCAAAAATGAATGCAAAGACAAGTACAATATGAATCCTTTGTTCTGCCTCTCAGCTTCTCCACATATCCTTTTGTTCCAATATTTCAAAAGAAGAAACTTTGAGTTTAAGTTGCTGCGCATTTGCAGCTCTTTCAGACGGAATATCTAATCGAGTTATGATTTGAGGCCGAGTCAGAGAGGGGGAAAGCATTTGCAATGAGTGGCTGTTTTTGTTTAAAGATTAGTGATGACCTTCTCATTGCTTGGGTTCTGTGTTGTCACTGGGAAGAGGGTTAGATAACTACATCATGATGTATTGTCCTGGCTTATCTCTGCCTGGGATTAACACACATCATATCTCAACACACCTTGGGCTGCTTGCTACATCAAGGGCCAATAATGATTTTTCTAATTTCAAGTAACCTTCCCCTACTCTAGTCGTCCTGCTAGTTTCATTGGCCCTTCATTATCACCTCTTTCACAGCCAACAATGGACCTGGAATAAACTCTGAGCTGTCCAGGTCGATGTGAAACCATGCTGCCTTTTCCTGAAAAGCCTCAGGAAGCCAACTTTGCCAAAACTCAGTCAGTCAAAGCAAACCGGGAGGAAAAGCAAACTAGGAGGTGAAATTGCTTCCGAACATGTCTCTGCGTTCCGTGGTGGATCTATTGGATGTGATTCAGTGGGTTAGGATCCAAGGTATTGCTTTAGAAAGCAAAGAAGCAAGTCAGAGAGCCCATGCTTATGCAGCTGCCAAAGGGAAAAGGCAAACAGTGGGCAGATGAGGAAGATGGTCGACCAGCCAGTGAGTCGGGTGTGATGGTGTTGGCCGGGAACGTGGGTGGCTTCTTTAACCAAATGTCTGCCAGACAACCCAACCACCGAACTTGGCAAAGGGTACTCCATGTCGGAAAGTGTGAAGTCATGCCCTTCGCAAGGAGGAATCAAAAGATGGACTGTTATCTAAACATAGAGAGAGGTTCTAAATGAGAGGAGCATTTAAGGACCCAGGGCCTCTTGTATACGAGTCCCAAATGGTTAGTGGGCAGGTGCATCTACACTTCAATAGTTTAATGGTTTCTTTATTATCATGTGTACCAACGTACAGTGAAATACTTTAGACAGACACAGAGTGCTGGAATCTCATTGGAGGCTCAATGTCTTGTGGACACGGCTTTGTCTCTGGAACTGATGCGCTACAATGCTGAGAACTATATTCTGCACTCTGTATATTCCCCTTTCTTCTACCTATTGTACTTGAGTTTGACTTGATCAGATTGGATAGCATACAGAAAAGCTTTCCACTGTACCTCGCTACATGTGACCATGATAAACCTAAACCTAAGATATGCAGGTAGAGGAGATTAATTTCAGCATTATGTTCAGCATGAACATAGAAACATAGAAAATAGGTGCAGGAGTAGGCCATTCGGCCCTTCTAGCCTGCACTGCCATTCAATATGATCATGGCTGATCATCCAACTCAGTATCCTGTACCTGCCTTCTCTCCATACCCCCTGATTCCTTTAGCCACAAGGGCCACATCTAACTCCCTCTTAAATATAGCCAATGAACTGGCATCAACTACCTTCTGTGGCAGAGAATTCCACAGATTTCAATGATTTTCTCATCTCGGTCCTAAAAGACTTTCCCCTTATCCTTAAACTGTGACCCCTTGTTCTGGACTTCCCCAACATTGGGAACAATCTTCCTGCATCTAGCCTGTCCAACCCCTTAAGAATTTTGTAAGTCTCTATAAGATCCCCCCTCAATCTTCTAAATACCAGCGAGTACAAGCCGAGTCTATCCAGTCTTTCTTCATTTGAAAGTCCTGACATCCCAGGAATCAGTATGGTGAACCTTCTCTGTACTCCCTCTATGGCAAGAATGTCTTTCCTTAGATTAGGAGACCAAAACTGTATGCAATACTCCAGGTATGGCCTCACCAAGACCCTGTACAACTGCAGTAGAACCTCCCTGCTCTTGTACTCAAATCCTTTTGCTATGAATGCCAACATACCATTTGCTTTCTTCACTGCCTGCTGCACCTCCATGCCTGCTTTCAATGACTGGTGTACCATGACACCCAGGTCTCGTTGCATCTCCCCTTTTCCTAATCGGCCACCATTCGGATAATACATTGGCCAAGTGAAAGGGCCTGTTCCTGTGCTGTATTGTTCTACGTTCCATATTCAGCTCCTCCATCCCAGCTTTTCCTGTCTCATCATTCCTCCTGGAAAGGACATGACGAGGAATTTCTTTATTCAGAGGGTGGTGAATCTGTGGAATTCATTGCCACAGATGGCGGTGGAGGCCATGTCATTGGGTATTTATAAGGCGGAGATTGACAGGCTGTTGATTAGTAAGGGTGTCGGGGGTTATGGGGAGAAGGCAGGAGAATGGGGTTGTGAGGGAAAGATAGATCGGCCATGAATGAATGACGGAGTAGACTTGATGGGTCAAATGTAACTCAGCGGGTCTAGAGAATGTGGATATGTGACTTTTTTGGGGTCGGAACCTCTCTTCAGCCTGATTGTGTGGGGGGGGGGGACAAGAAAGCTGGAAGAGAGAAGGGTCAGGACAAAGTGAGTGATAGGTATTCAGGTTAGGGGGATTTTGCTGGGCAGATGGCTGGCAAAGGGCTGAGATGGCTACTGCAAAAAAACCCCACAAAGTGGTGGAGTAACTCAGCAGGTCACGCAGCATCTCTGGAGAGCAAGGACTTGGGTGACGTTTCAGGTTGAGAACGTTCTTCAATTACTCCAACACTTTGTAACTCGCCAATGTTTGGTTTGGTTGAGTAGATCTCCCTTCGGGAAGGCCAAAGATCTCAGATCCATCTTTACTGATGCCCTCAAAGATAGGACAGGGTTAAATGACCAGCCTGCCAACTCCTGGAGTGTGACTTGTAGCTCTTGTCGCACCACAAGAACCACACCATTTAATTTCCAGTAAATTAAACAAATCCAACCCTTTCTACAAACAACGTTGAGTCTTAGTAACAGGAATTGTGAAACTGGAGACACAAGAAACTGCAGATGCTGGAATCTGGAGCAAAAGGCAAAGTGCTGGAGTAACTCAGCAGCTCAGGCAGCATCTCTGGAGAAAAGGAATAGATGATGCCTCGAGGCAAGACCCTTCTTCAGACGGAGTCAGGGGAGGGGGAAAGTAGAGGTATGAAAAGGTACAGAACAAACTGCTTAGTTTAGTCTCGTCTAGTTAAACAGTACAGCATGGAAACAGGCCCTTCGGACCCACTGACAATCAACTAGTTCCGTGTTGTTCCACTTTCTCATCCACTCCATACACACTAAGGATAATTTACAGAGGGCCAATTAACCTACAAACCTGCAGCTCTTTGGAGTGTGGGAGGAAACTGGGGGCTCCCGGAGGAGAACCAAGCGGTCAGGGAGAGGTGATGAAAAGGTCTGAGATGACTGCTGCAAAAAAGGGACTCATTACAAGGTAGTGCACGAGGTGTTTCGTAGTGCTTCATTGGCAATGTAAGATTAAGTTTGTGTGGGTCGGTTCAAGAACCTGATGGTTGAAGAAGAGTCCTGACCAAAAGCGTCGCCCATTCATCTTCTCCAGAGACGCTGCCTGGCCCGCTAAGTTACTCCAGCACTTGGTGACTATTTTTAGACTGGTATTTGGATATGCTGAGAAAGGAGGGATATGCACCACGTGTAGGCAGAGGAGATTAGTTTAACTTGGCATTGTGTTCAGCACGGATATTGTGGGCTGAAGGGCCTGTTCCGTGCTGTACTGTTCTATGTTCTATGCTCTGGCGACCTCTGGTGGGAGAGCGGTGTAGGTGGATGCACAGCGGGATTAATGGCTCGAACAACACAAAGTGCTGGAGTAACTCAGCGGGTCAGGCAGCATCTCTGGAGAAGATGAATGGGCGACGCTTTTGGTCGGGACTCTTCTTCAACAGGTTCTTGAACCAACCCACACAACCTTAATCCTACATTGCCAACGAAGCACTGCGAAACACCTCGTGCACTACCTTGTAATTGTCTTGTTCCATGAAAGCTCTCTCTTCAATGTCAGGTAGAGTCTATGTGCAATTTGGGTATTATTTGTGTTTTTATGTGTTTAGTTTAGAGATACAGCATAGACTGTGGTCCACTGAGTCCACGCTGACCACATGTTCACTGAACATGGTTCTATGTTATAGAGGTGAATGAAATCATATGGGGAATTGACAGGATAGATGCACAGAATATTTTACCCAGGATAAGGAAATCAAGAAACAAAGGGCATAAGTTCATAAGTGCAGCAGAATTAGGCCACCAACTCTGTCTACTCCACCAAACTGGCAGGAAACAAGAGGATGTGGGGTTAAGGTGAGGGGGGAAAGATTCAATAGGAACCTGAGGGATAACATTTTCACACACAGGGTGGTGGGTATAAGGAATGAGCTGTCAGAGGAGGTAGTTGAGACAGGTACTATCACATCATTTAAAATACATTTGGACAGGTACATGGATAGGATACGTTTAGAGGGATATGGGCTAATTGCAGGCCATGTTGGCCAGTAGGGGAATGTTGGGCCGAAGGGCCTGCTGTGTGACTAGATGACTCCATGAATGGAGGTTGAGGATGGGAGGAGACCTCCTCTTGTTCCCAGGGGATGGGACCACAGATGATCAGCGAGATATAAAGACCTCCTGCCTGTCAGCTTGTTTACTTGGATCTCCAAACGGAATCCAAGACCGTTCAGGTAGGGAGGATCGTTATGGCAACCGACCAGTCTCCTTTTAATAAAAAGCACAATTCTCCCTCAGATCAACCAAGTATTAGCAAAGGAGCTTGCAATTTTTGGGCGTTTGTTAATCATTGGTCGAGAGCACTGGCAAGGCTCGGTCACCATGGTAACCAGGCTGGAAGAGAAGGTGTAGGAGGATGAACAGGCCAATTGTCTCCCTCGTGCCATTCATGTTCAAATTCACATCTTTGTCATGTCCGAAACACAAGACTGGGGGATTCCATGCCGTAGAGTCCAATAGACAATAGACAATATGTGCAGGAGTAGGCCATTCGACCCTTCAAGCCAGCACCGCCATTCAATGTGATCATGGCTGATCATCCCCAATCAGTACCCCGTTCCTGCCTTCTCCCCATATTCCCTGACTCTGCTATCTTTAAGAGCTCTATCTAGCTCTCTCTAGAAAGTATCCTGAGAACTGGCCTCCATCGCCCTCTGAGGCAGAGAAATTCCACAGATTCACAACTCTCTGTGTGAAAAAGTGTTTCCTCATCTCCGTTCTAAATGGCTTACCCCTTATTCTTAAAGTGTGGCCCCTGGTTCTGGACTCCACCAACATCGGAAGTCATACACCGTGGAAACAGACCCTTCGGCCCGGCTTGCACACGCCGACCAACTGACCAATGAGTGTAGGAAGGAACTGCAGATGCTGGTTTGCACCGAAGATAGAAACAAAATGCTGGAGTAACTCAGCGGGTCAGGCAGCATCTGTGGAGAAAAGGAAGAGGTGACATTTTAGGTTGAGAGCTAGCTGAAGATTGTGAGCTGCTTTGGCCCCAAATCTGAGGAAGGATGTGCTGGAGTTGGAGAGGGTCCAGAAGAAGTTAATGAGAATGATCCCGGGGATGATTGGGTTATTGTATGATGAGCATTTGACGGCACTGGGCCTGTACTTGCTGGAATTCAGAAGAATGAGGGGGGACCACATTGAAACATACCAAATAGTAAAAGGCCTGGATAGAGTGGATGTGGAGAGGATGCTTCCACTAGAAGGAGAGTCTAGGACCAGAGGGCACACTCAGAATAAAAGGACGTACCTTTAGAATGGAGATGAGTGGAGCTTCTTTCGCCAGATGGTGGTGAATCTGTGGAATTCATTGCCATTGATGGCTGTGAAGGCCAAGTCATTGGGTATTTTTAAAGCAGAGATGGACAGATTCTTGATTAGTCAGGGGCTATGGGGAGATAGGCAGGCGAATGGGGTTAAAGGGAAAGATAGATCAGCTATAATTGAATGGCATGATAGATATGATGGGCTGAGAGGCCTAATTCTGCTCCTATTACTTGTGAATTTATCACCTATTCCTTTTCTCCAGAGATGCTACCTGACCCGCTGAGTTACTCCAGCACTTTGTGTCTGTCAACAGACCAATTAGTCTGATACCTTTAACAGTTTAATAATAATGAGTAGGCCATTTAGGACTGAGATGAGGAAAAACTTTTTTCACCCAGAGAGTTGTGAATCTGTGGAATTCTCTGCCACAGAAGGCCGTGGAGGCCAATTCACTGGTTGTTTTCAAGAGAGTTAGGTATAGCTCTTAGGGCTAATGGAATCAAGGGATATGGGGAGAAAGCAGGATTGTGGTGATGGCTCGAATGGCCAAATGACCAACTCCTAACCTGATGCTGCTGACTGGTGCTCATTGAAACAGCTTCTGTCTGCTCACCAAACTGGCCTCTGGAATGAGGGAGCTCTACCCTACATCCCGAGCCAAGCCAGGCCAGGCCAGGCTGCATGAAGTGTAAATGGAGTCGATGGTGCGGAGTCTGGTCTGTGTGACAAACTGGGCTACATCTATAACTCTCTGCAATTCCTTGTGGTCTATGGTAGAGTTTTCCCTAACCGAGCTGTGATGCAACATGCCAGTGTGCTTTCCACAGTAACATTGCAGATGTAGAGGTTTGTAAGTCAGACCTCTCTCCTGACAGTAATTCATTTAGATTCATAGATTCTACAGGATGGAAACAGGCCTTTCAGCCCAACTTGACCATGCCGACCACCATGCCCCATCTACACTGTGAAAACGGTTACTGCTCAGGTTCTAGGTGCAGCACAGTGGTGCCTTATTGCGCCCGAGACCTGGGTTCGATCCTGACTGCGGTTGCCATCTGTACATTCTCCCTGTGACTGCGTGGCTTTTCTCTGGGTGCTCAGGTTTCCTCCCACACTACAAAGACATAGATGGATTGGCTTTGGTAAAATTGCAAATTTACCCTAGCGTTTTGGATAGTGTTAATGTAGGGGGTGACCGCTGGTAGGCATGGACTCGGTGGGCCAAATGGCCTGTTTCTACGCTGTATCTCTAATCTTTAGAGATAAACTTAAACCTATGTCCTCTGGTTCTTGATTCCCCTAATCTGGGCAAAAGTCGTGCATCTTCCCGATCTTTCCCTCTCATGATTTCATGCACCTCTATAAGATTACCCCTCAGCCTCCTGCATTCCAAGGAATATAATTGCAGCCTGCCCGACCTCTCCCTATGGCTCCAGCACTCGAGTTCTGGAAACATCTTCATGAACCTTTTCTGAACTCTTTCCAATTTAAAACCATCCTTCCTACAGCAGGGTATCCCGCTCCCTACACACTAGGGGACAACTAGAACCCACAGACAAACCCACACATCTTTGACACGAGGCAACCCACGCGGTCACAGGGAGAACGCGCAGACTCCACACACAGACAGCACCTGTGGTCAGGTTCGAACCCCGGTTTCCGGTGCTGTGAGGCAGCAGCTCTACCCGCTGCACCACTTATGCCTCTCATAATTTTACTGAGAGATGAAGGGGAGGGGTGGATCATGTGGGATCATGTAATCCACAGCTGCAAAATTCTGTGGGGGGAAAAAACAAACATATTGTATTTGAGTGTAGGAAGGAACTGCAGATGCTGGTTTGCACCAAAGATAGACTGGAATAACACCGAAGAAATGCTGGAATAACTCTGCGGGCCAGGCAGTATCTCTGGAGACAAAGGATGGGGGACATTTCAGGTGGAGACCCTACTTCAGATTGGGAGTCGGGGAGGGGGAAACGTTACTCCATCCTCCTGCGACCTCCACCGGCGACTCCAACAATCCCCGCCTCACCCCAGCGACTCCACCGATCCCCGCCTCTCCTCCGTCCACTTTCCTGTAAGCCGTAACTGTCACCTCACCTGATTTCCAGGGCCACCTCCAGGCCTATAACTAGTCCACGCTGCAGACTCCTACACTGCTTATTTTATATACAATACATATTGTATTTGAGGTTTTCTACCACAACCTACTCTCATAGTCCTGAACTACTATTTACCTCATTAGTGACCCTCGAACTATCTTTAATCAGACTTTACTGGCTTTATCTTGCACTAAGCATTATTCCGTTATCTGTATGCTGTGAATGGCTCGATTGTAAACATGTATTGTTTTCCCACTGACTGGATAGCATGCAACAAAAAAGCTTTTCACTGTACCGTGGTACATGTGACAATATACTAATCTGAACTGATTTTGTGCAAAGAAATGTATTTTGAGATTTTGTTCTTTTCCACAGAACAATGATGAAAACACGCTGTTGAAAAGCAGTCTGTTGTTTGACAGCTGTAACCTTTACACAAAACCAACGAGAAAAACTGAAAATGCTGAATATCTGAATTAGAAAATGCTTGAATCACTCATCCAGTCAGGTAGCATCTGTGGAGAAAGATACAACATTAATATTTCAGCTCAATAATCTCAAGATAATGACAGGTTCAGACAAGGTGAATGGAGAACCTTCGGAGATAGAAGACGGCACTGTGGCGCAGTGGTAGAGTTGCTGCCTTATAGTACCAGAGATCCGGGTTCGACCCTGACTACGGGTGCTGTCTGTACGGAGTTTGACGTTCTCCCTGGGACCGTGTGGGTCTTCTCCGGGTGTTCCGGTTTCCTCCCACACTCTAAAGAAGTACAGGTTTGTAGGTTAGTTGGGTTTGGTAAAGATTATAAATAGTCCCTAGTGTGTAGGATAGTGCTAGTGTATGGGGTGATCGCTGGTTGGCATCAAAGGGCCTGTTTCTGAGCTGTGTCTCTAAAGTCTAAAGAGTAGACTAGATGGGCTGAATGGCCTACTTCTGCTCCTATGTCTGGTGAACTTATGAACGTATGATGCCCTCGACCCGTTCCTTCTTTGTCCTCCCCAGATGTGAGAACGTGAGGCTGATGATATCGGTGGCCGAGGAGAAGGTGGGATCACAACAAACTGCTGGATATGAGATGGTCTCCAGACCAACGTCCGCAGAGCTGTCGGTCACGAGACCACTGAGGAATTGGACTCTGTGCCTGACTTTAGTCTTTAGACTTTAGAGATACAACGTGGAAACAGGCCCTTCGACCCACTGAGTCCGCGCTGACCAGCGATCACCCCATACACAAACACTATCCTACACACTAGGGACAATTTATAATTTTTACCGAAGCCAATGAACCTACAAACCTACACGTCTTTGAAGTGTGGGAGGTAACCGGGGCACCGGAGAAATCCCATGCAGTCATGGGGAGAACTTACAAACCCCGTACATACAGCACCCATGGTCAGGATCGAACCCGGATCTCTGGCGCTGTGAGGCAGCGGCTCTACCCATCGCGCCACTGTGCCGTCTTCTCTTTGTTATCGGCAATCTTGATTTACACTGGTGCATCATGGTGAAAGTTGGCGAGCTCATGCACTGCTGTTTCCTACTCCTCGCTGTTTCTTATCCAAACTAATTCTGCATCTTGAGATGAGATCTTAAGATGCTGCCATAATCCCTCCCTCATTAGCAAAAACATCTTGCCTTCTTTTCCATCTTTTCTAAACTCTTTTAAGTAGAGCGGAATATTTATTTCCCACCTTTGGTCACTCAAACAAATAACTGTTAAATGACTTCCATTTATAGTTCTATTTATGCCATTAATACACCGAGCTAGTTACAAATGCATTAAGATAGAGTGTTTTCAGTTCTATCTTTTATCATTCTTCCTTGTCTAATGAGAAGTATCCCTTTATATTTGGATACTTTGTACCTTCTTGGCGCAGTCCATCTTGGTATCTTGGACAATTATCTTGTCCCTTTTTACATTATCCTTCTCTTCTGAATCCTCTTCTCGATTATTTACTGTAATTTTGAAGCCTTAGCTCCAATCCCTTGTCATTTGATTCACAAGAACACCGGTTCTGTATAATTCAAGTCAAAAAAGCTAACCTTGCAAATGCAAATAACCCTGCTTTCAAACCGTCTGTCTTAGATAGAGGATTTGTTCAATGGAAAACTCATGGAATTAATATGGTGGGAGACCTTTATCAAAAGGGGACTCCTCTCTTTTCAGGAATAACAGCAGAAGTATGAACTACATGTTAATAATTTTTTTAGATATTTACAACTTAGAGATTATGTAAAATTACATACGCAAGATTATAGATTTAGGGGCCCGGAAATCCTTGATGAATGTCTGAATCGCCATCCCAATACAAATAAATTAATATCTTATATTTATAATACCCTTTTAGATACTGCATTCCGTCATCAGAGTCATATAGACGAGCATGGGAGGATGAATTGGCTCAACCCATAATGAAAGTCACATGGGATGAATGTTTACAATATATACATCGTTGCTCGTTAAACACTAGACATTCCTTAATACAGTTTAAAATATTACGTAGATTACACTATTTGAAGACAAAATTAAATAGGATTTTCCCAAGCACTTCCCCTCTTTGTGATAAATGTCAATTTCAAGAAGCCAATTTATCTCACACTTTTGTAACATTTTTGGATGGATATTTTTAAAATTATCTCTAAAGTTATCGATAATCAACTGGACCCAGATCCAAAATTAATAATATTAGGATTATCAGAACATACCACAAACTTTACGATAAGCCAGAGACACTTTCTTGATTACAGTTTAATAACCGCAAAAAAATTAATACTTAAATTTTGGAACAAAACAGCAACCCCCACAATTAAAATGTGGATTACGGAAATGACCGAGACCTTGCATTTGGAAAAAATAAGATTTGTCTTAATTGACAAACCAGAATTATTTTTTTAAATATGGTCGCCATTTATTGAATTTAAATAAAAAGTAAATTGGTTTAACACAAAATTAAAGTCACAACTTGAGTTCAGGGTTGAATGAACAATTATACTCAACATCTCCCGGATCTATCTCCACAATCTTTATATTTGGAATCTCCTTTCTTGCTTGCTTTTTCTTCCTTTCTATTAGTTTCTCTTATCTCTTTCTTTCTCTATTTCTTTTATTTAAAAAAAACTTAAAATTGAAGCTATGTAAGAACTCTGTAACCAGTTTGTCATTTATTATAATTTGTACATATGCTTTTAATTTTAAATAAATAAATAAATAGAAAGCTAATCCATTCTAGCTTTTTCAATCCATTCAAAAAGCTAATGCATTCTAGCAACTCCCTCTTTCTCCAGAACTTTTCAATCAAAATTCACTTACCCACTAGGGTACTGCCCAGTTCACCTCTACCCAATTGGGCACATTGGACCTTGCGTAGTTTAGTTTAGTTTAGTTAGTTTAGATACAGCACAGAAACAAGCCCTTCAGCCCACCGAGTCTACTCCGATCAGCAATCCCCCCCGTACATTAGCGACAATTTTACAATTTTTACCAAAGCCAATTAACCTACAAATCGGCACATCTTTGGAATGTGGGAGGAAACCGGAGCACCCGGGGAAAAACTACACGGTCGCAAGGGGAAGATACAAACTATACAGACAGCACCCGTAGTCAGGATCGAACCTGGGTCTCTGGCATTGTAAGGCAGCAACTCTACTGCTGCTCCCCTTGTCTCTGGAACTGATGCGCTACAATGCTGAGAACTATAGTTTGCACTCTGTACCTTCCCCTTGGCTCTACCTATTGTACGAGTTTAAACTGATTGTATTTACGTATAGTATTATCTGATCTATTTTGATAGCATGCAAAACACCTCCTTTAAACTTTGTCCCTCTCACCTTAAAGCTATGCCCTCCACTATTTGATATTTCCATGTGCTGCTCATAATTTTATACGTTACAATCAGGTCACCCCACAACCTCCAGCGTTCCAGAGAAAACAATCCAAATTGATCCAACCTCTTCCTGTAACTAATACCTTCTGATCCAGCCAGCATTCTGGTAACCCTTATCGGCACACTCTCCAAAGCCTCCAAATCCTTCCTGTGATGGGACGACCAGAACAGCACGCAATACAACAGATGCGGCCCAAACAAAGTCCTATAAAGCTGCATCATGACTTCCTGACTCTTGTACTCAATATCTTGATCTATGAAGGCAAGTAGACCATACACATTGTTTACAACTCCATCGACTTGTTTAGTTTCGTAAAAATACAGATGGGAAACAGGCCCTTTGGCCCAACGAGTCAGCTCTGACCAGTGATCACCCCATATACTAGTACACTAGGGATAATTTACAATTTTATGGAAGCCAATTAACCTACAAACTCACACATTTTTTAGAGTTTGGAAGGAAACCGGAGCGCCCAGAGAGAACATGTAAAAACTCATATTCACAGACAGCACCCAAGGTTAGGATCGAACCCTGGTCTCTGGCACTGTGAGGCAGTAGCACTATTGCTGCGCCACCGTGCCGCCCCAACTATGTTCTATTATTTATGTATAACTTCACGGTCACTCATCTGTATTCTTCAGCAGTTAAATTCAATCAAATCTTCTGAAACTGCTAATTTCACCATGCAAGTCCCGACAGCCCTTCAGATGGAGATTAAATCGGCTGCTGACTGACGTTTGTGACAAAGGTGGAAGAAATTTTTGTATAGTGCTGTGATAATCCTTCATAGCTCCATTCAATAGCCATCAAAACACAAATCGGTTAGGATTACTAATTTGACACGCCATAATGTCGAGTCAACAACACATATCTTAAATGCAGGAAGGAACTGCAGATGCTGGTTTACATCGAAGATAGACAGAAAATGCTGGAGTTACTCAGCGGGTCAGCAGGTCAAGCAGCATCTCCGGAAAAAGGAATAGGTTAAGTTTCGTGTCAAGACCTTCTTCAGACTGAGAGGCAGGGGGAGCAAAAAGACAGATCAAAGCCAGCAACAATGATCAAGGAAAGGTGGAGCCCACAATGGTCCAGTGTTGGCTGTGGTGAAGGTGATAATGAGTGACTACAGTGAAACGCAGCAGGATGAGTGAAGCCAGTAGGGTGATGAGGGTGGGGGGGGGGGGGGGGGGGGGAGATGGAGAGAGAGGCTTACTAGAAGTTAGATAAATCAATATTCATACCTATGTACCGTTTGTACCTCTGTACCTTTTGTTCTTTGTATCTTTTCATATCTCTAGCTTCCCTCTTCCCTGACTCTCAGTCTGAAAAAGGGTCTTGACCCATATCTTAATGTGGAGCAAGAGTGAAGAAAACAGTCCAATCTGGAGGAGGCTACACGATGAGACACGACTCAAGGGTTCATTCGGGTGCTCCGGTTTCCTACCACATCCCAAAGACATGCGGGTTTGTAGGTTAATTAGTCCTCTCTAAGTCATCCTCCTGCACTCCAAGGAATAGAGTCCCAACCTGCCCAACCTCTCCCTATAGCTCAAGCCCTCTAGACCTGGCAACATCTCCACACTCTTTCCAGCTTGACAACATCTTTCCTATAACATGGTGCCCGAAACTGAACACAATGCTCTAAATGTGGCCTCACCAACATTTTGTACAACTGTAACATGACCCGCCAACTTCTGGACTCAATAATCTAACTGATGAAGGCCAATGTGCCGAAAGCCTTCATGACCACCCAATCTACAGTACCTGTGGAGCCACTTCCATGGAACTATGTACCTGCATTCCTAGATCCTGCTGCTCTACAACACCCTCCTGAGCCCAACCATTTAGTGTGTAGGTCTTGGCCATGTGTTTGTCCAACCTCTCCTTATAGTTAATACCCGCTAATCCGGGCAACATTTTGGTAAATCTCCTCTGCACTCTGGGAGGATACGTACAACAATCCTGTGGTTTCATGTTCCTTATTTGTTCAATTATTGGAATTTGCATTCAAATGGAGAGGTGAGAACTATTTTTGCAGGTCTGTCTGTTACTGAGCATCCACTCTGTATGTATGTTTAGGGTCGTTGTCCTGCTGGAAGGTGAACCTCCACCCCAGTCTCAAGTCTTTTGCAGACTCTAACAGGTTTTCTTCCAAGATTGCCCTGTATTTGGCTCCATCCATCTTCCCATCAACTCTGACCAGCTTCCCTGTCCCTGCTGAAGAAAAGCATCCCCACAGCATGATGCTGCCACCACCATGTTTCACAGTGGAGATGGTGTGTTCAGGGTGATGTGCAGTGTTAGTTTTCCACCACACATACCGTTTTGCATTTAGGCCAAAAACTTCAATTTTGGTCTCATCAGACCAGAGCACCTTCCTCCACATGTTTGCTGTGTCCCCCACATGGCTTATGGCAAACTGCAAACGGGACTTCTTATGGCTTTGTTTCAACAATGGCTTTCTTCTTGCCACTCTTCCATAAAGGCCCGATTTGTGGAGTGCACGACTAATAGTTGTCCTGTGGACAGATTCTCCCACCTGAGCTGTGGATCTCTGCAGCTCCTCCAGAGTTACCATGGGCCTCTTGGCTGCTTCTCTGATCAATGCTCTCCTTGCCCGGCCTGTCAGTTTAGGTGGACGGCCATGTCTTGGTAGGTTTGCAGTTGTGCCATACTCTTTCCATTTTCAGATGATGGATTGAACAGTGCTCCGTGAGATGTTCAAAGCTTGGGATATTTTTTTATAACCTAACCCTGCTTTAAACTTCTCCACAACTATCCCTGACCTGTCTGGTGTGTTCATTGGGCTTCATGATGCTGTTTGGTCACTAATGTTCTCTAACAAACCTCTGAGGCCTTCACAGAACAGCTATATTTATACTGAGATTTGATTACACACAGAAGTCACCTAATTTACTAATTAGGTGACTTCTGAAGGCAATTGGATGCACTGGATTTTATTTAGGGGTATCAGAGTAAAGGGGGCTGAATACTTTTGCACGCCACACTCTTCAGTTTTTTATTTGTAAAAACATTTGAAAACCATGTATAATTTTCCCTCCACTTCACAATTATGTGCCACTTTGTGTTGGTCTATCACATAAAATCCCAATAAAATACATTTACGTTTGTGGTTGCAACGTGACAAAATGTGGAAAAGTTCAAGGGGTATGAATAATTTTGCAAGCCACTGTAACAACATGACATACAGTGACAGTTACGAATGACTCAGAGAACACTAAATATTAATAATAATAAAACATTAATGATAAAACACCATTGATCAAGCATGTGAACCAACAAAATACCAGATCAAAGGGAGGCTACAGATTTTTGGCTGTTGTGTAGAGCAACTACTTGTTGATAAAAACTGTTTTTATGTCTGGCTGTGGCTGCTTTGACAGTCCGGAGTCGCCTTCCAGAGGTAAGTGATTCAAAGAGTTTGTGGCCAGGGTGAGAGGGGTCAGAGATGATCTTGCCCGCTCGCTTCCTGGCCCTTGCAGTGTACAGTTCATCAATGGACGGAAGGTTGCAGCCAATAACCTTCTCTGCTGATCGGACGATTCGCTGCAGCCTCCAGGTGTCGTGCTTGGTGGCTGAGCCAAACCAGACCACGATGGAGAAGGTGAGAGACTCTACGATGGCTGTGTAGAATTGGACCATCATTGCCTGTGGCAGAGTGCTTCCTCAGCTGCCGCAGGAAGTACATCCTACGTACAAAGCAATCCCTTTCTTCACATTCCATGTGTCGGTATTGATATTGACTTATTATTATCACGTGTATCGAGTTACAGTGTAATGCTTTGCTTGCGTGCTATCCAGTCAAATAAAGCCGTACATGAGTACAACCAACCCACACACAAGTACAACAGGTAGTGCAAAGGGAAAAATACCAGAGTGCAGAATATACAGTTACAGTGTCATATTGTTATAGTTACAGAGGAAAATGTCAATTTTCAATTAAATATGGACCTTAGGGGCAACTTTTCCACTCAGAGGGTAGTCCGTATCTGGAACGAACTGTCAGAGGAAGCTGTAGAGGCAGATACAATTATGACATAAAATATATTTGAGCAGATATATGAATAGGAAAGGTTTAGAGTGATGTGGGCCAAATGTAGATAAATGGGACTAGCCCAGTGTGCCAACATGGTCGATGTGGACGAGTTTGGCCGAAAGGCGCAGGTACCTCACAGTGCGCGAGACCCGGGTTTGATCCTGACTACAGGTGTTGTTTGTACGGAGTTTGTATGTTCTCCACGTTTCCGCATATGACTCCATCCTGATCTCCGGTGCTGTCTGTCTGTCTGTGTAGAGTTTGCACGTTCTCCCTGTGACCGTGTGAGTTTCCTCCGGGTGCTCTGGTTTCCTCCCACATTCTGAATATGTGCAGGTTTGCGGTTAATTGGCCTTCTATAAATTCCCCTTTGTGTGTAGGGAGTGGATGAGAAGGTGGGATAACATAGAACTAGTGTGAACGGGGGTGATCGATGGTCGGCACGGACTCAGTGGGCCGAAGGGCCTGTTTCCACGCTGTATCTGTAAATTAAACAAAAAAAACATAAATTGCCAAGCCTTGGAGAAACAAGAGATGCTACAGTCTGCAAAATGCCAAGACGTATTGCGTATGAAATCTTCGAACCACTTGAGAGCAACATTTACTTTCCATCGTCTCCTCTTGGGGAGTGCTTCTTTCCACTGGGGGTTATCGCCTCATGCTGTCGGGATGCGATAATACACAGTGCAGAAACAAGGAACTGCAGATGCTGGTTAATACACCAAAGGACACAAAGTGCTGGAGTAACTCAGCAGGCGAGGCGACATCTCTGGAGACCATGGATAGGCGACGTTTCGGTTCGGGACCCTTCTTCAGCTTAATTTTAGAGGAGGGGGGTTAATCTCTGGCCTTTGTCCAACCATCTGTCTATCAATATCCCCCCCCCCCTTGACTGTATCCAGTAGAGTTGCTGCCTTACAGCACTAGATACCCGGGTTCGATCCTGACTACGGTTGCTGTCTGTACGGTGTTTGTACGTTCTCCCCGTGACTGCGTGGGTTTTTTCTGGGTGCTCCGGTTTCCTACAACACTCCAAAGCCATGTGTATTTGTAGGTTAATTGGCTTTGGTATAATTATAAGCTGTCCGTTGTGTGTAGGATAGTGCCAGTGTGCCAGGTGATCGCTGGTCGGCATGGACTCAGTGGGTCGAAGGGCCTGTTTCCATGCTGTCTCTCTGGACTCTAAAGTCTGAAGAACAGTAAAGCACAAGAACAGACCATTCGGCCCACAACGTCTATGCCAAACATGATGCCAAGACCCACTCTCATCTACCTGCATGTGATCCATTGCCCTCCACTCCCTGCATATCCATCTGTCTATCTAAAAGCTTCGTAAACATCACAATCGCATCTGCCTCCACCACCAACCCTGGCAGCGGGTTCCAGGCACCCACCACCAACCCTGTAAGAAGGGCCTGGTCCCTTTGCTATAATGTTATATATTCTATGTTCTTCTTCTTCTTCTTCTTCTTGTGTATGGCGTGCACAGCCTAAAGTTGTAGGACAACTTGTGCTATTTGATCTTATTTGATTGTGCACGCCAAGTTGATTGCATTCGTCGAAACAGGGCAGACCACGTGAAGTTTGCAATCTCCCCCCCATTCTATGTTCTGAAAGATGTAGAGCTTTCGAAAAATTTAATTACACACAGGGTTGACAATCTTTGCTGTTCTCTGCGTCAGAAAACTGTCATTGTATATTCAAGGTTAACCAATCTATTTCCGGACAGCAAGATGACTATGTGGAAGGAGCTCCAAGAGGTGGTGGTGGAGACAGGCATGTTCGGAATGTTTTAAAGGAGCTGACAGAGGGATAGAAAAGTCACAGAAGAATTTGGGATCCGTGCTGGAAATCAGACTAGCTCCCTACAAGTGGCAACACCAGTGAATAGTTTAGTTTTGTTTATTTTTTATTATTCTCACGGGTACCGAGCTCCAGTGAAATGCTTTTTACTCGTGTGCTATCCAGTCAGCGGAAAGACTGTGCATGGTTACAATCGAGTTGTCCACATTGTACAGACATAAGATAAGGGAATAACATTTGGTGCAAGTCCAGTGAACTCTGATTAAAGATCATGCAAAGGTCTCCACCGAGGTAGATGGGAGGTCAGGACCGCTCTCTAGTTGGTGATAGGCCGGTTCAGTTGCCTGATAACAGCTGGGAAGAAATTGTCCCTGAATCTTGAGGTGTGCGTTGCAGAGTGATAATGAAGGCTTTATCAGTCAGGGCATTGAGTGTAAGAAAAATATAACCAAAATGTATCCATTTAGATTTTGGGTCGGGACCCTTCAAGTCATATTGCAGTTTTATAAATCTTTAGTTTGGCTACATTAGGTGTATGCAATGTAGTTCTGGCCAATCGCAGGAAGGATGTGAAGATTTTGGAGAGGGTGCAGAAGAGGTTTACCAGAATGTTGTCAAGAGGGTGTTAGCTATAAGGAGTATTTGGACAAACCTGGTGGTGGTGGAGCCACATGGTGCAGGCAAGTGGGACAAGTGTAGATGGGGCATCTTGGTCAGTGTGGGCATTGGGCTATTTGTGAGCTGTATGATTCTTTGCGTCTAACACCGGTTCTCAGATTTGGAGACCTCAAATTTACAAACGAAGTAATACAATCATGTTTCCTTTCTCCATTGCAGCCCCCTGGTTTGGTAGGATGGTTAGTTCACATGCCTGCTCTGAGAACCCCTCACATATAAAGGATATTTGTGGGGCAGGTTTTTTACCTAGAGGGTGGTGGGTGCATGGAACGTGCTGCTGGGGGTGTTGGTGGAGAAAAATTCAACAGTGGTGTTTAAGAGGCTTTTGGACAGGAACATGGATATGCAGGGAATGGAAGGATGTGGATTATGTGCAGGCAGATAAGAGTTGGTCATGGCATCATGTCCGGCACAGACATTGTGGGCCGAAGGGCCTGTTCCTGTGATATGCTCTTGTTCTATGTTCTAATATTGCCAACCAACCAGTTATCTTTCAGTTTGATGAGATAATCTGGTCTGTTTGGGAGATAAACCAACAATGAAACAGACGGCACAGTGAGAAATGTGTGGCTGTGTCTCTGATGTGAAGCTTATGTGCAGTAACATGATTCTAAAACTGTATTCTCACTTGTCATAGAGTCATACAGTATGGAAAAAACTCATCCATGCCGACCAACATGCACCATCTAAGCTTTAGTTTAGAGATACAGCACAGAAACAGGCCCTTCAACCCATCGAGTCCATGCAGACCAGCGATCACCCCGTACACTAGAACTATCTTGCACAGTAGAGACAATATACAATTTACAAAAGCCAATAAACCTACAAATACGCATGGCTTTGGAGTGTTGTAGGAAACCAGAGTACCCGGAGAAAACCTGCACGGTCACAGGGAGAACGTGCAAACTCTGTACAGACAGCACCCAGGATCAGGATCAAACCCGGGTCTCTGGCGCAGTGAGGCAGCAACTCTACCACTGCGCCACCGTGCCATCCTAATCACACCTCCTCGCGTTTGGCCCATATCCCTCTAAACCTTTCATATCCATGTACCTGCCCAAATGTCTTGGATATGTTGATACACTGTTTGTGTTGTCTATGTGCCACAAGATTTTCATTGTACCTGTACCTCACCGTGCTTGACTGCCCACTCGACATCCCAACCACCGTGCACATCAGCTAGAGGGCGTGACAGCGCCCCCTCCCTCGGATGTCTCTCGATCCCTATCACTGCAGACAGGCTACGAGAGGCCAATTCCCAGCATCAGTGCCAACAGCTGGGGCCCAGGAGTTGGTATTGAATGTCCATCTGAACCTGGTCAATCTGCTCCCTATAAACACAGGCATCTCTGGGGGAGAGAATGGGATGGGATGGGATGCAGTGGCCGGAGCAAGCATGAGGTACCAGTGCCTCTGAGGCCAATGAGAGACTGCACCCACTCACAGACACTGCCAGTAACCCCTCTCACAAGCCCTCACTAAGATGGACAGCACCCCCATGTGGTCCTGGACTTTCTTGTCGCTGTAAATAAAACATATCACGTGGATTCACTGCACTGTGAGTGTCAGTGTGGTCACTGCAGAACCTGGTGACATCTCCCATGCCACAAGGTATATGGGCCAAACATGGGCAAATGGGACTAGTGTAGATGGACAAAAAATGACAGCATGAATGTGAAGGATTGAAGGACCAGTTTCAGTGCTGTATGACTCCATGACTCTAACCACCAACCTCCTTTATCAAGACTTTGACTGTTTCAGTTTAGTTTAGGTTTAAGATGATTATTGTTGCGTATACCGAGGTAGTTTAGTTTATTGACAGGTGTACTGAGATACAGTGAAAAGCTTGTGTGGTACCCAGTCAGTGGAAAGACTACACATTATTGCAATTGGGCCACTCACAGTGTACAGACACAGGATAAGGGGAATAATGTTTACTGCAAGGTAAAGTCCAATTAAAGATAGTCCGAGGGTCTCCAAGGAGGTAGATAGGAGGTGAGGACCACCCTCCATTTGTTGACTGGATGGTTCAGTTGCCTGGTAAGTCTACATGCCTGTGATGCTGCTTTTCCATTGAACCTCCACCTCGCCGTAGATGCCAATAAACCCGACTTGTCTTGGCTGGTGAGATGATTGGAGAGATAATAAAATACAAAAGCAAGACCAAATTTCACCTTGTACAAATGGAGTTGCTAAGCAGCAGCCGGGCCATTGAAAATGATCGTCGCTGCATTGAATAGGCAGGAACGATGTTCAGCTGGATTGGAAACACAAATTGCTCACTTGGTTGTGCTGTGGGTTTCTATCCTCAGATCTGAATCAGACTGCCAGCTTGTTTCTGAACTCTGTCTGAGCCAAAGGGAATCGTGGAACGTGGAACGTGGAACATGGAACATGGAACACATGCAACTTGGAACAGTACGGCACAAAGTACTGCGGCACTGTGGCGCAGCGGTAGAGTTGCTGCCTCTCAGCCCCAGAGACCCGGGGTTCGATCCTGACTACGGGTGCTGTCTGTACGGAGTTTGCACGTTCTCCCTGTGACTGCATGGGTTTTCTCCGGGTGCTCCGGCTTCCTCCCACACTCCAATGACGTACAGGTTGGAGGTTAATTGGCTTTGATAAATGTATATATTGTCCCTAGTGTGTAGGGAGTACACTAGTGCTAGTATACGTGATGATCGCTGGTCGGTGCGGTGTGCCAAAGGGTCTATTTCCACGCTGTATCTCCATAGTCCTAATTTGGAACTTAGAGCAGCAGAAAGTGGCATCACTGGTAGACAGGGTGATGAAGAAGGCTTTCGGCACAGTGGCGGGATGAAGAAAGGAAGAGGAGGAGCCAGAGGGCTGAGGGAGAGCTGAGAAGGGGAGGAGACAGTGAGGGCTACCTGAAATTGGAGGTCAAGGTAGGAAGGATGTTGTTAGCTGGAACGAGCACAGAGTAGATTCACAAGGATGTGCTCGGTCTCTAGTGCCTGGGCAACGGGGAGAGGTTGGACAGGCTAGGATTATAATCCTTGGAGTGCAAAAGGCTAAGGGGTGATCTTATAGAGGTATATAAAATGAGAGGAATAGATATGGTGACTGCACAGTCTTTATTCAGAAAGGGTAGGTTTAAAGGAATATGGGCCAACACAGGAAGGTGGGACTAGTATAGATGGGAAATGTTGGCCAGTGTGGGCAAGTTGGGCTGAAGGGCCTGTTTCCATGCTGTATGACTATGACTCTCCTAGGGGAATCAAGAACCAGATATAGGTTTAAGGTGAGAGGGGAAAGATTTAATGGGAACCTAAAGGGGCAACCGAGGGTGGTGGGTGTGTGGAATAAGCTGCCAGAGGAGGTAATTGAGGTGGGTACTATAAATCATTTAGTTATGGATAACAAAGGTTAAGGGGATGTGGAGGTTTTTGCTTTAAAGGGGAGGTAGGACAAACTTTGAACTCTTGGAGGTTGTTGGGAGACATGATAGAAGTATATAAAATGTTTCCCCAAGGTGGAAATGTCAAATACCAGAGAGCGTAGCTTTAAGGTGAGGAAAGTTTAAAGGAGATGTATGAGGCAAGGTTTTTACACAGAGTGTGGTGGGAGCCCGAAACATGCTGCCGGGGGTGAAGGTGGAGGCAGATACGATGGTGGTATTTAAGAGACTTTTAGATAGGCACATGGATATGCAGGAAATGGATCATGTGCAGGCACCATATTCAACACCAACTTTGTGGGCTGGGGGCCTGCTCTTGTTTGGAGAGATATGAGCCAAACCCCTGGCTGACTAACCTAATAACCAAACCTAATATAACCCCTCCTTTCACCACCTCCAGTTTAAATTCCAGTTGGAATATTTTGGAGGACCAAGTAACCAAGTAACCAAGAATCAAGAACCCCAAGTAAATTGTAACTAGTGTAGATGGGGTATCCTGGTCTGCATGGGCGAACTGGGCTGAAGGGCCTGTTTCCGCGGTGTATGACTGTATGATTACGTTTAGATTTTAGACTTTAGAGTTACAGCATGTAAACAGGCTCTTCAGCCCACCGGGTCTATGCCGACCAGCAATCACCCTGAACACTAACACAAACCCACACGCAAGGAAAAATTTACAATTTCAACAAAGCCAATTAACCTGCAAACCTGTACGTCTTTGGAGTGTGGGAGGAAATCGGAGCACCCGGAAAAAACCCACGCAGTCACAGCGAGAACGTACAAACACTGTGTGCAGAGAGCACCTGTAGTCAGGACTGAACCAAGGTCACTGGTGCTCTAAAGCAGTAATTCTACTCCTGTGCCACCCTGCTGCCTCTGCCTTTAGAAACATATGTCTTGGGGGGAGGACATTCAGCCCTTCGAGTATGTTCTAATTAAATTAGATCTAATTAATTTAGAGGTGAATCTGTGCAATTCATTTCTGCAGACAGCAGGGGAGGTCGTCATTGGATATTTTCAAAGCGGAGATTGACAGGTTCTTGATTAGTAAGGGAGTCGGGGGTTATGGGGAGAAGGCAGGAGAATGGGATTGAGAGGGAAACATAGATGAGCCACATTTGTATGGCAGGGTAGACTATGCTGACAGAATGGCCCAATTATACTCCTATGACTTATGTAATTATCAATTACAGCCTCAGTTAAAATGTAGATACTGGGAACTGCCGATGCTGGTTTACACTAAACGGCACAGTGCTGGAGGAACTCAGCCAGTCAGGCATAATCTCTGGAAAACAGGGTCCCGAAACATCACCAATCCATCTTCTCCAGAGATGCTGCCATTTACACAAAGGGTGGGGGGTGCATGGAACAAGCTGTCAGAGGAGGTAGTTGAGGCAGGGACCATTGCAACGTTTAAGAAACAGTTAGACTGGTACCTGGATAGGACAGGGTTAGAGGGATATGGGCCAAATGCAGGCAGGTGAGGGCGAGTGAAGATGGGGCACGTTGGTCGGCGTGGGCAAGTTGGGCTGAAGGGCCTATTTCCGTGCTGTAATGACTCTGAGTTACTCCAGCACTTTGTGCCCTTTTAAATACCACCTCATTTCCGTGCACCCAATAATTGTGGCCTCAGGTATCGCCCCCCACCACCCCCAGCCCTTCTTCCCTCCCCTCTGGGTTGGGAAACATAGAAAATAGGTGCAGGAGTAGGCCATTCGGCCCTTCGAGCCAGCACCGCCAAAATCAGTATCCTGTACCTGCTTTCTCCCCATATCCCTTGATTCCTTTACCCCTAAGAGAATCGTTCTATTGGGAACCTGCACCACCCCACTCTCTCCCTCTATATGTGTGTGTGTGTGTGTGTGTGAGGAGGCGCGGGGGGGGGGGGGGGGTGATAACAACATATTCTTTAATTCAGACTCTTTAAATTCGATAGCTTTCCAAGGGAGTATGCGGGAAAGCATGCATTCCTCTGCAAATGTATGGACGTTGTTGTCTTGGAAACGGATGGGCAAAGGAGGGGAGGGAGCGAGGGAGGGAGGGGGAGCGAGGAAGGGAGGGGGAGCGACGGAGGAAAATGCATCGAGCAACTAGTGAGCAGCGAGTTTTACCGTGTGAGCGAGCTGTCAATCAGTAGCCGGCTAAGGAGAGGCCGGCAGTGAGAACACACACAGACACACACAGAGAGAGGCAGAGAGAGGGAGAGCCGCAAGCATGGCTACAATAACATGTACCCGATTCAGCGAAGAATTCCAGATGTACGAGGAATTGGGAAAGTAAGGAGCGTGGGTTTCTTACCGCCCTTGGCACTGGCGGGAAAGTCTTGCCCTTTAACTTTCACTCTGACCGTAAGCGTGTGGGTGTGTGTCCGTGTGTCCATGTGGTGTGTGTCCGTGTGTCCATGTGGTGTGGGTATGTATGTGTCCGTGTCTATGTGTGTGTGTGTGTGTGTGTCCTTGTGTGTGTATGTGTGCCCGTGTCTATGTGTGTCTGTGTGTCCGTCTGTGTCTGTGTGTGTGGCCGTGTGTGTGTGTCCGTGTCTATGTGTGTGTCTGTGTCTGTGTGTGTCCGTCTGTGTCTGTGTGTGTCCGTCTGTGTCTGTGTGTGTCCGTCTGTGTCTGTGTGTGTGTGTGTGTGTGTGTGTGTGTGTCCGGGTGTGTGTGTGGCCGTGTCTATGTGTGTGTCTGTGTCTATGTGTGTCCGTCTGTGTCTGTGTGTGTCCGTCTGTGTCTGTGTGTGTCCGTCTGTGTCTGTGTGTGTGGCCGTGTGTGTGTGGCCGTGTCTATGTGTGTCCGTCTGTGTCTGTGTGTGTCCGTCTGTGTCTGTGTGTGTGGCCGTGTGTGTGTGTCCGTGTCTATGTGTGTCCGTCTGTGTCTGTGTGTGTCCGTCTGTGTCTGTGTGTGTCCGTCTGTGTCTGTGTGTGTGTGTCCGGGTGTGTGTGTGCGTGTCTATGTGTGTGTCTGTGTCTGTGTGTGTCCGTCTGTGTCTGTGTGTGTGTGTGTGTGTGTCCGGGTGTGTGTGTGTGTGTGGCACGCCCGTGTGTGTGTGTCCGGGTCCGGGTGTGTACTGACTGTTCACTGTTTGCTGATTTCAGAGGCGCCTTCTCCATCGTCAAACGCTGTGTGAAGACTTTGACAGGGCAGGAGTATGCGGCGAAGATCATCAACACAAAGAAACTGTCGGCCAGGGGTAAGTCCCCTTTGGGGCGGCTGGCCCGAGGTCAAGAGGGGGAGAGGCGTCGGGAGGGAGAGAGATTGTGGGCTCCGTGTGTGAGTGTGTGTTCATTGCCAGACGAAGGGTGGGTGGAGAGAAGCGTTCCTTCTGTCTGTATTTGGGTCACTGTGTGTCGGATTTGTAAATACACACCCCTTCTCCCGTCTCCCCTCTCCTCCCCTTCTCCCCGTCTCCCCTCTCCTCCCCGTCACCCCTCTCCTCCCCGTCTCCCCTCTCCTCCCCTCTCCCCCTCCCCCTCCCCCCCCTCCCCGTCGTCCCGTTTCACTGAGGCAGGGAGGGGATGGGAGAGTGGGGTGGGGGGAAGAGAGAGAGATAGGGGAGTGGAGGTAGGAGGGGAGTGAAGAGTGAGGGGAGAGAGGGTGAGGAATGGGGTGAGGGGCAGGGGTATGAGGGGAGGGAAGTGAAGGGGAGGGATAGGGTGAAGGGCCAGGAGTGAGAGGGGAGATGGAGGGAGAGGAAGGAGAGAGCAGGATGTGAGAGAGCGTGAGGGTGAAGTGGAGGAGGAGAGAGGGTGAAGGGGAGGCTAGTTTAGTTGAAGCAAGTCTCCATGATCCCCTCCTGCCCCTCCTGTATGCCCAGGAGATTCAGGCATTTAATGGACCCCCAAAGTCAGGGGGTGGTGCAGTGAGAGGGACACATAGTTTCACCCCTTCCCATGGGGCCTGTTCCTGTTCCCACCCCCATAACTGGCAATGGGGCTCACAAACTACCACCACCTCCGATCCTCCGCCCCTTATTCCCAGGCCCCCCTCGTCTTCATCCTCTCCCGCCTCCTCCCCCTCCCTTTCACTCCCTCCCCCTCCCCCTCCACCCCGACTCCTCTCCCCTCCCCACCGCCTCCTCCCTTTCACTTCCTCTCCTCTTCCTCCGCCCCCACTCCTTCTCCCCTCACTCTGTCCCTGCCCCTGCCCCCTCTTACCACCCCTCCCCTCCCCTCCCCTTCACTCCCCCTCATCCATCCCTTTCAACCCCCTCTCTTCCCAACTTCCCCCTCCACCTCTCCACGCCCTCCCTCCCCTTCACTCCACTCCTCCCTCTTTTTCATCCCCTCCCTTCCCTTCATACCCCATTCAACCCCCTCTCCCCTTCACCCCCATCTACTCTCTTCCTCACTCCCTCGCCCCCTCCCACTTCTCTACCCAATCCTACTATCACTCCTCCATCTCCTCCTCTCCACCTCCCTCCCCCTCTTTCATCTCATGATCATAATCATATTTTATCTCCCTCACTTCAATCCCCCTTCACCACCCCCTTAACATTTACCTCCCCCCAGACTCCACCCCAACTACACCCATATATCCACTCCCTCCCTCCCATCCCCCTTCCTCCACACTCCCCTTCATGACCTCCCTCCCCTTCACCCCTAACCTTTAATCCCCCCCCCGTTCCCTTCATACCACTTCACCCCCTTCCCCTCCACATCACTCCATCATACCCTTACAACTCCCTCCATGCCCTCTCTCTCCCATTTCACCACTCCCCTCCCTCCACCTCCCATTCCAACCTTCCCACGCCCCCCCCCCCCCTCCCTCCTGGATATGTGATGGGTTTTGGGTCAGGAAGAAAGTAAGGAACGTCACCTATCCGTGTTCTCCGGAGATGCTGCCTGACCTGCTGAGTTACTCCAGAACTTAATCTCTTGCCAGGCTTTGCCCCACTCCCACCTCCATGCCAGCTTTCTCCTACCTACTCCAATCAGTCTGAAGAAAAGTCCAAACCAGAAACGTCGCCTATCCATGTTCACCAGTGGGAAACATAAAGTGCTGGAGTAACTCAGCGGGACAGGCAGCATCGGTGTGTGAAGTTTGCATGTCCTCCCGGTGACCCTGTGGGTTTTCTCCGGGTGCTCCGGTTTCCTCCCACGTCCCAAACACGGGCGGCTTTGTAGTTTAATTGGTCCTTTGGAAATTGTTGAAATGAGGAACTGCAGATGCTGGTTTACTAAAAAAAGACACAAAGTGCTGGAGTAACTCAGCGGGTCAGGCAGCACCACTGGAGGACATTTCAGGTCGGGACCCTTATGCAAGCCATGCAGAAGAACACATTAAACCCTCTGTTATATTTCGCCATTGAAATAATAGTCTGCTTTTAGATTCCTCTTAACTTCATCTCCTCACACTTCCCCACATTATCTCTCCTTGCCAAGATTCCGCCCACTTGCTCCACCTATCTAGATCCTGTTGCAGAATCTTAATCGCGCAACCTGCCCTCCCACTTCCTTTCATGTCAGCCACAAACTTGGACACTAGGAGAGAGAAACAAATTCTTTGCTCTTATAATCCTAGAACATAACAAGAACAGGCCCTTCAGCCCACAATGTCCATGCTAGACACAATGTGGATAACTTTGTCGAAACAAAAGTAGTGAACCTGATGGTGTGAAAATTTCACGATTCAACAGGCAAGAAATGAATGATAAAGGGAACTTGGAGACCTAGGCTGGAGAGAGGCTGATTGTAAGAACTTGCATGGGTGCACAAAAAGAAAACGATTGAGAAAGGGTTAGAATACAGGTTATTTTGGGAGAAAAAGGAAATAGCAGATAAATTAAACAACATGGGTTCTCTCCCTATTTATTGACATCTCAAAACCTATCCCTATACACCATTTACTGGTGCCCTCCCCCAATTACCCATTTACTGGTGCCCTCCCCCAATTACCATTTACTAGTGCCCTCCCCCAATTACCCATTTACTGGTGCCCTCCCCCAATTACCATTTACTGGTACCCTCCCCCAATTACCATTTACTGGTACCCTCCCCAATTATCCATTTACTGGTGCCCTCCCCCAATTACCATTTACTGGTGCCCTCCCCAATTATCCATTTACTGGTGCCCTCCCCCAATTACCATTTACTGGTGCCCTCCCCCAATTACCATTTACTGGTGCCCTCCCCAATTACCCATTTACTGGTGCCCTCCCCCAAATATCATTTCCTGGTGCCCTCCCCCAATTACCATTTACAGGTGCCCTCCCCCAATTACTCATTTACTGGTGCCCTCCCCCAATTACTATTTATGGGTGCCCTCCCCCAATTACCCATTTACTGGTGCCCTCCCCCAATTACCATTTATGGGTGCCCTCCCCCAATTCCTCATTTACTGGTGCCCTCCCCTATATTTACTGGCGCTTGGGTGATAGAATTGGAAGGGTCTGGGTGGTGGGACTAAATGGGAATATGTAGGGAGTCAATGGATTATAGGGTTAAGGTGTGCCTGTTTCGGTGCTGAATTAATCTATGGTTTGAGTATAAGAGTAGAGAGATCTTCTTCGTAAGTGCATTTGGAATATTGTGATAGGAATATATAAAATATTGAGTGGTGTAGAGAGGGTTGACAGAACCTTTTCCCCAGGGTAAAAATGTCCAACACTATAACTATAAGGTGAGAGGAGAAAAGTTTAAAGGAAATGCACGGGGCAAGTTCATTTTTTACAGTGAGGGTGAGTGGCATTTTTTTACAGTGAGCGTGGTGGGTGCCTGGAACCTGCTGCCAGGGGTGATGTTGGAGGTATATGATAGTGGTATTTAAGAGGCTCTTAGATAGGCACGTGGAAGTAGAAGAAATAGAGGGATATGGATCACATGCAGGGAGATGAGATCGGCTTAACATGACATCACGTCTGACGCAGCGTTGTGGGTCCAACGGCACTGCACTGTTGCACTGATTGAGGTTCTGTGTAACTCCTGGAAACTTGAGGAAAACACAAAATGCTGGAGGAACTTAGCGGGTCAGGCAGCATCTATGGAGGGAAGGGACCGGTGACGTTTCAGGACGGGAACTTTCTCCCAGCAACTGCAGTCTCTTGCAACTACATTAAGCTTCAATTCAGAGAGTAGCGAGTATGTCTCCAAGATTGCTCCCAATCTTGTCCATGGTGAGGTGTGATTGCAAGTGACAGAGGGCACAGGCCCCAAACATAGGGCACTGGTTGTAGCTTTCAATCAGGCCTTGGAGGAGGCGATCCAGTGATGTGTGACTCACTTTCATGCATGTCGATAGTGCACAAACAATTATTGTGGGAATTATTATAAATGCAACGAATGTGGCTGAACACTTGAGTGTCGAGAGTGGGAAGTGAAAAAAGGTGGGTGTCAAAAATGTTCACCAACTTAGAGTGGGTGTGTGAATTATCCAGGCAAATCTAGAACAATGAGCAGATTTTATTAATTTTACTATTTAACTGTTTTGGCTCTTGTTGGGGTACAGTAGAAGTAGGGACAGGTCTGTCGCTGTATATCACTGGGGTACAGTAGAAGTAGGGACAGGTCTGCCGCTGTATACCACTGGGGTACAGTACAAGTAGGGACAGGTCTGTCGCTGTATACCACTGGGGTACAGTACCAGTGGGGACGGGTCTGTCGCTGTATAACACTGAGTCACTGCCTCAAAAAGGCTGGCAGCATCATCAAGGACCCACACCATCCTGGCCACACACTCATCTCCCTGCTATCTTCAGGTAGAAGGCAAGGCACAAACGTCCAGGTTCAGGAATAGCTACTTCCCCACAGCCATCAGGCTATTAAACTCAACTCAAACAAAACTGAACATTAATAGCCCATTATCTGTTTATTTGCACTATCTGTTTATTTATTCATGTGGGTATATATTTATATAATGGTATATTGACACACTGATCTGTTCTGTATTCATGCCTACCATATTCTGTTGTGCTGTAGCAAAGCAAGAATTTCATTGTCCTATCTGCGACACAAGACAATAAACTCTCTTGAATCTTGAATCTTGTATATGGTACCGGTGTGGACGGGTCTGTCGCTGTATTACACTGGGGTACAGTACCGGTGGCAATGGGTCTGTCGTTGTCTAACAATGGGGTACAGTACTGCTGGTGATTGATGCTACAGAATGTTGCATTTTAGTAAGATCTGGGGTCCAGATAATTGAATGGCAAAAACGTTAGTGGCAGGAACAGAAAGCTGACTTATTATGCAAGAATAGTGTAGAATTTTGTAAGAATTTTGCAAGAATAATACTCCAAAAGTGGTCATGGTGGCGCAGCAGTAGAGTTGCTGCCTTACAACGTCAGGGACCCGGGTTCCATCCTGACTATGGGCGCAGTCTAGACGGAGTTTTACGTTCTCCCTGTGACCTGTGTGGGTTTTCTCCGAGATCTTCCGTTTCCTCCCACTCTCCGAAGACGTACAGGTTTGTAGGTTAATTGGTTTGGTAAATGTAAAAACTGTCCCTTGTGTGTGTAGGATATTGTGCAGGGATCGCTGGTCGGCACGGACCCGGTGGGCTAAAGGGGCCTGTTTCCGCGTTGTATCTCTAAGCTAAACTAAACTAAAGTCTTAATGGCTTTGGTGAGATGGCTCATGGAGTTCTGTAAACAGGCGTAATGTTTAGTTGAAGGGCCGATGACCATGCATTACAGTCATGGTGGCGGGTGTACAGAACGAGTTGCCAGAGGAGGTGAATGAGGCAGGTACTATCAAAGACCCTATAGCAAACAAGATAGTTCACTAGACGAAAAAGACGTAGTACGGTCATGGGCAGATTCATGGGTAATTTTCGGCCCCATTTCCGTAACCGGCTTCCGTCTCCGCAGCAAGGATCCCAGAGCGGAGCAAAGATACTTGTGCGGAGACGGAAGCCGGTTACGGAAATGGGGCCTTGTAAAAATAAAAGTTCTTTGGTAAAAATCTTCTCATTTTCAGAATTATAATTTATTCACACAAACTGTTCTCCCGTAACGTTGATTACACTGCAGGTCGGGTCGGGTTACTAAAATGGATGAAAAAAAGGCCCACGTTCCGCTCCGTTGCGTACTACACGTCAGCCCATTGCATTTAGCAGGAGTGGTCTATCTTGCTCCGCTATAGGATCTTTGGGTACGATCATAACATTTAATAGACACACATTTAATGGACAGGTAAATGGATAGGAAAGTTTTAATGGGATATGGGCAGTGAGACTAGTGTAGATGCGGCATCTTGGTTGGCATGGACGACTAGGGCCGAAGGGCCTGTTTCCGTGCTGTATGACTGAGATATGCCAAATATACTTTGGAACTAAACAGTCAATCCAATTATTTTATGAGTTTTATCTTATTTGAATAATCTTGACATTAGTGAGGCAAGTAATGTTCATTATTTTGTACAGTGTTCTGCAAAATGTCGTTACTTGACTGACTTGACATGCTAAATTGCTTTCCTGAGATGTGTAACTCCTGGATAATGGGACTCCGAAGAGCTTTATTTAGCCACAAAGTATTGGAGATTGAATTAGGCTTTTGATTTGCAAACAGTTGCAGTGAAGACACAATGATTACCATTAGTAATGGACATTTCCTTCCAGCTACTTCATGTACATTGTGGAAGCTGACCCTCAAGGCCAGCATTATGTGAAATTCAACCTCATCTGCTGTTCTAGGTGTGAGGACGATGTCGGCGAGACCAAGCTCAGACTGGGCGATCGTTTCGCTGAATATCTCAGCTCAGCCTACCTTGGCTTATGCGATCTCCTGGTTGCCAAACACATTAACTCCCATTTTCATTCCCCCACTGACCTTTCTGTCCTGCACCTCCTCCACTATCAGAGTGAGGCCAAATGAAATTAGACGTAACGGCACCTCGTATGTTGCTCGAAAGCTACAACCCAGCGGTATGAACGTTGATTTATCTAATTTCAAGTAACTCCTGCATTCCCTCTCTCCCATGACTCTGTCTGCAGAATGGTATTGAACCAAAATGTCACTTATTCCTTTTCTCCAGAGATGCTGCCTGACCCGCTGAGTTACTCCAGCATTTTGTGTCTATCTTATGTGAAATGATATGGGTATATTATTGTCATGTATAGTGTAATATACCAAGGTGCTTTTGTTTGGTCCAGAACAAGGGGTCACAGTCTAAGGATAAGGGGGAATTCCTTTAGGACCGAGATGAGGAAAACATTTTTCACGCAGAGCGTGGTGAGTCTCTGGAATTCTGTGCCACAGAAGGTAGTTGAGGCCAGTTCATTGGCTATATTTAATTACTTGTGGCTAAAGGGATCAGGGGTTATGGAGAGAAGGCAGGTACGGGATACTGAGTTGGATGATCAGCCATGATCATATTGAATGGCGGTGCAGGCTCGAAGGGCCGAATTGCCTACTCCTGCATCTATTTTCTATGTTTCTATGTTTGTATCCAATGTGATCAAATCAAACCATACTGTACATGAAGCCATGCACAAACACAGCACGGCGGCACAGTAGTGCAGCAGGTAGAGCTGCTGCCTCACAGTCCCAGAGACACGGGTTCGAAGGGGGTTGTGTGTACTGCATTTGTATGTTCTCCCTGTGAACACGTGGGTTTTCTCCGAGTGCTCAGGTTTCCTGCCACTTCCCAAAGACGTACAGGGTTGTAGGTTAATTGGTTTCTATAAATTGTCCCTAGTGTGTAGGATAAAACTAATGTATAGGCAACCGCTGGTCAGCATGGACTGGGTGGGTTGAAGGGCCTGTTACCACGCTGTTTCTCTAAAGTAAACTAAAGATGAGAAGGAAAATTAGACTAACCCAATATCTCATCTTGGTCAGCATGTGCAAGATGGGCCGAAGGGCCTGTTTCTGTGCTGCACAGCTACATATCTTCATGATTGAGAGAAAACTATCTGTTGTTAAGCTGAGAACTCACGACCTACGTTTTACCTTAGGCAAATGAGTTAGAAGTGGATTTGCATTATTACGTAGATTGGAGCTAGGCAAATATTGGGACAGACTATTGCACGCAGTTTTGCCCTCGGCGACTGCTCTCTGCATAATTTTATTTAGAGATACAGCGACCAGCGTCCATGCGACCAGCGTCCATGCGACCAGCGTCCATGCGACCAGCGTCCATGCGACCAGCGTCCATGCGACCAGCGATCACCTCATACACTAGCACTATCTCTCACACTAGGGACAATTTACAATTTTTACCGAAGCCAATTAACCTACAAAGCTGCACCTCTTTGGGATGTGGGAGGAGACCGGAGCACCTGGAGAAAATCCACACAACCTTACCCTGTAAAACAGGCCTTCGAATCCTGGCAACATCTTCGTAAATAATCTCTGCAGACTTTCCAGCTTAATGACATCATTCCCATAGCAGGCTGACCAAAGCTGAACACAATACTCCAAATGTGGCTTCACCAACATCTTGTACTATTGTCTGCGCAATTGTACAATTGTAATTACCTGCGCTCCTAGATCCCCCTGCTCTACACTTTCCAGGGCCCTGCCATTCACTATGTAGGTCCTGCCCTGGGTTGACTTCAAACCTGGTTTGACACAGTGCTGGAGGAACTCAGCGGGTCAAGCAGCATCTCTGGAGGATATAGGTAGGCAATGTTTTGGGTTTTCAAAATAAGGCCGCAGTAGTGCAAGAGGTGGTCCGTAGTGTTCCGTTGCTGAGGTAGGATTAGGGTTGTGTGGGTTGCTTCAAGAACCTGATGGTTGTAAAAAGGTAGCTGTTCCTGAAGCTGGTGATGTGGGACTTCAGGATTCCGTACCTCCTGCCCGATGGTAGCAGTGAGAAGAGAGCACAGCCCAGATGGTGGGATCCTTGGTGGTAGATTTTGCTTTCTCGGGGCAGTGCCTGGTGTAGATGCCTTTCAGGGAAAGAGTGTTAATGCTTCTGGTGAAGATCCTTCATCAGAGAATATTGAGATTTCATTGGATGGACTTTCTGAGATGAGGAGGCAGGGGTTTAGTGGTGAACTGTAGGGGTGAAGATTGGAAACAAAGTTACTGTATTGGTAACTTTGAACACTCTCCCACAACTGGTGACTGGCGCAGGTTTAATTATTAAGTTTAGATCTAAGTATTAAAGAAGAAACTGCAGATGCTGGAAAATCGAGGGTACACAAAATGCTGGAGAAACTCAGCGGGTGCAGCAGCATCTATGGAGCGAAGGAGATAGGCAACGTTTCGGGCCAAAACTCTTCTTCAGATCTAAGATCTGTTTAGATCTAAGCCTGACGGACATTTGATATAAGAATTATTCTAGGATAAAGTGCATCCAAAGTGAGGTGACACGGTGGTGCAATGGTTGAGTTGCTGCCTCAAAACGCCAGAGACCTGTGTTCAGTCCTGACCACGGATGCTGTCTGTATGGAGTTTGTACGTTCTCCCTGTGACCGCGTGGGTTTCCTCCAGGTGCACCGGTTTCCTCCCACACTCCAAAGACGCGCAGGTTTGTAGTTTAATTGTCTTCTGTAAATTGTCCCTAGTGTGTAGGATAGAACTAGTGTGCGGGTGATTGTTGGACCGAAGGGCCTGTTTCCACACTGCTTCTCTAAACTAAATTAAACTAAAGTCTCTCACTGACTGATGGAACAGGTCAAAGGGTTCCAAACACTTTCCTAAGTTTCGGACTGATGCAAAGATTGGTGTATTTGTTGATGTGGTCATCTCTCTGTCCTCTGTTGACATGGAAATAGTCGTGTCATACAACATGGGAACAGGCCCTTCAGCTCAACTTGCCCACGCCGAACAACATGTCCCACCCACACTAGTCCCACCTGCCTGTGTTTGGCCCATATCTCTCTAAACTCTAGACTAAAGACATTTTATGAGAAAGGTGCCACAGAAATGCAAGTTCTTTATGAGTCTGCTCTGTTGAGGTCTCTGAATGTAACTCTGCACTTTCCCTTCATACGCCACATCTGTTGATGGAGTCAGTGGCTGGTTGCCACGGTGGCAATGGGGCCTGAAATGTGTTGGAATGTAGTCTGGTGATACACATCAATTAGACCAACGTAGTTATTAAAGGATGAATATCAGAACAACCAATTGAAGTGAAAGGTAGTCACAATAGGGATCGTGGCCGAGTTACTCCAGGCTGACCAAGTCCTTTACCTTCATCGACATCTTGCAGGGGCAGAGTACGCAGACACCAATGTCCGGAGGCAAATGAAAGTCACAGAGGCATACAACATGGAAACAGGCCCTTCAGCCCAACTTGCCCATGCCGACCAACATGCCCCATCTACACCACTCCCACCTGCCTGTTGTTGGCCATATCCCTCTAAACCTGCCCTATCCATGTACTTGTCTAATGTAACTGTCTAACGATGCGATAGTACCTGCCTCAACGACATCCTCCAGCAGCTCGTTCCATGCACCCACTGCCCTCTGTGCAATAAAGTTACCCCTCAGGTTCCCCTCTCACCTTAAACCTATGTCCTTTAGTTCTCAATTCCCCTACTCTGGGCAAGACTCCTAAATCTTCTCTGCTCCCTTAACACCATCTTTCCTATAACCTGGTGACCATAACTGAACACAACACTCTAAATCTGGCCTCACCTGCTTCTTATATAACTTTAGGCTAAAATTGTATTTTCATTTTCTGTTGTTTTAGCACATTAACAAAATGCCATATTTTCTAAAATCACGACAGTATACATTACTTACCGCAAGCTTACTGAAGAGGGGACCCGTCCTGAAGTGCCGTCTCAGCTTTCCTTCCACAGATGCTGCCTGACCTGCTGAGTACTCCAGCACTTTGTGTTTTGCCCAAAATTCCAGCATTCTTGTGTCTCCAAGTTTACTTGGGGTATTGTGTGCAGTTCTGCTTGCCCCATTACCGGAAGGATGTAAAGGCTTTGGAGATGGTGCCGAGGAGGTTTACTAGAATGATACCTGGATCAGGGGACAAGATTTGATAGGAACCTGAGAGGTAACATTTTCACATAAAGGTTGGTGGGTGTATGGAACGAGCTGTTGGAGCACGTAGTTGAGGCAGGTACCATAACAATATTTAAGAAACATTTGGACAGATTAGTGGATCGGACAGGTTTACAGGGAGATGAAGGACATACATGGATTATTTTCTCTGGAGCTTCGGAGTCTCAGGGATAACCTCATTGAAGTTTATAAACTTATGAGATGCACAGAGGGTACGCAGTCAGAACCTTTTCCCCAGGGTGGAAATGCCAAAGACTAGAGATTATAGCTTTAAGATGAGAGGGGCAAAGTTTAAAGATGGCACAAGGTTTTACAGGTGTGGCACAGTGAAGTTCATGTTCATAAATCATAGGAGCAGAATGAGTTCATTTTGCCCATTGAGTCTATGTCGCCATTCAATCATGGCTGATCTATCCTTCCTCACAACCCCATTCTCCTGCTGTCCCCATAACCCAACACCCAAACTAATCAAGAATCTGTCAAACAGCACATTAAAAATACTCACTAACTTGGCCTCCACAGCCATATGTGGCAATATATTTCACAGATTCACCACCCTCTGACTAAATAAATTCCTCCTCATCCCCTTTCTAAAGGTACGTCCTTTTATTCTGAGGTTTTGCCCTCTGGTCCTAGACTCTCCCATAGTGGAAGCACCCTCTCCACATCCCCTCTATCTAGGCCTTTCACTATTTGGTAAGTTTTAATGTGGAATGGGTGGGGGGGGAGTGGGGTTGTTAGAGGTTACCTAAAATTGGAGAATTCAAAGTTCATACCGTTGGGTTGTAAGCTACCCAAGCAGAATATGAGATGCTGTTCCTCCAGTTTGCACGTGGCCTCACTCTGGCAAAGGAGCATATCGGTAAACATGAAGAACTGCAGTTGCTGGTTTACAAACAAAGACACAAAGTGCTGGAGTGACTCGTGCAACATCTGTGGCGAACATGGATAGGTGATGTTTCTGGTGGGGACTCTCTTCAGACAGAGAGGGGACTAGAGAGCTGAAGGGGAGGTTGGTTACCTAAAATTGGAGAATTCAGAGATCATACTGGTTGTAAGCTACCCAAGTGGAATATGAGCTGCTGTTCTTCCAGTTTGTGTGTGGCTTCACTCTGGCAATGGGGAGGTTGCTTATTAAAACATCATGAAGATTTATAGATTAGAAACAGTACACCAAGTCATGAGAGGAATAAATTGGGTAGACGCATTGAAACTTTTGCCCAGAGTAAGGGAATCCAGAACCAGGGACATAGGTTTAAGTTGAGGTGGGAAAGATTTGATAGGAACCTGAGGGGTAACATTTTCACACAAAGGGTGGTGGGTGTATGGAATGAGCTGTCGGAGCACGTAGTTGACATTTGAGAAACATTTGGACAGGTTAATGATAGGACAAGTTGAGAGGGATATGGGCCAAATGCAGGCAGGTGGGAATAATGTAGATGGGGCATGTTGGTCAATGTGGACAAGTTGAGCCAAAGGACCTGTTTCCACGCGGTATGACTATGACTACATTGATTTATAAACTACATTCATCACAGTTTCCCTTATTGCTGTGTAAAACCTGTCTAACGTATACAGAAGGTGATCCTCATTTGAATTACACTGTGTGTGTGTGTGTACTCAAAGCAGCAACATAATGCTGTATGATTAATTCATGAGCCCCTTCTGTTAAACTAACTCACACATGTCACATCACTTAAAATACACACCTATTGGAAGGTGGCAGCGAATGAAAGTTCATGTTATAGAAGCAGAATTCGCCATTCCGCCCATCAAGTCCAGTCTGCCATTCAATCATGGCTGATATATTATTCCCTCTCAACCCCATTCTCATACCTTCTCCCCATAACCCCTGACACACTTACTAATCAAGAATCTGGGAATGTTCATCTTACAAATACCCAGTGACTTGGCCTCCACAGCCATCTGTGGGAATGAATTCCATAGATTCGCCATCCTCTGGCTAAAGACATACCTTATCTTCTTTCTAAAGGTACATCCTTTAATTCTGAGGCTGTGCCCTCTGGTTCTAGGCTCTCCCATCCGTAGAAACATCATCTCCACATCCACTCTATCCAGGCCTTTCACTATTCGGTACATTTCAATGTGGTCCCACCTCATCCTTCAGCGAGTACAGTCCCAGAGCCGTCAAACACTCCTTATACATCAACCCAATCATTCCTGGGATCGTTCTCGTAAACCTCCTCTGGACCCTCTCCGACGCCAGCACATCCGTCCTCAGATATGTCAGCCACCAAAGCAGGGGTATCACTGAAAACATTTGCAGAAAAGCAACTTTCCCTCCGCTGAGAATCAAAAGATGCATGAATGAAATTATGAAACTTCCTTCTATCTACCGATTGCAACAGACGGCTGTGGAGGCCAAGTAAATTGATATTCTTTACGGTGGAGATTGGTAGGGTCTTGATTAGTGAAGGTGTCGGGGGTTATGAGGCGATGGCAGGAGAATGGGGTTGAGAGGGAAAATAGATCAGCCATGATTGAATGTCGGAGTAGATTTGATGGGCCGAATGGATGGCTCCTATAATTTATGAACTTATGAGCTCCATTGCCAGAGTGAGACCACATTCAAATTAGAGGAACAGCACCTCATATTCTTACAACCCAACAATATGAACGTTGAATTCTCCATTTTTAGGTAACTAACCAACAATTAATCTCCCCCCTTACAGCTTTCTCCTCCCCCTTACAATTAGTCTGAAGAAGTGTCCCAATCAGAGGCATCTCCTACCCATGTTCTCCAGAGATACTGCATGAGCCACTGAGTTACTCCAGCACTTTGTGTCTTTGTTTGTAAACCAGCATCTGCAGTTCCTCGTGCTACCGATATGCTCCGTAGCCAGAGTGTGTCAACATGCAAACTGGTGGAACAGCACCTCATAATCCCCTTGGGTAGCTTACAACCCAGCGGTATGAACGTTGAATTCTCACATTTTAGGTAACATCTAACAACCCCCGCCCATGTGCTCCACCTGTAAAACGTTGCCCCTCTCATCGTACATCTTTGCCTCCAGTCTTTGTAATTTCCAGCCTGGGGAAAACATTTCCGACTGTCTACCTTATCTGTGCATCTCATAAATTTGTAAACTTTAATTCCCCCATATCTATTCCGCTCATGATTTTATACATATACATGATTATTTGATTTCTCTGTGTGGAGTTTGCACGTTTTCCCTGTGACTGCATGTGCTTTCTCCCAGAAGTGTGGGTTTGTAGGTTAATTGGTTTCTGTAAATGATCCCTGCTAGTGTGCAGGTTAGTGCTAGTGTTTAGGTCAAGAGTTCCCAACCAGGGGGTAAATATTCGCTACCCAGGGTGTAAATTTGTTGATTCTGGATTTGTACATATTTTTTCTCATTGTTTTGTTCTGGTATACCGGTATCTGTTCATCATTAGTTGGTCATAAATAAATGAATTAACATTGTTATGTGCTATTTATGTTGCCAAGGCTAAACGGGATCAAAAAGGTTGGGAACCCTTGGTATAGGTGATCACTGATTGGCTTGGACTCGGTGGGCTGAAGGGCATGTTTCCACGCTGTATCTCTAAAGCGAATACCCAATAATACACTTATGCTAAACCCCAATTAGTCTAAGCGAGAAGGAGAGGTTGGGCAGGCTAGGACTTTCAGGAGTGCAGGAGGCTGTGGGGTGATCTTATAGAGTTGTGTAAAATCATGAGAAGAATAAATAGGGTGAATGCACAGTCTTTCAGAGTAGTGGAATCGAGAACAAGATTTAATGTGAGGGGAATATTATTTAATAGGATTCTAAGGGGCAACTTATTTACTGAGAGTGGTGGGTGTATGGAACAAGATGCCAGAGGAGGTCCTGTAACAGCATTAAAAACACACTTGAACAGGTACATGGATAGGAAAGATTTAGAGGGATATGGGCCAAACACGGACAGGTGGGACTAGTGTAGATGGGACATATGGGTCGGCATGGGCAAGTTGGGCCGAAGGGTTTGTTTCCGTGCTGTATGACTCTATGAAGTAATACGTTTGTGTTGCGAGAGGAAATGTGGGAACCAGGAGATGGATTCCTCCATTAATAAACTTAATCCAATCTCAAAGCTAAATTATTTTTTAATTTGTTTTCGAATAGTTTTTCGCACTTGTTGATCAATTAATCAGGCCAATGGCAGTTTTCAAGCACTGATTTGCCAAAGTTGAACAATTCTTAGACAAGAGTAATCAGTCAATTGATCAGAAATGAGTTGCATAACTGTTATTCTTTTTTGAAATGTTTTTAAATTTAAAGATACAGCATGGAAACGGGCCCTTCGGCCCACCGAGCCCACGCTGACCATCGATCACCCGTTCACACTAGTTCTATGATATCCCACTGTCTCATCCACACTTGGGGCAATTTACAGACAGCCAATTAACTTATAAACCCACATGTCTTTGGGACGTGAGACGAAACCGGAGCACCCGGAGGAAACCCACGCGGTCACAGGGAGAACATGCAAACTCTACATAGACAGCACCCAAGGGCAGCATCGAACCTGGGTCACTGATGCTGTGAGGCAGCAGCACTACCCGCTGTGACACTGTGCCACTTGTTAGGGTAATGGCGGCAGTTCGAGAGTAGGGGAATCGAGGACCAGAGGTCATAGGTTTAAGGTGAGAGGGGAAGTTAAATAGGAACCTCAGGGGTAACTTTTTCACGCAGGGTGGTGAGTTTATGGAACAAGCTGCTAGAGCAGGTCGTTGAGGCAAGTACTATAACATTTTTAAAGATAGTTGGTTAGGTACATGGATAGGAAAGGTTTTAGAGGGATATGGGCCAAAAGTGGGCAGGTGGGACTAGTGTAGATGGGGCATCTTGGATGGCATGAACGAGTTGGGCCGAAGGGCCTGTTCCCATGCTGTTTGATTCAGTGACTCCATTTGTTTCCTGCAGGACTAATGTGCCTGCTGACTTTTGCAGATAATTAATAATAATAAATACTAATGCAGATTTATGTATCTTGTTCTTAGCTCACTCACTGATTTTTGGAAATTTATCTGAAAATCAAGAGTGTCGATTTGTCACCGTGTCTGCACCAAACAGCGATCACCCTATACACTAGCACCATCCTGACACACTAGGGACAATTTACAATGTACCAAAGCCAATTAACCTATAAACCTCTACGTCTTTGGGATTTGGGAGGAAACCGGAGCCACCGGAGAAGACCACGTGGTCACAGGGAGAACGTACAAACTCCGTACAGACAGCACCCATAGTCAGGATCGAACCTGGGTCTCTGGCTCTATGAGGCAGCAGCTCTAGCACTGCGCAACAGTACCGCCCCTATTGTCATATGCACCAGAAATGGAACACTGAAATTTTTACTAGCTGTACCTTTGCAAGCACATTATCGCAACAACACAACAAATAAATAGACAATTCATTATTTGTTATTCTTGGTATATCATACCATGTTCGTGGAAACAATAAAGTTTGTGCAGAAACTCTGTGGTTCAGTGCTGAGGTTAGTTTGTAGCTAGTGTTGTGCAGTGTTCAAGAGCCTGACGTGAAGAAGCTGATTGTGAACCTGGAGGTCACGGTTTTCAGGCTTCTGCACCTTCCTCCCGATGGTAGCAGCGAGATAAGAGCGTGGCCAGGGTGGTGTGGGTCTCTGATGATGCTGGCTGTCTCTTTGAGACAGCGCCTCTCATCCATCCCTTTGATGGTGTAGAATTCATTGCTGGAATGGACTGGGCAGTGTCCACCACCATCTGTGATCTCTTTTCATTCTGCGCGTGTGAGTTGCCGAACCAGGCCGTGAATCAACTTTCACTACGCAGTCTAGCATACACCTGTCAAAATTCATCATCATACCAAATCTCCTCAAAAGTTTAATTAAAAAATGTATTCAATTATTAAAAAATAATATTTACACTACAACAAAACAAGCCAGAACCCACCACCATAATACAATACAAACATATATCCATAATACTATGCTACTATACAACTATGTTACAATCATTATTGAGAGTACATTCAACACCCTGCGGAGCCCAGCAGTCCCGGATAAGTTGATGCATTGGTGGGCTTTTTGTGTGAGTGTATCAGTTAAATAGAATGAAGTATTTGTAAAAGACACGGTGAATGCAGAATGTCTTTTTTGGGGAATCAAGAACCAGAGGACACGTTTAAGGGGAGTGGGGAGAGATTTAGTAGGAACGTGAGGGGCAGGTTTCTCGCACAGAGGGTGATGGGTATATGGAACGAGCTGTCAGAGGAGATGGTTGAGGCAGGCTCTATAACAACATTTCCTGTTCATAAGTCACAGGAGTAGAATTAGGCCATTCAACCCATTGAGACTGCTCTGCCATTCAATCATGACTATCTATCCTTCCCACTCAACCCTTTTCTCCTGCCTTCTCCCCATAACCCCTGCCACCCTTATTAACCAAGAATCTGTTAATCATTGCCTTAAAAAAATACACAATGACTCAGCCTCCGCAGCCGTCTGTGGCAATGAATTCCAAAGATTCACTACCCTCTGGCTAAAGAAATTCCTCCTCATTTCCATTCTAAACATATTCTGAGAAGAATATTTAAAATACATTTGGACAGGTATATGGATAGAACAGGTTTAGAAGGATAAGGGCCAAACGTGGGCTGGTGGGACTAGTATAGATGAGGCATCTTGGCATTTGGGCCAAAGGGTCTGTTTCCATGCTGCATAACTATGACTATGCATCTTCGGTGACCTGATGAGGTCTAGAAAGAGTCAAAGGAAATATGTTCAGTTACCGCTTCACTTCCGAGGCCAACTCCCTTCGCCTAATGGAGTCTGCAGATTAAAAGCAGGCAGAAGTTTTCTGAAAGATGGGTCTCGGCCCAAAATATCACCCATTCCTACTAAGTAAGTAAGTTTATTGGCCAAGTATTCACATACAAGGAATTTGCCTTGGTGCGCTGCCTGCAAATAACAACATGACATACAGTGACAGTTACGAATGACTCAGAAAACACATTTCCCTTTCAGAATGGCAGGCAGTGACTAGTGGGGTACCGCAAGGCTCGGTGCTGGGACCGCAGCTATTTACAATATACATTTGGATGAAGGGATTCACATTCGAAAATTTGCAGATGACACAAAGCTGGGTGGCAATGTGAACTGTGAAGAGGATGCTATGAGAATGCAGGGTGACCTGGACAGGTTGGGGGAGTGGGCAGATGCATGGCAGATGAAGTTTAATGCGGATTCTATCCAGAGATGTTGCCTGTCCCACTGGGTTATCCCAGCATTTTGTGTATATCCTTGTGTGTAAACCAGCATTGCAGTTCCATACTACATCGTTTCCTTCCAGCTTCCCTCTCCCTGCCAACATCCCCAGGTTGCTTAGAGTCTTTGTTCCAAGCAGAATCCGGGAGGAAGCACATGACTGGCATCCTCTATCTCACGCCAAGAGTTTAGAACCTCACATGGATGCCAATTGAATATCCATTGTTTGGAATGCGGCCAATTTATTTGAAGATAACTTCAGTTGAGAAAATAATTTGAGTTTATTTAGTACAAAATACTGATGACTGTTAATAGAAACAAGGGTGGCACAGTGGCGCGGCAGTAGAGGTGCCGCCTCACAGTGCCCTAGACCCGGATTCAATCCTGATTAAAGGGTCTCTCTTTGCACATTCTCCCTGCGACCGCATTTTCCCATTTCCTCCCACTTTCCAAAGACGTACAGGTTTGCAGGTTAATTGACTTCTGTGAATTGGCCTTAGTGAGTAGGATAGAACTAGTGAAGGGGTGATCGCTGCTTGGTACGGTCCAAAGGTCCTGTTTCCAAGATGCATCTCTAAACTAAACAGCAGATGCTGGTTTACATAAAAAGACACAAAGTGCTGGAGTAACTCAGCGGATAACATGGATGTTTCGCATCGGGACCCTTCTTCAGACTTCTTAAGCCATTATTCGTGAAGTTGAGTTTCAAGAGTTGCGCTGAAATGAGATGTGCGGGGCAAGTTTTTTGGACAGAAGGTGGAGGGTACCTGGAACGCACTGCCGGAGGCGGTGGTGGAGGCAGATACGATAGTGGCATTTAAGAGACTTTTGGACAGGCACATAGACATGCAGGGAATGGAGAGATATGGATCACGTGCAGGCAGAGAAGACTTGGTCTTGGCATCATGTTTGGCACAGATATTGTGGGCCGAAGGACCTGAACCTGTGCTGTACCGTTCTATGTTAAGACATCCGATAGTCAAACGCATCTCACTTAACGAAGAAAGACACATAATGCTGTAGTAACTGAGCTGGTCAGTCAGCATTCCTGGAGAAAAGAATAGAGTCAAAGTCATACAGCATGGAAATAGGCCAACCTGCGCAAGCCAACCAACTTGCCCCATCTACACTAGTCCCACCTGCCTGTTTTTGGCCCACATCCCTGAAAGCCTGTCCTATCTGTATATCTGTCTAAATGTTGCCTCAACTACCTCCTGTGGCACCTCATTCTATATACCCAATACCCTGTGCGTTTACCTGATCTGTTCCTCCCATGATTTTGTACATCTCTATAAGGTCACCCATCATCCTCCTAAGCTCTGAGGAATAAAGTCCTATCCTGCCCAACCTCTCCCTGTAGTTCAGGCCCTTGAGTCCTGGCATAATTCTGGTAAATCTTGTCGACCCAAAACATCACCTATTCCTTTCCCCCAGCGATGCTGCCTGACCCGCTCCAGCATTTTGTGTCTATCTTCGTCGTAAACCATCATCTGCAGTTCCTTCCTACATCATCTCAGTTAACAATCTCATTTTAAGGATTTGCACCCAAAATATATAATGGAATCACACATTCATTGCTCAACCCCACCCGTTGCATTGACAAAAGATTATTCCCAGTCTTTGCTGTACTACAACATTGCTAAATAAATAAATTATCTGTTACCGTGGCAACAGGAATTTAGCTCCTCCAGCCTACTAAACCATTACCTTAGGCCATCAGAGAATTTTACCTCGCCCGTCTCTGCGTTTAAACATTAGCTATGCTTCTTAAAGCTGCCAGTGTGCCTCCCTCGTCTCAGAATCCAGCTCTCCACATCTCTCCTCTGAGAATTCAGCACCAACGCCCCATCAACATTTATTTTAGTTTGGTTTAGAGTTACAGCACAGAAGCAGACCCATCGGCCCAACTCGTCCATGCCGACCAATATCCCCCAAGCGGCACAGTGGTGCAGCGGGTAGTGTCGCTTCCTCACAGCACCAGAGACCCAGGTTTGATCCGGGGTACGGGTGCTGTGTGTACGTAGTTTGTGCATTCTCCCTGTGACCGTGTGGGTTTTCTCCGGGTGCTCCGGTTTCCCCCCACACTCCAAAGACATACAGGTTTGTTGGGTAATTGGCTTCTGCAAAATTGTAAATTGTCACTAGTGTGTACGATGTGTTAGTGTACAAAGGTCTGTGCGCACTCGGTGGGCTGAACAATCACAGTGATTTCTCACTGCATCTCTAAAGCCTAAAGTCTAAAATTAAGCCAGTCGTTTGCCCACATTTGGCCCATATCCTCCTATATGTTTCCTATCCGTGTATCTGTCCAAATATCTTCTGAAAATCACAACTATACAGCATTGAAACGCCCTTCAACCAACTCGTAAACGCCGACCAAGATGCCCCATCGACACTAGTCCCACCCACCCACGTTCGGCTGATATCCCTCTAAACCTTTCCTATCCATGTACCTATCTAAATAACTTTTAAATGTACCTGCCTCAACTACCTCCTGTAGCAGCTGGTTCCATATACCCACTACCCTCAGTGTGTTCCTGGGCTGTGGGTGGGGATTCAGTGGGTGGGGAGCGTCGGTGATGACAGACAGTATCCATCAGATGGAATTGTTGCAGTTAGCATTTTCAATGGGCTTGTACTTTAGACTTTAGAGATACAGTGTGGGAACAAGTGCTCCTGTGCCAACCAGCGATCGCACAACACAATCCTACACACCAGGGACAATTTAGTTTTACTGAAGCCAATTAATCTACAAACCTGTATGTCTTTAGAGTGTGGGAGGAAACCGGAGCACATGGAGAAAGCGCACGCGTTCATGGGGAAAAAGTAATAACTCCGTACAGACAGCACCCGTGATCAGTATCGAACCCGGGTCTCTGGCGCTGTGAGGCAGCAACTCTAGCACTGCACCACTGTGCCGTCCGTTCTTGTCCCTATGGAAAATATATTGCCTCAGCCATGGGGTCACGTGGTCAGTGAAGTTGTCAAGGCTGGATCTTTCTCAGTGCAAGACCCCTTCAGACGGTGTCAAGCTGGTTATTACGCAGTTAGTCACCTGAACCTCAGCTCCTCTGAGCGGTTCTGGACCCTTCTCATGGGTAATCATGCCAGCAGCCATGCCCTGACCTGGGGCATGAATAAAACATAATGACCTCTTGGAGCAACCACTGTGAATTCCAATAGTGTTTGTCCACCTCCTTCACATGGCCATACAAGCTAAAGAACAGAGAGGCATTTGGACTGCAGTTGACACAAGCAGCTGCAATTGTGGCACAGCAGGTAGAGTCGCTGCCTCACAGCACCAGAGACCTCGGTTCAATCCTGATCTCAGGTACTGTCTCCTGACCTTCGCCACTGTCTGTCTGTTTGTGTGTGTGTGTGTGTGTGTGTGTGTGTGGGTGGGTGGGTGCGTGTGGTTTGCATGTTCTCCCTGTGACCACGTGAATTTCCTTCGGTGCTCCAGTTTTCCTCCCACAATTTTGTTTTGCGATGCAGCGTGGAAACAGGCCCTTCGGCCCACTGAGTCTGTGCTGACCAGCGATCAGCGTATATGAGCACACTCCCACACACTAGGGACAATTTACAATTTTACGAAAGCCAATTAACCTACAAACCTGCACGTTTTTGGAGTGTGGAAGGAAACCAGAGCACCCGGTTAAAACCCATGCAGTCAGTAGGAGAACGTAGAAACTCCGCACAGACAGCACCCATAGTCAGGATTGAATCTGGGTCTCTGGCACAGTGCGCAGCAACTCTACCCCTGCGCCACTGTACCTTCACATCCCAAAGACGTGTGGGTTTGTAGGTTAATTGTCCCTCTGTAAATTGTAGGGAGTGAATAAAAGAGTGGGATAACATAGAACGAGTGGAAACAGGTGATCGAGCGTTGGTGTGGACCCGGTTGCTGAAGGGCCTGTTTCCTTGCTGTATCTCTAAACTAAACTAAACTGAAGTTCTAGCTAAACAAATTTCCTTCAGTCACAGGAAGAACATGCAAACTCCACATGCTCACAAGCAGCGCCCGAGGTCAGGATCGAACCCGGTTCTCCAGCGCTGTGAGGCAGGGTCCCTACCCGCTGCACCACTGTTGAGCCCCAGTGAATCAGCTTTGGATAACATAGACACAAAATGCTGCAGTAATTCAGTAGGTCTGGCTGCTTCTCTGGAGAAAAAAAGATGGATTTTGAAGGGTTCCGCCCTGAAAAATCACCCAACCTGTTCTCCAGAGATGCTGCCTGACCCACTGAGTTACTCCTGCACTTTGTGCTCCAGTGACTAACTTCAATATAAACCAGCATCTGCAGTTCCTTTCTACACAAGCATTGGATAAGATCACACTTCATTCTTGCAAATGCCAGGTAGAAACTGAAGCTTCTGGAAGTGAAGTCATATTTTGTTATTCCCAAGCTGAGGTAAAAAAATTTCATCTGCAGTCCTTGGTTTGAAGAAAGAATTCAATAAAGGCCAGCTAAGATTGACTGACAAAATAATGCAGCAATTCTCTAGATCTGGAAGTACAGCACACAGCCCAGCACTCTGAAACACAGTGGGTTTCCATAGCAACATTCAACCTCCTCACTGCAGTCTTAATGCACTCATGTGTTGGCAGATGATGCGGGAAGAAGCAGCCCCTGGCTAAACTAATACTGCGCTCGTTGTGTTAAATCCCCGGGTGTGGGGAGTGGCTCTTTGGTCCAAGTCACAGTCATACAGCATGCAAACTGGCCCTTCGGCCCATCTTGCCCACGCCGACCAAGGTGCCCCATCTACGCTAGTCCCACCAGCCTGTGTTTGGCTCACATCCCTCTAACCCTAAACTAGGGAGGAATCTCAGGACAAGGCTGCCACATTTAGAACTGAGATGAGACAATTTTTATACAGAGTTTTGGCCCACTGTGTCCACACCGACCATCGATCACCAGTTCACATTGGTTCTATGTTATCCCACTTTCTCATCCACACCAGGGGCAATTTACAGAGGGCCAATTAACCCACAAACCCACACATATTTTGGAAGTGTGAGGAAACCAGAGCACCCGGAGGAAACCCACGTGGTCTCAGGGAGAACGTGCAAACTCTACAAACAGCAGTTTAGTTTAGCATAGTTTAGTTTATTGTCACGTGTACCTGGGTACTGTGAAAAGCTTTTTGTTGTGTGTAATCCAGTCAGCGGAAAGACTATACATGATTACAATTGAGCCTTTGGCCGTGCACGGATACAGGATAAAGGGAATAGCGTTTAGTGCACGCTAAGGCCAGTAAAGTCCAATTAAACATAGTCTGAGGCCGATATCTTTCTAAATATTTCCAAATGTTATAGTTTAGTTCAGGGATACAGCGTGGAAACAGGCCCTTCGGCCCACTGAGTCTTGATTACCCAATTGAAGAACTGGAGAAAGCAATATTCCCAAGCAGAATATGAGGGAATGCGTGCGGCCTCACTCTGACAGTGGATGAGGCCCTGGCCAGAAAGGTCAGTGTGGGAATTAACGTGTATTCACTCTGTGTCTGACCCCGGGAGTGTGTGATGGGATAGTGTAGAGGGAGCTTCACCCTGTATCTGACTCTGATCCCTACGGTCTCCGGGAGAGCTGTGTGCAGTTCGTAATCCCTGACCCTTTAAACAACAATCTCCAGACTGAGCAATTTAGTGGTAATCCGCAGTGTTTGAAGTAACAGCTCATGTACAGTTGCTCACACAGAGTGTGGGTGGCTGCGTAGTGGGAGGATGGGGGATTAATGGGATAGACATTAATCACAGGCACTGCTTCAAGTGTGTGTCAAAACATCCCAACAAACAACTCATCTTCCACTCTCCTTCCGTGCTCCAGCACCCACCTCCAGCGCAGGGCGGCTGCTAAGTGGGGCGTAGACACAAGGAACTTCAGATGCTGGTTTACATAAAAAGGACACAAAGTGCTAGAGTAACTCAGCGAGTCAGGTAGCATCTCTCGAGATCTGTATAAGATGAGGCGTAGAAAGCATTTTATAGAGTTGTAGTCATGCAATGTGAAAACAGGCCCTTCAGCTCCACTTGCCCACGCCGGCCAACATGCCCCATCTACAATACTCCCACCTGCTTATGTTTGGCCCATTATCCCTCTAAACCTTTGTTCTCCATGTACCTGTATAAATGTTTCTTTAAGCGTTGCGATAGTACCTGCCTGAACTACCACCTCCGGCAGCTCGTTCCATATACCCACCACGCTCAGTGTGTAAAAAAAGTACTCCTCAGGTCTCTATTAAATATTTTGCCCCTCACCTTAAACTCATGTCCTCTGGATCTCAATGCCCGATTCTGGGCAAGAGACACTGTGCTTCTACGCCTGGGGTTCCCAACCTTTTTCGTCCCGTTTACCCCCGACAACTTTAATAGCACATAACAATGTTATTTCCCTTATTTATGAACAACTAATGATGAACAGATACCAGAACCAAACACAGTCAGTCAATGAGAAAGAATATGTTCAAATCCAGAATCAACAAATGTAACCCCTGGGTAGGTGAAATTTACCCCCTGGGGGTAAATTGACACCAGGTTGGGAGCCCTTTATTTATACAATCTATTCCCGATCTATTTTATTGGGGTTCACCACAGCTTGGTTTGGGAACAGCACCATCCAAGACCCCTAGAACCTGCAGAGAATTGTGGATGCAGCCCAGAGCGCAACACCAACCTTCCTTCCATTTATGCTGCCTCGCAAGGCCACCAGCATAATCAAGGACCAGCCTCACTCCGGTCTCTCCTTCTTCTCCCCTCTCCCATTGGAGAAAACGTACAGAAGTGTGAAAACGCACACCTCCAGATTCAGGGACAGTTGTTATCAGGAAGCTGAACCATTTTATCACCAACTAGAGAGTAGCTCTGACCTCCCATCACCTCATTGGAGACCCTTAGACTATCTTTAATTGGACCTTACGGGACTTTAACTTGCACAAAATGTTATTCCCTTTATCCTGTGTCTGTACACTGTGGATGGCTTGATTGTAATCATATATAGTCTTTACTACGCAGCTGGATAGCATGCAACAAAAAGCTTTTCACTGTACCCCGGTACATGTGACAATAAACTAAACTGAACTGTACTAGGCTGGAGGGCAAGTGGGGGGTGGTCTGTTACTGACCCCCTTTGATGCTCCCTCTTGCCTTATTCCATTATAAGATCAGAAAGAGTCAGGAAGTCACGATGCAGCTTTATAGGATTTCGGTTGCAGCGCATTTGGAGTATTGCGTGCTGTTCTGGCCACCCCATTACAGGAAGGATGTGGAGGATTTAGAGAGATGCAGAGGAGATAGGGTGAATGCACAACCTTCTACCAAAACTACACATATTGCTGGAGTAACTCAGTGGGTCAGGCAGCATCTCTGGAGAACATGAATAGGTGGCGTTTCGTGTTGAGACCCTAATCGTAGGTCTAGGATGAGAGGGGAAAGATTTAATAGGAACCTGAGGGGAAACCATTTTACACAGGGGGTGGTGAGTGTATGGAATGGGCTGCCAGAGGAGGTGGGTATGGTGAGTACAATGATGCTGTTTAAAAGACATTTGGATGAGAACATGGATTAAAAAGGTTTATAAGGACATGGGTTGAATGCGGGTAAATGGAACTATCTTTGATGGGGCGTCTTGGTCGGCATGGACGAGTTGGGCTAAAGTGCCTGTTTCCGTGCTGTATGATTCTATGACTAAATGGGACCGGTGCAGATAGGACCACTTAGCCTAGATCCAAGTATGGATAGGTTGGGCCAAAGGGCCTGTTTCCGTGCTGTACGTACGACTATAATTGAAGTAATGACATAAAAGGGTTTAAACTGCAAAGTAAAATGATCACATACTTAATAATTGCAGCTCCTCCACTTTGAATGATTAAATTCATGATATTTGTTCTGCTCCGTGGGAAGAAAATGCCAAATGTAGTTGTTGCAATTGTGAGCGTAATAATTACTTGGAAGAAGATGGAAAGTGAGCCACAGACGCATAAAACCATGTGTCTAATAGGGCTTTCTTTTGTGAAAGATGTCATTCAATTGGAAATGATGCAGAAGAGATTCATCAGGATGTTCCTGGGCGTGTGGGCTTGAGACATGGGGAGAGGTAGGACAGGCTGGGACTTTTTCCTCAGGAGCATCAGAGGCTGAGGGGTGACCTTATTGAGCTGTAGGAGGTCATGAGGGGCACAGATAAAGTGAACGCTCACTGTCTTTAAAAGAGCACCAAGTACTGGAATAACTCATCGGATCAGGCAGCTTCTCTGGAGGAACAGCATCTTATATTTTGCTTGGGTAGTTTACAGCCCTGCGGTATGTTCATAAGTTGATGAGCAGAATTAGGCCATTCGGCCCATCAAGTCTACTCCGCCATTCAATCATAGCTGATCTATCTTTCCTCTTCAACCCCATTCTCCTGCCTTCGTCCCACAACCCCGGATACCCGTACTAATCAAGAATCAGTCAATCTCCGGCATTAAAATATCCATTGACCAGGCGTCTACAGCCATCTGTGGCAATAAATTCCACAGATTCACCACCCTCTGACTAAATAAATTCCTCCCCATCTTTCTAAAACGATGTCCTTTATTCTGAGGTTATGCCCTCTGGTCCTAAACTCTCCCACTACTGGAAACATCCTGTTGACATTAATTCCACATTTACATTCACATTGTACATTGAATTCTCTAACTTCTACTCACACTCTCCTCCCTCCCCTTACCCCTTGCCCCCTCCTGGTCGTTTAACCAGTTCCACCGTTCTCCACATTGTTTCTCTTGAGATCACACCATCTCTGGCCAACAATGGATCTACCAGGCACCGCCCTGCCAGCCAACATTTGTGACCGGCCCTGATTTGTCCTGGTCTTTTCTTGCCCCCAACTCTTCACCTCACCCCTCCCCGCATCCCCTGCTTTCAGTCTGAAGTAGGGTCCCGACCAGAAACATCACCCATCCTTTTTCTCCAGAGATCCTGCCTGACTATCGTTGATATAAACCAACATTTGCAGTTCCTTGTTTCTACTCTTTTTGGAGAACATGGATAGGGGACATTTCTGTTTGAGACCCTTTTTCAGACTGCTCAGTCTTTTCGCAAGGTAAAGGATTCGAAAACTAGAGGACACAGGCTTAAGGTGAGAGGGGAGAGGTTTAAGAGGGACCTCTGGGGCAACATTTTCATTCAGATGGTAGTTAACAATTGTTTATGCTGAACAACATGCCCCATCTAAGATAATCTGATTTGCCCCTTGTTTGGTCCCTATAACTCTAAACCTTTCCTATCCATGTACCTGTCCAAATGTCATTTCCATATATGAACCATCCTCTGAGTGAAAAAGGTGCTGTTCCTCCAATTTGCGCGTGGCCTCACTCTGACAGTTGAGGTCGGCCACGACAGAAAGGTCAGTGTGGGAATGAAGAGGGGTTAACATGGTTTGTAACTGGGAGATCCAGCAGTCCTTGACCTGTTGTTATAGTACCTGCCTCAACTACCTCCTCTGGCAGCTCATTCCATACACCCACCACCCTCTGTGTGAAAATGTTGCCGCTCTGGTTCCTATTAAATCTTTTCCCTCTCACCTTAAACCTATGTCCCCTGGTTCTTTAATTTCCCCACCCTGGCTAAAAGACTCCACTTGTGCATTCACCCTATCTATTCCCCGCGTGATTTTATACATCTCTATAAGATCATCCCTCATCCTCCTGCGCTCTAAGGAATAAAGTCCCAGCCTACCCAACTTCTCCCTGTAGCTCAGGCTCACGAGTCCTGGCAACATCCTCGTAAATACCTGCAGTCGTCCCAGCTTAATGAGATGATTATAGAGTTGGATGTACGAGGATGTGCTGTGTGAGAACACAGCTAACGTTGAACGCAATCAGATGTGAAGTGATGCATGTGGAAAGAAAATATGGTAACAGACAAGAAAAATTAAAGGGTAGGTTCCTTTTAAATCTTTCCCCTCTCACCTTAAACCTGGGCCCTCTAGTTATTGATTCCCTTACATTGGTAATAAAGACTGTGCATTCACCCAATCTATTCCTTCCATGATCTTACACACCTTTATAAGATCACGCCTCAGCCTCTTGCTTTCCATGGAATATCCATAAGCTTAGTTTAGTACTGTTTAGAGATACCGCAGAAACAGGCTTTTCGGCCTACCGAGTCCATACCGACCAATGATTACCCCGCACACTAACACTATCCAACACACATTAGGGACAATTTACACTATTACCGAAGACGATTAATCTACCAGCTTGTGCGTCTTTGAAGTGTGAGAGAAAACTGGAACACCTAGGGAAAACCCACACATTCACGGGGAGATCGTACAAACGCCGTACAGAGAGTACCCATAGTCAGGATCGAACCTGGGCATCTGCCGCTGTGAGGCAGCAACTCTACCACTGCACTACTGCGCCTTCCTTATTCCAAGAAATATATTTTACAGGGTTTGTGGCAACAGAGAGACCAGGGGTTATATGTATATTAAGATAACAAGACAGGTTGAGGAAGTTTTAAAAGCCCTGTGGTTTCCTGTATGATTTATTAATGAGGGAAAAACTCATTAAAATAAGCAAGCTATGCCTAACCATTATAACAGGCTTCTGGTTTGGAGCCAGTCTTCTGACTTACCCCAATGGAGATGAGTGATTTAAACTATACTTTAGAGATACAGTGCGGAAACAGGCCCTTCGGCCCACCGAGTCCACACCGGCCAGCAATCACCCCGCACATAGCACTATCTTACACACGAGGGACGCTTTACATGTAACCTACAAACCTGCGCGTCTTTGGGGTGTGGGAGGAAACCAGGGCACCTGGAGGAAACCCACGTGGTCACATGGAGAACGTACAAACTCCGCACATTTCCCAAAGGTCAATGTGTTATTCAAGACTGGAAAGCAGGCAGGGCTGCCAACATTGGGTGAGAGTTGGGAGTGAGAAATTGCGAGAGACCAAGCCCGAGGGAGCGCAGTGATTGAGAAGGGGGGGGGGGGGGGGGGATGGGGTTGTCCCCCCTCCCATTGGTACGGAGCTTTGACATTTTTCAGCTTCAAATTGTGCAATCTGGTGCATAGTAGCGAGTCTTTTAACTTGCACTTGAATGCAATATTTATGTTTTACATTGGATTAGCTATGAATAAGGTTAGGCTACATTACATTCCTAATTACATTCCACAGTAGAGCCCTGGCTCTGATCAACACGTGAAGCACATGAATGATCTTAGTATATTCATGTATGGAAATCAGATTATAATCAAACACTTGGCCCATTTTGACCAACCTACGTCTCACTGCACACCTGGTACTACTCCTGGCCCTGACTCCAGTTGCATACCTTCTCTCATTCCTGTCCCTGAGTCCAGCCCTACACCCGGCCCCCTATTCTACCCTGATCATAGCTGCTTACCTGCTTAGGTTCCCAAAGCTGAACACTCCCATTGTCCCAGCTTTGACTGCACACATAGTGCTATTCCAGACCTTGACTCTGGATGCACACTTGGCCTTGCTATTAACCCCCTGCACTGACAATATATCTAGCCCACATATAAAGCCCCATATCTGACCCCCTGGACTTAACCTATTACATTCAAGTCCACGGGTGCTTATCTAATACGGTAATCTTTTATGGGGCACTTCACGGACCAAATTTTGTATAACAAAATTTGTTACATCCAGTAGCTTCCTTGTTATCTAACATGCTAGTTACTTTGTCAAAGAAGTCGTCAATTGGTTGAACACAATTTCTCATCCATAAAATTTTACCCACTCAGCTGTATAAGTATTCTGTCACCATTTCCTTCATTTTCCTAACAAACTGCCCTGAAGTCATTTTCACCCCCAATATTTTCAGTATTTTGCTGTCTTCCTCAGCTTTTCCGAAATGCAAAATCCAATAACTATATATTTAAGCAATATTATTCTGCTAAATGTGATCTTGAGAGTACATAATATTTTCTGTGATATTCATAACGCAACAATGATAAAAAGATCTTTGTTTTGATTGCACCTACCAACATGCATTCATTATTATACTACAGTTAATATGTACTGAGGGCAAATTTTTGTACCAATGCTCCCCATTCCCAATTACATTTACATTGAAGTGATTGAAATCCAAGTGAAGTTTAAATGGCATCAGAAAAATAAAACCTCCGGAATGGATGATATTCATAACGTGGTTGGTTGTAGTCAGTATCAGCACAATTACTATATTAAACTTTGAATCTTCAGATGTCCTGGTTCAAGCTAAAACTAAAGACAAAAAATAACCTCCTCACACATTCCTCTGCAAGTATCTCTGTCACTCCTTTAAAATATGCCACTTCTTTGAACAAACTCTTAAACATCGCATCTTGATCAGTTTCCATCTAACTCCTTGAGCATGTTCATCTACGTGCTCAATTCATAAAACAACGAGATTGGGGACATTTCTATTCAACCTGTCAAAGGAATTTGGGCGGGGAGGGGGTGGTTTAGAAATAGTCAGTGAGGTAAACAAACATAATAGTTGAGAGGCAAATGACAGTAATGCTACCTTCCCAAAATTTAACTGAAGGAAATAATAGGGTATCGGGGCCGTATGTTGTGACAGACAGCATGACACCTTGCATGTCATTTTAATCTTACACTTATCCCATCCTCCTGGATATTCCGAACTAATAAATTAATGTTTTGTCAACTAATTACAAATCACGCTAATTACAAATCAATCACATTAGCCAACTCCGAAATACGAAGGTGCTGGCATTGGGACCTGGTTCTGAACTCCCCTAACATCGGGAACATTTTTCCTGCAGTTACAGTAAGTGAAAATCTAGCAGGCAAGCAGGATGCTTTCTCCAACCACCCCCATTTGAAGGCCACTATCTTCCACCGTTTCTACCTGCTTGGTACCTACTTCCAGCGGCCACTGGTTGTCCTCCAAGATGCACCTGGCCACAGCCTGGTCCATGCCGGTCACCTTGGCAAATTCGGCGCAGAGACTCTCACGGCAGCGGCGCAACGCTTCCGACGCCCCCAACGGCCCTGGACTCTTGCACTGAGGCTTCTCCATGGCTGGAGCTGCAGCGAGCGACTCGCCAGCCCGGCAAACACTCGCCAGCCCGGCAAACACTCGCCAGCCCGGCAAACACTCGCCAGCCCGGCAAACACTCGCCAGCCCTGGCTCCCCGTCCGCATGTGCCCCCACCGCTGCTTCAGCTTCCCTCAGCCCTGGCTCTCCAACACCCGTGACCCATGCAGTTGCTCACAGAATTTCTCACGCAGAGCATGAGTAATTTGTGATCAGCGAGAGAACGTGAGAATTTGGCGAAATGCGTGAGTCTCATGCTCAGTGTGTGAGAGTTGGCAGCCCTGAAGGCAGGAGTTACTGGAATATTAATCATCCACCGGTTGAACATCAGATCAAGGGAAATGACTGGAACTGATGAGCCATTAACTGAGCAAGCATGTTGGGAGATGTTGCACTTTGGGAGGTCGAATGTAGGGGGAAGAGAAACCATTAATGGCAAAACCCTTAATAGCATTGATGTACAGAGTGGTCTTGGGGTCCTAGTCCAGAGGTCCCTGAAAGTGGAAACACAAGTAGATCAAGCGGTAAATAAGATGTATGGTGCGCTTGCCTTCACAGCTCGGGCATTGGATATAAGAGTCAGGAAGTCATGATGCAGCTCAATTGGACTATGGTTCGGCTCGGAGTTCTGCTCGCCCCATTACAGGAAGGATTTGGAGGCTTTGGGGAAGGTGCAGATGAGGTTTACCAGAATGATACCTGGATTAGACGATTTCAGCTATAGGGAGAGGTCAAAAAGACTTGGATTGTTTTCTCTGGATTCTATAGGAGCCAAGAAAATCAAAACTAGTGATTTTCTAGAACTAGAACATGCACTGGTTCTATCCTACACACTAGGGACAATTTATAGAGGGCCAATTAACCTACAAACCCGCATGACTTTGGAGTGTGGGGGGAAACTGGAGCACCCGGAGAAACCCCACACGGTCACAGAAAGAAGGCACAAACTCTGTACAGACAGCGGTGGAGGAATTGGGTCTATTTTGGGTTACGGGGAGAAGGCAGGAGAATGTGGTTTAGAGAGAATGATTGAATGGTGGAGAAGACTCGATGGGCAGAACGGCCTAATTCTGCTCCTATGATTTTGGATAACATACAAACTCCATACAGATAGCACCCGTAGTCAGGAACAAACCCGGGTTTCTGGCACTTTAAGGCAGCAACTCTACTGCTGCACAACTATCCACTGAAGCCCAGTGAATTATTATTGCAGAGACAGAAACTGCACTCACCTTCCCTCTGAAATTAGTTTGCGTGCACGATGGTGCAACTTGCGGGGAGATCACAGGCAATCCCCTCTACTGAGGATCTTTGTTGGGTCATTTCTAATCCTGTGATCTTTTTTAACCCGAGTGTTTTATCAGCAAAAGCTCTCTTTGTTCCATGTGCCAAAGTGATAACGTCTGGCGGTAATTATTGCTGTGAGGTCTAATAACATGAATTGCTCTAACGCTGACCTGACCTTGTGTCAGGAGTATTGAATTGCACTTAAAGAAAGTCTTTAACATGGAGAAAATGTTAGAGCAAGAACAGAAAACGAGGGCAGGATTCACAGGAGTGAACCAGAAGCCATAGGTTTGAGGTGAGGGGTAAAATAGGAACCTAGTGGGCACTTTGTCACTCAAAGGGTGGTGGGTGTATGGAACGAGCTGCTGGAGGACGTAGTTGAGGCACGTACTATCGTACCATTTAAAAGACATTTGGACAAGTACATGGGCAGGAAAGGTTTAGAGAGCTATGGGCCAACACAGGCAGGTGGGACTAATGTAGATGGGGCATCTTGGTGGGCATGGATACATGGAGTCATGAGGAACTGCAGATGCTAGAAGCTAGAGAGAAATAAACACAAAGTGCAGGAGGAACTCAGTGGTTCAGAACATCTTAGTTTAGTTTAGAGTTACAGCGTGGAAACAGGCCCTTTGGCTCACCGAGTCCACAGATCACCCGTATACTAGCACCACTCTACACACTAGGGACAAAGTACAGAACCCAATTAACTTACAACCTACACGTCTTTGGGATATGGGAGGAAACCGGAGCACCCGGTGGGAATCCACATGGTCACAGGGAGAATGTGCAATGTAGAGGAGATCAGCACAGGGTGGCGCAGCAGGGGAGTCGCTGCCTTACAGCGCCAGAGACCCGGATTCGACCCTGACTATGGGTGCTGTCTGTACGGAGTTTGTACGTTCTCCCTGTGACTGCGTGCGTTTCCTCCAGGTGCTCTGGTTACCCCCTACATTCTAAAGGCGTGCAGGTTTGTAGGTGAATTGGCTTCTGTAAATTGTAAATTGTCCCCTGTATGTAGGATACTGTTAGTATTCAGGCTGATCGCTGGTCAGCGTGGACTCGGTGAGCTAAAGGGCCAGTTTCCTTGCTGTGTAGTCATGGGGTCATACAGTATGGAAACAGGCCCTTCGGCCTAAATTGCCCACTTCACCAACATGGTCCATATACACTAGTCCCACTTGCCTGCGTTTGGTCCATATCCCTCTAAGCCTTTCCTATCCACGTATCTGTCTAATTACTTCTTAAATGTTTCAATCGTCCTTGCCTCAACTACTTCCACCGGCAACTCATTCCATTCACCCACCACCCTTTGTGTGAAAGTTACCCCTCAGGTTCTTAAAAATTCTTTGCCCCTTCACCTTAAACCTATGTCCCCTTCTTCTCGATTCCCCTACCCTGGGCAAGAGACTCGGTGCTTTCACCCGATCTACCCATATCTGTGAACATTTGCACCATTGGTGGATTTATTACTGTAACTGCGTTACACCACGGGGATGGTGAAGGGAGTGTGGAGGTCACATTGTGTAATAGAAATGGTTTAGGGTTGTCTGAAGCAGCAGACAACAGTTTATTGTGTTGTCAACGTGATTGGCAGCGAAAGGCGAGACCTAACAGTAATTAAACACTTGCCTTTCATGAGGGAAGTCACCGCTTAGTGACAAGACGGGATAATTATTGGTCCTTGGTGGTTTGCAGACAGTTTCACTAAAGGCGTTAGGGGAAGCCCAAGACTGGAATTTTTCCTTCTAAACAGTCCCCCTGGTGTCTCGGAAAATCCAATGAGAGCCTCGTCAATCAGGATTTAGGAACCACCCAATCTTTAGCATGTTCTTTATGGGCCGAAGGGTCTGTTCCTGTACTATTCTATGTTCTATGTACTGTTAAGGCCAATGATGATCGTAGAGTTGCTGCCGCACAGCACTAGGATTAACACAGTGCTGATTTAACTCCGTACAGACAGCACCCATAGTCAGGGATTAACTAGCACACAGCACAGAGATCCAGGATTAAACCTGAGCACAGGTGCTGTCTGTACAGCGTTTGCACGTTTTCCCGCGTGGGTTTTCTCCGTGTGCTTCGCTTGCTCCCACATCCCAAAGACGTACAGGTTTATAGGTTCATTGGCTTTGGTGACATTGCAAATTGTCCCCAGTGTTTAGGATAGTGCTGGTGTACGGGGTGATCGCTGGTCGGCGTGGACTCGGTGGGCCAAAGCGCCCGTTTCCACGTTGTAACTTGAAAGTCTAAACGTCTAAAGGTTTGTAGGTCAATTGACTTCTGTAAATTGTAAATTGTCCCTAGTGTGTAGGGTAGTGCTAGTGTACGGGGTGATCGCTGGCCGGCGTGGACTCGGTGGGCCGAAGTCCCTGGTTCCACACTGTATCTCTAAATTAAACCACAACGTGTGAGTTTTACGCATTGCTCTGATCACAGAATTACAAGAGAGATGTGATTAAACTGGTGAACTGCGGAGGAGGCTGGAGGGAACGCTGTCAGGACTGGGAAATTGCAGCAGGGAGCAGATATTGGATTAACTGTGGATACTTAATTGAGATATTTGCGCTAAAGAGAGCTTGAGAGGGTTCATGGGGGAATGAAAGGGAGAGGTATCTTGCTGAAGGGGATGGTTCATGGTGGGTGAGGATTCACCGAGGAGAGGTTTTACTGAGGGACGGGTCTCACAGGGATAGGAGTTAGAGCACAGAGCAATACAGCACAGGAAGAGGCCCTTCAGCCCACAATGTCCGTGCCAAACTGATTTAACTTTAGATTTTACAGGGCGGAAACAGGCCCTGCTGCCCATCGAGTCTGCGCCAACAAGCAATCACCCTGTAGACCAGCACTATCCTACTCACTACGGCGAATTTACAATTTTAGTGAAGTCAATTAACCAACAAACCCGCAGGTCTTTGGAATGTGGGAGGAAACCGGAGCACCCAGAGAAAGCCCACGCAGTCATAGGGAGAACGTATTAACTCCGTACAGACAGCACCATAGTCAGGATCGAATCCGGGTATCTGGCACTGTGAGGCAGCGACTCTACCGCTGCGCCACCCTGTGCCGATCTCTTCTACCTGCACGTGATCCATATCCTTCAATTCATAGAACATAGAACAGCACAGCGCAGGAACAGGCCCTTCTGCCCACAATGTCCACGCCAAACATGATGCCAAGTTAAACTAACGTCCTCTGCCTGCACGTGATTCATATCACTCCATTCCCTGCACATCCATGTGCCTATCTAAAAACCGCTTAAGCCCCACCATCGTTTCTGCCTCCACCACCTTCCCAGTCACTGGGGAAAGGCCTCACTGGGCAAGAAGGTCACGCTTAGGACATGGGCTCTAACTTTACCCTGAGATGGAACCACAACTAGGGATGGGGGAGGGGGGTGGGTGTAATGAGGCCACAGGTGTGGCATGGTGGCGCAGAGGTAGAGTTGCTGCCTCACATCGCTAGAGACCCGGGTTCGATCCTGACTATGGGTGCTGTCTGTACGGAGTGTGTGCGTTCTCCCTGTGACTGCCTGTACAGAATTGGATGCTCTGCCTGTGACCGCGTGGGTTTTCTCCGAATGCTCTGGTTTCCTCCCACACTTCAAAGACATGCGGGTTTGTCGGTTAATTGGTATTGGTAAAATTGTAAATTGTCCCAAATGTGTGTGATCATGCTAGTGTATTCATTGATCGCTGGCTGGCCGGACTCAGTGGGCGAATGGCCTGTTTGTACGCTGTATCTCACGATTAAAGTCTAAAGATGGATCTCATTCTCACCACAAGGTTTCTGAAGCTGGAGAAGGGGGTCGGGAGCCTATCATCCCTCATCATAGTTCACCAGTTCACTATCTGGGAGATGACGCTCTCTGACTAGTGTAGTTGGGCCATTTTGGTCAGTGTGGACAATTGTACTATACGACTATGACTGTGACAGTTTTGGTCACCCTGCAACAGGAGGGATGTTGTCGCGCTGGGAAGAGTGCAGAGCAGATGTTGCCGGGACTGGAGGGCCTGAGCTACAGGGAGAGGTTGGGCAGGCTGGAGATCTTGCAGTGCAGGAGGATGAGGGGTGATCTTATAGAGGTGTATAAATTCATGAGGAAAATAGATAGGATAAATGTCCAGAGCATTTTACCCAGAGTTTGGGAATCGAGAGCCAGAGGATATAGGTTTAAGGTGAGAGGGGAGAGATTTAATTGGAACCTGAGGGGCAACTTTGTCACACAAAGGGTGGTGGGTGTATGGAACGAGCTGCCAGAGGAGATAGTTGGGGCAGGTACTATAATAGCATTTAAAAGACATTTGGACAGGTGCAAGGCTAGGAAAGGTTTAGAGGGATATGGGACTTACGGCAGGGCAGGTGCAGAATAGGCATTGTAGTTATTTTATATATATAGATGTGTGTGTGTATATGCAAGTATATTTATATATGTATATTGATATAGACGCACATACACACATACATATATATATAATATACGTACATAGATACCATATCATCTCCCTGGCAACATCATTAATCTCTGCACTCTTGAATGAAGAGTTTAAATGGAGACCCTTGCTGTTTAATTCCTCTAACGAGAGATTAGGTCCTCGTGTATGTGTGTGTGTGTGTGCGTGCGGCAGTCCGGAGATTTTATCTTGGGCTGGGAGAGAGTGCGGGGGTAGATTTTACACACGTCATGGTCCCTGTCAGAAAACATTACACCCTTGTCCATCAGAGGGGATCGAGCTGCCCTTTCACCTAGCTCGGATGAGGCAGCGCTGTTAAATGATCAACCAAGAGATCATTTTCTCCACTCCGCCCTGTGGTTGTCAAGGGGGACTCTGATGTTTCCCGATCTCAGCTCGATGACTTACTCCTAGGATTGCACTGTCAGATCTGAGGGGTGTGTTGTGGG